>CAMGYJ010000007.1:3304908-3715031 GCA_946122785.1 Linum tenue | reverse complement strand
GGCGTTTGCAAAGGGGTACCATCACAGATTTCGGGCAATTTTCCCGAAATGCCATCTTTTCTTTCGATTCTGGAGGCTGCAGATCACGGAATCAGGCCGAGCCTATATCCACCGATAATGAAGTCTATTGATACTATTCTCCACGGATGATAAGTCCATTAAGCACAGATTTGGGCCAATTTATTTATCGGATGGCATTTTCGTAATTTTTTTGGCGACGAAAGGCCATTTCTTTGGATTTCGAAGGCTACAGATCACGGATTCGGCCTGAGGCTATTCTTCAACGATGATTAAGTCCATTAGTGTCGATTTGGGCGAATTTATTCCGGGCCCATTTTTGGCAGATTCCAAAGGGGTACCATCACAGATTTCGAGTCAATTTTTCCGAAATGCCATTTTCTTTCTATTCTGGAGGCTGCAGATCACGGAATCAGGCCGAGCCTATATCCACCGATAATGAAGTCTATTGAATCTATTCTCCACGGATGATAAGTCTATTAAGCACCGATTTGGGCCAATTTATTTTCGGATGGCATTTTCGTAATTTTTTGGCGACGAAAGGCCATTTTCTTTGGATTTCGAAGGCTACAGATCACGGATTCGGCCTGAGGCTATTCTTCAACGATGATTAAGTCCATTAAGTGTCGATTTGGGCGAATTTATTCCGGGCCCATTTTTGGCAGATTCCAAAGGGGTACCATCACAGATTTCGGGCAATTTTTCCGAAATGCCATTTTCTTTCGATTCTGGAGGCTGCAGATCACGGAATCAGGCCGAGCCTATATCCACCGATAATGAAGTCTATTGATACTATCTCCACGGATGATAAGTCCATTAAGCACTGATTTGGGCCAATTTATTTTCGGATGGCATTTTCGTAATTTTTTTGGCGACGAAAGGCCATTTTCTTTGGATTTCGAAGGCTACAGATCACGGATTCGGCCTGAGGCTATTCTTCAACGATGATTAAGTCCATTAAGTGTCGATTTGGGCGAATTTATTCCTGGCCCATTTTTGGCAGATTCCAAAGGGGTACCATCACAGATTTCGGGCAATTTTTCCGAAATGCCATTTTCTTTCGATTCTGGAGGCTGCAGATCACGGAATCAGGCCGAGCCTATATCCACCGATAATGAAGTCTATTGATACTATTCTCCACGGATGATAAGTCCATTAAGCACCGATTTGGGCCAATTTATTTTCGGATGGCATTTTCGTAATTTTTTTGGCGACGAAAGGCCATTTTCTTTGGATTTCGAAGGCTACAGATCACGGATTCGGCCTGAGGCTATTCTTCAACGATGATTAAGTCCATTAAGTGTCGATTTGGGCGAATTTATTCCGGGCCCATTTTTGGCAGATTCCAAAGGGGTACCATCACAGATTTCGGGCAATTTTTCCGAAATGCCATTTTCTTTCGATTCTGGAGGCTGCAGATCACGGAATCAGGCCGAGCCTATATCCACCGATAATGAAGTCTATTGATACTATTCTCCACGGATGATAAGTCCATTAAGCACCGATTTGGGCCAATTTATTTTCGGATGGCATTTTCGTAATTTTTTTGGCGACGAAAGGCCATTTTCTTTGGATTTCGAAGGCTACAGATCACGGATTCGGCCTGAGGCTATTCTTCAACGATGATTAAGTCCATTAAGTGTCGATTTGGGCGAATTTATTCCGGGCCCATTTTTGGCAGATTCCAAAGGGGTACCATCACAGATTTCGGGCAATTTTTCCGAAATGCCATTTTCTTTCGATTCTGGAGGCTGCAGATCACGGAATCAGGCCGAGCCTATATCCACCGATAATGAAGTCTATTGATACTATTCTCCACGGATGATAAGTCCATTAAGCACCGATTTGGGCCAATTTATTTTCGGATGGCATTTTCGTAATTTTTTTGGCGACGAAAGGCCATTTTCTTTGGATTTCGAAGGCTACAGATCACGGATTCGGCCTGAGGCTATTCTTCAACGATGATTAAGTCCATTAAGTGTCGATTTGGGCGAATTTATTCCGGCCCATTTTTGGCAGATTCCAAAGGGGTACCATCACAGATTTCGGGCAATTTTTCCGAAATGCCATTTTCTTTCGATTCTGGAGGCTGCAGATCACGGAATCAGGCCGAGCCTATATCCACCGATAATGAAGTCTATTGATACTATTCTCCACGGATGATAAGTCCATTAAGCACCGATTTGGGCCAATTTATTTTCGGATGGCATTTTCGTAATTTTTTTGGCGACGAAATGCCATTTTCTTTGGATTTCGAAGGCTACAGATCACGGATTCGGCCTGAGGCTATTCTTCAACGATGATTAAGTCCATTAAGTGTCGATTTGGGCGAATTTATTCCGGGCCCATTTTTGGCAGATTCCAAAGGGGTACCATCACAGATTTCGGGCAATTTTTCCGAAATGCCATTTTCTTTCGATTCTGGAGGCTGCAGATCACGGAATCAGGCCGAGCCTATATCCACCGATAATGAAGTCTATTGATACTATTCTCCACGGATGATAAGTCCATTAAGCACCGATTTGGGCCAATTTATTTTCGGATGGCATTTTCGTAATTTTTTTGGCGACGAAAGGCCATTTTCTTTGGATTTCGAAGGCTACAGATCACGGATTCGGCCTGAGGCTATTCTTCAACGATGATTAAGTCCATTAAGTGTCGATTTGGGCGAATTTATTCCGGGCCCATTTTTGGCAGATTCCAAAGGGGTACCATCACAGATTTCGGGCAATTTTTCCGAAATGCCATTTTCTTTCGATTCTGGAGGCTGCAGATCACGGAATCAGGCCGAGCCTATATCCACCGATAATGAAGTCTATTGATACTATTCTCCACGGATGATAAGTCCATTAAGCACCGATTTGGGCCAATTTATTTTCGGATGGCATTTTCGTAATTTTTTTGGCGACGAAAGGCCATTTTCTTTGGATTTCGAAGGCTACAGATCACGGATTCGGCCTGAGGCTATTCTTCAACGATGATTAAGTCCATTAAGTGTCGATTTGGGCGAATTTATTCCGGGCCCATTTTTGGCAGATTCCAAAGGGGTACCATCACAGATTTCGGGCAATTTTTCCGAAATGCCATTTTCTTTCGATTCTGGAGGCTGCAGATCACGGAATCAGGCCGAGCCTATATCCACCGATAATGAAGTCTATTGATACTATTCTCCACGGATGATAAGTCCATTAAGCACCGATTTGGGCCAATTTATTTTCGGATGGCATTTTCGTAATTTTTTTGGCGACGAAAGGCCATTTTCTTTGGATTTCGAAGGCTACAGATCACGGATTCGGCCTGAGGCTATTCTTCAACGATGATTAAGTCCATTAAGTGTCGATTTGGGCGAATTTATTCCGGGCCCATTTTTGGCAGATTCCAAAGGGGTACCATCACAGATTTCGGGCAATTTTTCCGAAATGCCATTTTCTTTCGATTCTGGAGGCTGCAGATCACGGAATCAGGCCGAGCCTATATCCACCGATAATGAAGTCTATTGATACAATTCTCCACGGATGATAAGTCCATTAAGCACCGATTTGGGCCAATTTATTTTCGGATGGCATTTTCGTAATTTTTTTGGCGACGAAAGGCCATTTTCTTTGGATTTCGAAGGCTACAGATCACGGATTCGGCCTGAGGCTATTCTTCAACGATGATTAAGTCCATTAAGTGTCGATTTGGGCGAATTTATTCCGGGCCCATTTTTGGCAGATTCCAAAGGGGTACCATCACAGATTTCGGGCAATTTTTCCGAAATGCCATTTTCTTTCGATTCTAGAGGCTGCAAATCACGGAATCAGGCCGAGCCTATATCCACCGATAATGAAGTCTATTGATACTATTCTCCACGGATGATAAGTCTATTAAGCACCGATTTGGGCCAATTTATTTTCGGATGGCATTTTCGTAATTTTTTTGGCGACGAAAGGCCATTTTCTTTGGATTTCGAAGGCTACAGATCACGGATTCGGCCTGAGGCTATTCTTCAACGATGATTAAGTCCATTAAGTGTCGATTTGGGCGAATTTATTCCGGGCCCATTTTTGGCATGATTCCAAAGGGGTACCATCACAGATTTCGGGCAATTTTTCCGAAATGCCATTTTCTTTTGATTCTGGAGGCTGCAGATCACGGAATCAGGCCGAGCCTATATCCACCGATAATGAAGTCTATTGATACTATTCTCCACGGATGATAAGTCCATTAAGCACTGATTTGGGCAATTTATTTTCGGATGGCATTTTCGTAATTTTTTTGGCGACGAAAGGCCATTTTCTTTGGATTTCGAAGGCTACAGATCACGGATTCGGCCTGAGGCTATTCTTCAACGATGATTAAGTCCATTAAGTGTCGATTTGGGCGAATTTATTCCTGGCCCATTTTTGGCAGATTCCAAAGGGGTACCATCACAGATTTCTATCAATTTTTCCGAAATGCCATTTTCTTTCGATTCTGGAGGCTGCAGATCACGGAATCAGGCCGAGCCTATATCCACCGATAATGAAGTCTATTGATACTATTCTCCACGGATGATAAGTCCATTAAGCACCGATTTGGGCCAATTTATTTTCGGATGGCATTTTCGTAATTTTTTTGGCGACGAAAGGCCATTTTCTTTGGATTTTGAAGGCTACAGATCACGGATTCGGCCTGAGGCTATTCTTCAACGATGATTAAGTCCATTAAGTGTCGATTTGGGCGAATTTATTCCGGGCCCATTTTTGGCAGATTCCAAAGGGGTACCATCACAGATTTCGGGCAATTTTTCCGAAATGCCATTTTCTTTCGATTCTGGAGGCTGCAGATCACGGAATCAGGCCGAGCCTATATCCACCGATAATGAAGTCTATTGATACTATTACTCCACGGATGATAAGTCCATTAAGCACCGATTTGGGCCAATTTATTTTCGGATGGCATTTTCGTAATTTTTTTGGCGACGAAAGGCCATTTTCTTTGGATTTCGAAGGCTACAGATCACGGATTCGGCCTGAGGCTATTCTTCAACGATGATTAAGTCCATTAAGTGTCGATTTGGGCGAATTTATTCCGGGCCCATTTTTGGCAGATTCCAAAGGGGTACCATCACAGATTTCTAGCAATTTTTCTGAAATGTCATTTTCTTTCGATTCTGGAGGCTGTAGATCACGGAATCAGGCCGAGCCTATATCCACCGATAATGAAGTCTATTGATACTATTCTCCACGGATGATAAGTCCATTAAGCACCGATTTGGGCCAATTTATTTTCGGATGGCATTTTCGTAATTTTTTTGGCAACGAAAGGCCATTTTCTTTGGATTTCGAAGGCTACAGATCACGGATTCGGCCTGAGGCTATTCTTCAACGATGATTAAGTCCATTAAGTGTCGATTTGGGCGAATTTATTCCGGACCCATTTTTGGCAGATTCCAAAGGGGTACCATCACAGATTTCGGGCAATTTTTCGGAAATGCCATTTTCTTTCGATTCTAGAGGCTGCAAATCACAGAATCAGGCCGAGGCTATATCCATCGATAATGAAGTCTACTGATACTATTCTCTATGGATGATAAGTCTATTAAGCACCGATTTGGGCCAATTTATTTTCGGATGGCATTTTCGTAATTTTTTTGGCGACGAAATACCATTTTCTTTGGATTTCGAAGGCTACAGATCACGGATTCGGCCTGAGGCTATTCTTCAACGATGATTAAGTCTATTAAGTGTCGATTTGGGCGAATTTATTCCGGGCCCATTTTTGCCAGATTCCAAAGGGGTACCATCACAGATTTCGGGCAATTTTTCCGAAATGCTATTTTCTTTCGATTCTGGAGGCTGCAGATCGCGGAATCAGGCCGAGCCTATATCCACCGATAATGAAGTCTATTGATACTATTTGCCACGGATGATAAGTCCATTAAGCACCGATTTGGGCCAATTTATTATCGGATGGCATTTTCGTAATTTTTTTGGCGACGAAAGGCCATTTTCATTGGATTTCGAAGGCTATAGATCACGGATTCGGCCTGAGGCTATTCTTCAACGATGATTAAGTCCATTAAGTGTCGATTTGGGCGAATTTATTCCGGGCCCATTTTTGGCAGATTCCAAAGGGGTACCATCACAGATTTCGGACAATTTTTCCGAAATGCAATTTTCCTTTGATTCTGGGGGCTGCAAATCACGGAATCTGGCCGAGCTTATATCCACCGATAATGAAGTCTACTGATCCTATTCTCTATGGATGATAAGTCCATTAAGCACCGATTTGGGCCAATTTATATTCGGATGGCATTTTCGTAATTTTTTTGGCGACGAAATGCCATTTTCTTTGGATTTCGAAGGCTACAGATCACGGATTCGGCCCGAGGCTATTCTTCAACGATGATTAAATCCATTAAATGGCGATTTGGGCGAATTTATTCCGGGCCCATTTTTGGCCGATTGCAAAGGGGTACCATCACAGATTTCGGGCAATTTTCCGAAATGCCTTTTTCTTTCGATTCTGGAGGCTGCAGATCACGGAATCAGGCCGAGCCTATATCCACCGATAATGAAGTCTATTGATACTATTCTCCACGGATGATAAGTCCATTAAGCACCGATTTGGGCCAATTTATTATCGGATGGCATTTTCGTAATTTTTTTGGCGACGAAAGGCCATTTTCTTTGGATTTCGAAGGCTACAGATCACGGATTCGGCCTGAGGCTATTCTTCAACGATGATTAAGTCCATTAAGTGTCGATTTGGGCGAATTTATTCCGGGCCCATTTTTGGCAGATTCCAAAGGGGTACCATCACAGATTTCGGGCAATTTTTCCGAAATGCCATTTTCTTTCGATTCTGGAGGCTGCAGATCACGGAATCAGGCCGAGCCTATATCCACCGATAATGAAGTCTATTGATACTATTCTCCACGGATGATAAGTCTATTAAGCACCGATTTGGGCCAATTTATTTTCGGATGGCATTTTTGTAATTTTTTTGGCGACGAAATACCATTTTCTTTGGATTTCGAAGGCTACAGATCACGGATTCGGCCTGAGGCTATTCTTCAACGATGATTAAGTCTATTAAGTGTCGATTTGGGCGAATTTATTCCGGGCCCATTTTTGCCAGATTCCAAAGGGGTACCATCACAGATTTCGGGCAATTTTTCCGAAATGCCATTTTCTTTCGATTCTGGAGGCTGCAGATCACGGAATCAGGCCGAGCCTTTATCCACCGATAATGAAGTCTATTGATACTATTTGCCACGGATGATAAGTCCATTAAGCACCGATTTGGGCCAATTTATTATCGGATGGCATTTTCGTAATTTTTTTGGCGACGAAAGGCCATTTTAATTGGATTTCGAAGGCTATAGATCACGGATTCGGCCTGAGGCTATTCTTCAACGATGATTAAGTCCATTAAGTGTCGATTTGGGCGAATTTATTCCGGGCCCATTTTTGGCAGATTCCAAAGGGGTACCATCACAGATTTCGGACAATTTTTCCGAAATGCAATTTTCCTTTGATTCTGGGGGCTGCAAATCACGGAATCTGGCCGAGCTTATATCCACCGATAATGAAGTATACTGATCCTATTCTCTATGGATGATAAGTCCATTAAGCACCGATTTGGGCCAATTTATATTCGGATGGCATTTTCGTAATTTTTTTGGCGACGAAATGCCATTTTCTTTGGATTTCGAAGGCTACAGATCACGGATTCGGCCCGAGGCTATTCTTCAACAATGATTAAGTCCATTAAATGGCGATTTGGGCGAATTTATTCCGGGCCCATTTTTGGCAGATTGCAAAGGGGTACCATCACAGATTTCGGGCAATTTTTCCGAAATGCCATTTTCTTTTGATTCTGGAGGCTGCAGATCGCGGAATATGGCCGAGCCTATATCCACCGATAATGAAGTCTATTGATACTATTCTCCACGGATGATAAGTCTATTAAGCACCGATTTGGGCCAATTTATTTTCGGATGGCATTTTCGTAATTTTTTTGGTGACGAAAGGCCATTTTCTTTGGATTTTGAAGGCTACAGATCGCGGATTCGGCCTGAGGCTATTCTTCAACGATGATTAAGTCAATTAAGTGTCGATTTGTGCGAATTTGTAACCGGGCCCATTTTTGGCAGATTCCAAAGGGGTACCATCACAGATTTCTGGCAATTTTTCCGAAATGCAATTTTCTTTCGATTCTGGAGGCTGCAGATCACGGAATCAGGCCGAGCCTATATCCACCGATAATGAATTCTATTGATACTATTCTCCACGGATGATAAGTCCATTAAGCACCGACTTGGGCCAATTTATTTTCGGATGGCATTTTCGTAATTTTTTTGGCGGCGAAAGGCTATTTTCTTTGGATTTCAAAGGCTACAGATCACTGAATCAGGCCGAGCCTATATACACCGATAATAAAGTCCATTGATACTATTCTCCACGGATGATAAGTCCATTAAGCACCGATTTGGGACAATTTATTTCCTGATGGCATTTTCGTAATTTTTTTGGCGACGAAAGGCCATTTTCTTTGGGTTTTGAAGGCTACAGATCACGGATTCGGCCTGAGGCTATTCTTCAGCGATGATTAAGTCCATTAAGTGGCGATTTGGGCGAATTTGTTCTGGGCCCCTTTTTGGCAGATTCCAAAGGGGTACCATTAGGGGTGAACAAACACACCCGTAAACCGACCCACCCGTCCAACCCGATCCAACCCACCCGTATTTATCGCTAAAACGAAAGTTTTGGGTTGGGTGAGGGTTTTCTTTTGTACAACCCGCCTCCTTTGGGTTGGGTTTGGATTTTGGATTACACAACCCGTAGAACCCGACCCAACCCGTGTTCCAACTATTAGTATGAGTTCGGATCTAAAAAATATTTATGTTGTATATAGTCATATACTTATGAGAAAATTAAGATATTTCGACATGTTTTTCTCTCATGGTCTCCCTAATCGAATGCATTCTTCGACTTAAAGTTTAGACATAAATTGAATATAGTAATTATTCACGTAATCCTTTTTCTTGTGTACAATTTTAATAAAATAACATATTATGGGTGCGTTTGTTTATAACATTTTTAGCCTATTTCAACAAATATTGTGAAAAAAACAAGACATATGTTGAAGTAGATCACATTTTATTAAAATTCAAACAACATTTGTGAATTTTGATACCTTTCACCTCGGTTCGTTCGTTTGAAATTTTAATTAGTTATAAAATATTTTTATAATATAGAATAATTATATATTTTATGTTGGGTTGGGTTTTTACTTAAAAATATCGCCAACCCGACCCAACCCAATTAGAAACAAACCTTAGGGTTCAAATTTTTTTGGGTGGGTTTGGATTTGATATTTCCCAAACCGTAGTGCATGGGTCGGGTGATTAAAATGACTAAACCCGAACCACCCGACCCATGTACACCCCTAGGTACCATCACAGATTTAGGGCAATTTTTCCGAAATGCCATTTTCTTTCGATTGTGGAGGCTGCAGATCACGGAATCAGGTCAAGCCTATATCCACCGATAATTAAGTCTATTGATACTATTCTCCAAGGATGATAAGTCCATTAAGCACCGATTTGGGCCAATTTATTTTCGGATGGCATTTTCGTAAATTTTTTGGCGACGAAATGCCATTTTCTTTGGATTTTGACGGCTACAGATCGCGGATTCGGCCTGAGGCTATTCTTCAGCGATGATTAAGTCCATTAAGTGGCGATTTGGGCGAATTTGTTCCGGGCCCCTTTTTGGCAGATTCCAAAGGGGTACCATCACAGATTTCGGGCAATTTTTCCGAAATGCCATTTTCTTTCGATTGTGGAGCCTGCAGATCACGGAATCAGGCCGAGCTTATATCCACCGATAATGAAGTCTACTGATACTATTCTCCACGGATGATAAGTCCATTAAGCACCGATTTGGGCCAATTTATTTTCGGATGGCATTTTCGTAATTTTTTTGGCGACGAAAGGCCATTTTCTTTGGATTTTAAAGGCTACAGATCACGGATTCGGCCTGAGGCTATTATTCAACGATGATTAAGTCCATTAAGTGTCGATTTGGGCGAATTTATTCCGGGCCCATTTTTTGGCACATTCCAAAGGGGTACCATCACAGATTTCGTGCAATTTTTCCGAAATGCCATTTTCTTTCGATTCTATTGGCTGCAGATCACGGAATCAGGCCGAGCCTATATCCACCGATATCTAAGTCTATTGATACTATTGTCCACGGATGATAAGTCCATTAAGCACCGATTTGGGACAATTTATTTTCGGATGGCATTTTCGTAATTTTTTTGCTTCGAAAGGGCATTTTCTTTGGATTTCGAAGGCTACAGATCACGGATTCGGCCTGAGGCAATTCTTCAACGATGATTAAGTCCATTAAGTGTCGATTTGGACGAATTTATTCCGGGCCCATTTTTGGCACATTCCAAAGGGGTACCATCACAGATTTCGGGCAATTTTTCCGAAATGCCATTTTCTTTCGATTCTGGAGGCTGCAGATCACGGAATCAGGCCGAGCTTATATCCACCGATAATGAAGTCTACTGATACTATTCTCCACGGATGATAAGTCCATTAAGCACCGATTTGGGCCAATTTATTTTCGGATGGCATTTTCGTAATTTTTTTGGCGACGAAAGGCCATTTTCTTTGGATTTTAAAGGCTACAGATCACGGATTCGGCCTGAGGCTATTATTCAACGATGATTAAGTCCATTAAGTGTCGATTTGGGCGAATTTATTCCGGGCCCATTTTTGGCACATTCCAAAGGGGTACCATCACAGATTTCGTGCAATTTTTCCGAAATGCCATTTTCTTTCGATTCTATTGGCTGCAGATCACGGAATCAGGCCGAGCCTATATCCACCGATATCTAAGTCTATTTATACTATTGTCCACGGATGATAAGTCCATTAAGCACCGATTTGGGACAATTTATTTTCGGATGGCATTTTCGTAATTTTTTTGCTTCGAAAGGGCATTTTCTTTGGATTTCGAAGGCTACAGATCACGGATTCGGCCTGAGGCAGTTCTTCAACGATGATTAAGTCCATTAAGTGTCGATTTGGACGAATTTATTCCGGGCCCATTTTTGGCACATTCTAAAGGGGTACCATCACAGATTTCGGGCAATTTTTCCGAAATGCCATTTTCTTTCGATTCTGGAGGCTGCAGATCACGGAATCAGGCCGAGCTTATATCCACCGATAATGAAGTCTACTGATACTATTCTCCACGGATGATAAGTCCATTAAGCACCGATTTGGGCCAATTTATTTCCGGATGGCATTTTCGTAATTTTTTTGGCGACGAAAGGCCATTTTCTTTGGATTTTAAAGGCTACAGATCACGGATTCGGCCTGAGGCTATTCTTCAACGATGATTAAGTCCATTAAAAGTCGATTTGGGCGAATTTATTCCGGGCCCATTTTTGAAGATTCCAAAGGGGTACCATCACAGATTTCGGGCAATTTTTCCGAAATGCAATTTTCTTTTGATTCTGGAGGCTGCAGATCACGGAATCAGGCCGAGCCTATATTCACCGATAATGAAGTCTATTGATACTATTCTCCACGGATGATAAGTCCATTAAGCACTGATTTGGGCCATTTTATTTTCGGATGGCATTTTCGTAATTTTTTTGGCGACGAAAGGCCATTTTCTTTGGATTTCGAAGGCTATAGATCACGGATTCTGCCTGAGGCTATTCTTCAACGATGATTAAGTCCATTAAGTGTCGATTTGGGCGAATTTATTCCGGGCCCATTTTTGAAGATTCCAAAGGGGTACCATCACAGATTTCGGGCAATTTTTCCGAAATGCCATTTTCTTTCGATTCTGGAGGCTGCAGATCACGGAATCAGACCGAGCTTATATCCACAGATAATGAAGTCTAGTGATACTATTCTCCACGGATGATAAGTCCATTAAGCATCGATTTGGGCCAATTTATTTTCGGATGGCATTTTCGTAATTTTTTGGCGACGAAAGACAATTTTCTTTGGATTTTGAAGGCTACAGATCACGGATTCGGCCTGAGGCTATTCTTCAACGATGACTAAGTCCATTAAGTGTCGATTTGGGCGAATTTATTCCGGGCCCATTTTTGAAGATTCCAAAGGAGTACCATCACAGATTTCGGGCAATTTTTCCGAAATGCCATTTTATTTTGATTCTGGAGGCTGCAGATCACGGAATCAGGCCGAGCCTATATTCACCGATAATGAAGTCTATTGATACTATTCTCCACGGATGATAAGTCCATTAAGCACTGATTTGGGCCATTTTATTTTCGGATGGCATTTTCGTAATTTTTTTGGCGACGAAAGGCCATTTTCTTTGGATTTCGAAGGCTATAGATCACGGATTCGGCCTGAGGCTATTCTTCAACGATGATTAAGTCCATTAAGTGTCAATTTGGGTGAATTTATTCCGGGCCCATTTTTGGCAGATTCCAAAGGGGTACCATCACAGATTTCTGGCAATTTTTCCGAAATGCCATTTTCTTTCGATTCTGGACGCTGCAGATCACGGAATCAGGCCGAGCCTATATCCACCGATAATGAAGTCTATTGATACTATTCTCCACGGATGATAAGTCCATTAAGCACCGATTTGGGCTAATTTATTTTCGGATGGCATTTTCGTAATTTTTTTGGCGACGAAAGGCCATTTTCTTTGGATTTCGAAGGCTACAGATCACGGATTCGGCCTGAGGCTATTCTTCAACGATGATTAAGTCCATTAAGTGTCGATTTGGGCGAATTTATTCCCGGCCCATTTTTGGCAGATTCGAAAGGGGTACCATCACAGATTTTAGGCAATTTTTCGGAAATGCCATTTTCTTTCGATTCTGGAGGCTGCAAATCACGGAATCAGTCCGAGCCTATATCCACCGATATTGAAGTCTACTGATACTATTCTCTATGGATGATAAGTCCATTAAGCACCGATTTGGGCCAATTTATATTCGGATGGCATTTTCGTAATTTTTTTGGCGACGAAATGCCATTTTCTTTGGATTTCGAAGGCTACAGATCACGGATTCGGCCTGAGGCTATTCTTCAACGATGATTAAATCCATTAAATGGCGATTTGGGCGAATTTATTCCGGGCCCATTTTTGGCAGATTGCAAAGGGGTACCAATACTATCAAAGATTTCGGGCAATTTTTCCGAAATGCTATTTTCTTTCGATTCTGGATGCTGCAGATCACGGAATCAGGCCGAGCCTATACCCACCGATAATGAAGTCTATTGATACTATTCTCCACGGATGATATGTCTATTAAGCACCGATTTGGGCCAATTTATTTTCGGATGGCTTTTTCGTAATTTTTTTGGCTACGAAAGGCCATTTTCTTTGGATTTCGAAGGATACAGATCACGAATTGGCCTGAGGCTATTCTTCAACGATGATTAAGTCCATTAAGTGTCAATTTGGGCGAATTTATTCCGGACCCATTTTTGGCAGATTCCAAAGGGGTACCATCACAGATTTCGGGCAATTTTTCCGAAATGCCATTTTCTTTCGATTCTGGAAGCTGCAGATCACGGAATCAGGCCAAGCCTATATCCACCGATAATGAAGTCTATTGATACTATTCTCCATGGATGATAAGTCCATTAAGCACCGATTTGGGCCAATTTATTTTCGGATGGCATTTTCGTAATTTTTTTGGGGACGAAAGCCCATTTTCTTTGGATTTCGAAGGCTATAGATCACGGATTCGGCCTGAGGCTATTCTTCAACGATGATTAAATCCATTAAGTGTCGATTTGGTCGAATTTATTCTGGGCCCATTTTTGGCAGATTCCAAAGGGGTACCATCACAGATTTCGGGCAATTTTTCCGAAATGCCATTTTCTTTCGATTCTGGAGGCTGTAGATCACGGAATCAGGCCGAGCCTATATCCACCGATAACGAAGTCTATTGATACTATTCTCCACGGATGATAAGTCCATAAAGCACCGATTTTGGCCAATTTATTTTCTATTGGCATTTTCGTAATTTTTTTGGCGACGAAAAGCCATTTTCTTTGGATTTTGAAGGTTACATATCACGGATTCGGCCTAAGGCTATTCTTCAACGAGGATTAAGTCCATTAAGTGCCAATTTGGGCGAATTTCCATCACAAATTTCGGCGATTTTTCCTAAATGCCATTTTCTTTCTATTTTGGAGGCTACAGATCACGGAATCAGGCCGAGGCTATTCTCCACCGATATTGAAGTCTATTGATATTATTCTCCACGGATGTTAAGTCCATTAAGCACCGATTTGGGCAAATTTATTTTCGGATGGCATTTTCGTATTATTTTGGGCGACAAAAGGTCATTTTCTTTGGATTTTAAAGGCTTTAGATCACGGACTCAACCTGGGGCTATTCTTCAACGATGATTAAGTCCATTAAGCACCGATTTGGGAGGATTTATTTAGGGTCAATATTTGGCAGATTCCAAAGGGGTACCATCACAGATTTTGGGCAATTTTTCAGAAATGTCATTTTCTTTCGATTCTGGAGGCTGCATATCACGGAATCAGGCCGAGGCTAGTCTCCACCGATATTTAATTCTATTGATCCTATTCTCCATGGATGATAAGTCTATTAAGCCCTGATTTGGGCCAATTATTTTTCGGATGGCATTTTCGTAATTTTTTGTGCGACGAAATGCCATTTTCTTTGGATTTTAAAGGCTACATATTCCGGATTCGGCCAGAGACTATTCTTCAACGTTGATTAAGTCCATTAAACACCGATTTGGGGGGATTTATTCCGGGTCAATTTTTTGCAGATTCCAAAGGGGTACCATCATAGATTTCGGGCGATTTTTCCAAAATGTCATTTTCTTTCCATTCTGGAGGCTGCAGATCTCGGAATCTTAACGAGGCTATTCTCCAAAGATAATGAAGTCTATTGATCCTATTCTCCACGGATGATAAGTCCATTAAGCACCGATTTGGACCAATTTATTTTCGAATTGCATTTTCGTAATTTTTTGTGCGACGAAAGACCATTTTCTTTGGATTTTGAGGGCTACAGATCTCGGACTCGGACTGAGGCTATTCTTCAACGATGATTAAGTCCATTAACCACCGATTTGGGCGGAATTATTCCGGGTCAATTTTTGGCTGATTCCAAAGGGGGTACCATCACAGATTTCGGGCGACTTTTCCGAAATGCCATTTTCTTTCGATTCTGGAGGTTGCAGATCACAGAATCAAGCCGAGGCTATTCTACACCGATAATGAAGTCTATTGATCCTATTCTCTACGGATGATAAGTCAATTAAGCACCGATTTGGGCCAATTTATTTTCGGATGACATTTTCGTAATTGTTTGGGCCACGAAAGGCCATTTTCTTTGGATTTTGAAGGCTACAAATCACGGATTCGGACTGAGGCTATTCTTCAATGATGATTAAGTCCATTAAGCACCGATTTGGGCGGATTTATTCCGAGTCAATTTTTTGAAGATTTCAAAGGGGTACGTACCATCACATATTTCGGGTTATTTTTCCGAAATGTCATTTTGTTTCGATTCTGGAGGCTGCAGATCACAGTATCAGGCCGAGGCTATTCACCACCGATAATGAAGTCTATTGATCCTATTCTCCATGGATGTTAAGTCCATTAAGCATCGATTTGGGTCAATTTATTTTCGGATGGAATTTTCTTAATTTTTTGGGCGACGAAAGACCATTTTCTTTGGATTTTTAAGGCTACAGATCACGGATTTTGCCTGAGGCTATTCTTCAACGATAATTAAGTTCATTAAGCACCGATTTGGGCTGATTTATTCCGGGTCAATTTTTGGCAGATTCCAAAGGGGTACCATCACAGATTTCGGTGGATTTTTCCGAAATGCCATTTTCTTTCGATTCTGGAGGCTGCAGATCACGGAATCAGGCCGAGACTATTCTCCACCGATAATGAAGTCGCGGAGTGGATGGAGTGGAGGCATGCTAGGGTTCCTTACGATACCACGCTTCGCAAGGTTTGTGCGATAGTTAAGCCAAGGAAGGAGGACGTTGGAGCTCGCGATGAGGAAAATTCTAGAGGAAGGGGAAAATTTAATTATTTCAACCTAAAAAGAGGAAAATTTTGCGTTATCTTTCACGGGAAAGAGGGGAATTTTTTCTAGTGTCGCCTTATGTAAAGGAATATGCAACAAATTGTAATTGTGATCCATAAGTGTTGCCTAATAAGATTAAATGCAACAAAATATTAATGATGTTGCCTAAAGTGCTCAATTAAGCAACACAAAATAGATGTGTTGGAGTAGCCTACATTACACGACACTTTCAAATAGTGTTGCAGAGTAGGTGTTGCAAAAGGTTATTTTCCCCGTAGTGAAGGGTGAAAGTTATACCACTTGATCTTGAAGATTTGCAGCAGTAGTATAGTGGTGCCTGTTTAATTTTGGAGAAAGTTATTGTATGTGATTTAGAGAGGATAAACACTTGAACAAAGTAGTGTAATATTCTAGGGTTTCATTTATTTGAATCATTATACTGAAAAGGTTGATCAGATGTAGTACGCATGTATGTTGTGTTTCTTTAGGTCGTAGACTGCACTTTCTTACTTTGTGTTATACATATTACAAGCATAGTGTTTGCTAAACGGACTTTCTTAGTTCGTGTTATACATATTTCAAGTAGTGTTTGATAAACCATACAATTATAATACTGACAGTTTGACCGGAGAACCTACTTATGGGAATAAAAAAAACATTATAGAATTAAATCGAAAGAAAATGATTTATATCAAAATTAGACCACAATTTAGGCATGCAATACACTATCAAGTCATTGTCTAGAGATTAGCCTTTATTTTCAACTCTTGCAAACATTCAAAAGATAGATTGATTGATTGAGGAAATTAATGTCAGTGCGTGAAACCACAACAGGTGCCTAAAACTGAACCGCAAAACCCACAACGGGCTCGACAACAAGCATGCAACGAAAAGCCCAATAGCAAGTCCGGCCCATAAGCAATATTATATATGATATAAAGTAGAAACCCACCATCAGCACACCATACGCCAAGTCGCCAACCACAGCAAACAAATTTCATCTCCTCCGTGGCATTTCTTCTTCCACTCAGCCACTTACCTCTCCCAAATGGCCGCCCAGGGCTCCATAATCTTCTCCTACGGCACGCTGAAGCGAGGCTTCCCAAATCACAACCTAATGGAAGACCTAATCTCCTCCGGCGACGCCGCTTTCATCACCTCCGGCGTCACCCAGCAGCCGTACCCGCTGGTGATCGGGCCCAACGGTATCCCGTACCTGATCAACATCCCGGGCCAGGGCCGGCGCGTGAAAGGCGAGCTCTACCGCGTGTCGTCGCGTGGGATGGTGCGCGTGGACGAGCTGGAAGGGACCCGCGTGGGGCACTACGAGCGGCTGCCGATCCGGGTGGAGAGAAACGGCGACGGCGACGGAGGTGATCAATCGGCGGCGGAGGCTTATTTCGCTGATCGGGCGTTTGGCGAGAAGATGTGGGAGAGAATCGGGGAAGGGCTGAGCGAGTACACCGTGAGAGACGGGGAGGGCTATGTCAGGAAGGAGAATCGGCCGCCGGGGAGCAGCTTTCTCGGCGAAATCCAATTGTTTCTACAGCCCCGTTCTTAGAGCTTTTTTCTTTTCCCCCTGTAATTTGCCTAGTCATTTGATCTATTTTTTTTATAAAGGTTATTTCTTTATCTACCATAAGGATCAGGAACCTGATAGGCCAAAAGATGCAAAGAATCATATTACCAGAACATAGATTTCTTGATGCGATAATGCGCAAGCAAACAGAAATCACAACAAAAACCCAGAAAAAAGAGCACCAAGTTCCACAAGTAGATGAAGCTGTGTTTGGCAACATTCAGATACCTGATCCTGTATATAACAAAAGTTTGACAAAGGCCAAAAAAAAAAAAACTAACGACTATACAGGATGACGGCTTACTGGTAACTTGGCGCCTCTATTTCTATGAACTACTTGCTAGTTAATTCAGCTGGCTGGCTTGTAATTGAGGGTTCAGAAGCCACCAATCTGTTGGTTTGCATAACCGCCACCGTACCTGTTACCATGCGATTGAGGACCAGTGGCTGACCCTGGACAGTCTCTAGCAAAGTGCCCAAACTGGTGGCACTTATAGCATTCGCTTCCGCCTCCACCGCCGCCGCCGCCTGCACCAGCTCCATACAATGTTCTATTGACATAGGCCCCTCGTACAGGCTGTTGAGGATTAGTGAAGGTTCTAGGGCAATTTGAAGCGATATGGCCTGTGCCTCCACAGATGTTACACAAGATTGGTCCCCCAGATGCAGTTGGTGTAGGAACCCTTGAGTTGTATTGGTTACTGTACTGACCTGCTTGATTAGCCGGCAAGCCCATTGAACTCGATCCTGTTTGCCCACTTCCGAAATTCCCCTTTCCAGGAGAACTCTGCACAGAATTTGTGTAACTACTTTCTACCTTGGGGACTGAAGCAGTCAGGTTCCCAGATTTGAAGTTTTCCATCAAACCCAGAAAGGTTTTGGATAGGGATCCATAGTTTACTTTATCTGCCTTGACAAGAGTAGACTTCACTCGCTGCTCGTCACTGAATGTTTCCTCTTTCACTTTCAGCTTGAATATATATCTGACAAACATAACTCGACGAAGAACTTTCGAAAACCCATCGTCATCTTGTTTCTCAAACTTCATAAAGTAGAGGTCTTTAGCGGATATTCCCATCAGCTCCTCAGCTGATTCCTGGAAAGCAGTTAACCATGTTGAGCCCGTGTGGTCTTGTATCTGGAGCGAGAGTATGTACCTATAATCACATTCATCAACAGATTGCTCACATCGGTCACACCGCCACCTCCCATCGCCATTGTTTGTAACCTTCTTGTTACACTGTCGGTCCCCAAGCATTAGAGGGCAAGCTGTGTAGCAAAAATTATCCTGCTTTATGAATACGACAGCCGCATTGACACTAATCCAATCTGGTTTTTCTGAAGTCCCAAGCTTCTCATCTTTGATTTGAGAGATAGTCTTCACAACATCAGTCCTTCCTGCACCAGACCACTCCCTGGAAATAGAGATAGAAGGGGTATTTTTCCCATCCCTGTCAAACCATTGTTTCAGATTTTGAGCTTCCGCAAAATCAGGCTCGATAAGTAGCTGACTTGTAGAAATAGTACCCACAGCCTTGCCACTAAAGTCATTAACCCTGCCAGATTTGACTGCCAGAACAGGGAAGTGACCTGCCTCGCACATATTTTGCAGTTCTTGTCCTTCTGCACCGCAAAAGTTTCCCCACAAGGTCAATTCAACACTACGGCCAGACATGTCTTTCAGCTGTATACTTCTCTTCTGAGTTTCGGTGCCATTTTTTCTCATTATCGAGGTTGCTGGACTAACAGAAGACACAATGCCAATTATATCCACAACACTGTTGTTATCCATCCCCTCGACCTCACTTATTGGACGAAAATGAAACTGCTGCCTCGGAATAGAGTTGTCATCATCATGACATTGCTGGACGGTTGAGCCATTATCCAATGAAATCTCTAGATCATGATGAAGGTGATTGAAGTTCTTTTGGGCAGGTTTTAAGGTCCCTTTGGAAATCAAATACACACTGCCAACTTCAATCTGGGAGTAGAACTGATCAGCAACAGCATTAAAGCAGGTTACTCTAATTTCACCTCCATCAGAATCAAGAAGATCAAAGGAGAATACTTTCCCGTCACCGCGAGGATTGTTATAATGCCTCATTTCTGCTTTTGCAGTCACCCTAGCTTTAATTGTCCACCTTCCCTGGTATGGATTCAAAGCAGAAATTGGAATGATCCTCGCGGGAGCTTCATTCCTTGCCACTGGTCCCCTGTTGCTGTACATTGGAGGCGGTTGCTGATATGCTGGTTTAGACATATTAGAATAACCACCTGGAGGAACCCCAGTTCCTTCCTGCCTGGAGTTGCGGAAGGCTGCAGACTGGTTAGCGTATGGCATTCCTGATGACGATGGTCCTAGCGATGTAACACCAGTTTCAGACTTCATACCAAAAGAAGACACAGTGGTACCACCAGCATTTCTCGCGGAATCATAACCCGTAGTATAAGAACCACTGTTTGGTTGATTAAGCCTAGGATATTGCACAGAGTTTGCAGGTGGATTTGGGTTTGTAACTGCCGGACCAGCAAGGTGAGGATTTGGTGGATCTGGTGTCCCTGACGACTTGAGCAATGAGGGATTGCCAATCAGAGGGCATTCTTGAAGCAAAACATCCAATTCAAGTATAATAATAATCCTGCTTACAAGAAATCAAGTGTCACGAAATCAACTACCAGATTTCTCAACAAAGAGGAGACAGTTTTAACGAAGTCGGATGTTTGTTACAACACATTCTACTAGTTTTCTTCCTCTGATAATAATCTGCCATAACAATTAACCAACATACTCATGTGAAGTCCCAAATGAAAATCCCACACAACTAGCATTCTAAGTAGCCAGAGCAAATCAAGGGATGCAATGAAAAACCATCAAATGACAAATTCAAAAATGGGGATGGAAGATGGATAACTCACATTCTGTTTTGGATGACCGAGCAAGAGTACTGCTTCATGTGGACTATCGAACCAGCTCGCAAGTTCCCATTTTGCACCAAGTGGTTAAGCTGCGTGCCGAGCATGGCCTGCTGCAAGTGTGAACCATCCGACAGCAGAAGCCTGAACCGGTCGCCTTGCTGCTGCTGCTGCTGTTTCGCCTGGACCTTCTTCAGCTCCGTCACTTGCAAGGTCGGCTGCAGTTCGCCCGAAGTAGCGCCTCCGGCAATAAGGGCGATGGCGCCTTGCGTTAGATCCGCCATTGCGGGAGCAGTAACACTCTCTACCCTAGCAGCACAAAAGCCAAACGAAAAGAAACGGGGAAGACAGGAATCAAGAAGTGCAATCGGGTGTTTCGAAGCCGAGATGGCGAGAGGGCAAGAGCAAGATCCAGCCACTGGGCAATCGATGGAGAAGGGGAACGCGGACGGTTTGTTGGATTGGGTTCTGAATTCTGGGGGGGAAATCAAGAAGAAAACCCTAGAAGAGAGAGAAATTGGGGCGCCATTTCGAATTTAACTGGTTTTCTGAGAGGGAAACTAGAAAGGCTTCGGTTTATTTGGAATGCAGAATATTTACAACGGAGGTCATCATACTTTCCTGCAATCACATTTGGATCCCTCCACTAGCCGAAGGATGCGGGAGACGGAAGTTATTACTCGCGCACGTTCTAGATCTGCTTCTTCAATACGCCAACCGTAGTGAGTGAGTGGGCTCGTGGAAGCCTTGGGATAGGACTTGGAGTTGGGCCTGGTGCCTTGGGTTTTTTTGGGGTTGTGGGCTTCGTTTCTCTGTTACTGATGTTTCTTTGTATTTGAGTTCTGTGGTTTTTCATCTTTGGGCTAGACTATCTTTCCTTTCATGGATCTTGGCCCAAACGCTTTATCATTTTTTTTTTGTTTTTTTAATGAAATAAGGTTTTGCAAGTAAAATTAATTTATTTTATCCGTAGTCACTAAGATTAGTTCAACATTTCAAGTTTGGTTGTCCTCCGTTAGTCTCCGTTAACTTTTGTTGATGTGACAATCGACTTTGATAATTGAGCGTTAAATAGTTGTGTGACAAATAAAAATTAATCTATTACAATTTACACCTCTTCATGCCTCCGTTTAAAGGGGAGTGTTGCGGATCATGCATGTTCATGGGTGAACATAGGTTGCATGGTCTGGAGCTGGATTTTGAGTTATGTATTTTAATATATGTTTTGTGTAACTAATTGTAATTAGTCACTTAGTTGTATCTGAACCCACGTGAATATGTCTTATTACAATGTTCTAGATTCATTCACTTTAACACTTTGTTCATCCATATTCATAAAACACAATAATTATCATTTAGACCTCAAACTGGTTCATTTACTCCCAATTTTACAAACAGTGTGACAAATAAATTTCATTTTACATTGAAATTCAAAGAAAAAAATTAAATTATATAAAAAAAAATCACACATGATTGTTTGTAATGGTGCGGATAGGGTTTTTCCGAACCACATACTGGTTGGGTTTGGATTCAAAGCTAATTAGTTCATTATGATTGTAACGTTCAAAAAATCACATATCACCAATAGTAACTCAGCGCCGGGAACCCACTCCGTCAGGCCACAAGAATCCTCTTCTGTATTTATAGGGCGGGCAAATAACCCCCCACCTTGCCTTGGAAATCACCGGATCCGTGTAGGAAAAGGAGTAATCTGTTGTGAAATTTTGGCTCTTTTGTAGTCTATGTGTTTGTCCATTTTGCAGGTTTAGCTGTTTATAGGGCTGCCCTTTTGTGGCACTAACGGCCCTTTCATAGATAGTTCGACACCTGGTTTACTTTTCTACTTTGTATGACTCGTGACTACTACCTTTATGGATGTCTATGTTAAAAAAAAAGGAGTAATCCAAACAGGAAATTCCAAAAAACACAATTATATATGTATAAATCAATTTCATTGGTTTTGAAATTGAATTTTTTATGGAATTCATTTTCAATTCCAAATTTTAAATTATATGGAATGAAAATAGTTTTACCAATTTCGAGGAGTTGAGGTGAAAAATTCAAATCAATTACACATGTATTTTAGTAATTACGATAGTATGACATAATTCTTCTCAATTGTGGAGAAAATTACCCATATATATAATTTGGCGCCAATGCTCCATATATCATATATGCGTGTCTAATCTTTCTCGCTCAGCCGCTACTTTACCTAATACAAAATCATGAGTATTGAGTAGCGCAAGCTCTTTTAGTTCAGGAGAAAAATGAGTTACAGACTTACAGTGAATATTTTTAGAAGATGGATCTTGAATTTGTTTACTAGTTCTTATGAATTTTATTTTCTTACTTTGTCGAATTGGTCGGATGATAATTTTAACACTTGCGCTTTTGGAAGATGGATTTCAATGAGTAGTAACAATTTCTTTGATGGACCTTAACAAGGGTAATAATTGAAACCTTTTGATTTAATTTAATTCTTAACTATTTTAGAATTTACTTCACTTATTTTTAAAGATTTGACATTTCAAACATGAAAACTCATTTAATAATAATTTTATTAAAAAAAAATTAAATTAAAATAAATTCTCAATTCATTTAATTCCAAAATATATGCTAAGTATCAGGGGAAAACAAGTAAACAACCATTAGAAAAGAACAATTTTATCCATTTAAAAATGGCGAAGAAAGATAGGTGAGAAAAGAATCAAGGTCGAAGAGGCGGATAGAGAAAGGGAGCCGCTACGTGCGCTGTGTGGGGATTTTGGAAGCTGAGAAGAGGATCGAGGAACAACCGAGGAGAAAGAGAGGGAGCAAGGTTTTCGCGCGACCAGATGACTCGAGGAAAGCAGAAGATAGAAGCGCAAAAGAAGAATGCAGAGAAGAATCAGAAATCCAAAGGCTCTCAATTTGAGGCCAGAGTCGTTGCTCTCAAAGTCACTTGCCCCATCTGTAAGGTACGTCACCTGTGATCTCCCACTTTCTTTCTCCTCCTGATGCTGAGAATTTCGAGCTCTGGGGCGATCGTAATTTGCACTTCCCGATCCCTAGCCCCCTTTTTTTTTTGTTCCGTGATCGTCGAATTCCTTCCGGATGACACTTCCGGTGGTGGATATCAACATCGTTGTTGTTAATCTGCTTGTGTATGCGCCTCCGCGTCGTCCTTCTTCCTGATCGTATTTCTCAAACTTGCGAATTGTCGCCTCTGGCAAACGTTAGGGATGGCTTGGATCCGATGCATATTGGAATGGTGCAGAGTAGCTAGGGATTGAGATGAGCGTACGAAACCATGTATCTTTGCTATGGAGTAAAAAACCTTATGACTTGTGTTTGTGATTTGTGTATGTTAGTTATTAAAAGTTACTGAGAATCGATTCATGCAGTACACTCTTGCATTTCCGATTTTGCGTCTGTTGTTTCCTGCTTGCACTTCTCATAATCTTATTGGAGTGGCTCAGGCGTAAATTTCTGCTTATGGATCAGTGTGATTAGTATTTCAAGAAGATTTTTTTACTTTCAGTAGATGAGGATTATAGGTTTGATGTTGAAAAGTACTTTAGGTCTGGATAGGTAACTCGATTGGTCTTTTGTAGCGAAACCCAAAACCAACAATATGGTAGCATGGATGAACTCATGATGCTAAAGATAGATGGATGATTCCTTTTGAGATGTATTAGAAAAAAGGAATTAAGCAGAGTTTCATAGGGCATATTTCTCTGGCATGGAAGTATTCTCATTCTTCATATTGTTCCTAACCTTTACCCTTCCCATTTTGTGCTCTGCGGTTGACGTTGGTTACTGCTGGGATAATTCCCAGAACTACCCTGCTCTCGGGGTGAAGGCAACATTTGAGATGAGAGGGCATGGCATGGCGGCTAGTTTGTGTTTAAGTAGAATACAATTATCAACCATCATTTTGCTTCCGGATTCTTGCCTTATAGTTTGCGATTGTTGCAGTTGATTTTGTGACTAATCGAGTTTTCTCTATGTTGTGTGATAACTTCTAAATTATGCTGCAAATGACCATTGTGTAGAAAGATGCATATTCATGCTTCTGTATGGTCAGAACTCAGAAGTTATTAGTTGGAATCATGGGTATGGTTATTGAATGGAAAGATGGTTGTTTACATCTTCAGTTCAGTTGTTTGTTTCATGACTATTAAGACTTAGAAAGCTTACTTGTGGTGCTTACTAAATAATCTCAAGGGAGAATTACTGTACCGATATGATCAAATTGCTTTATTATTCTACGGCGAAGCTTATGGCTCTACGTTGGTATCAGCATATTTGTCTACATCTTCCAGAAACACTTTAGAAATTCAGTGCTATCTACATTTTGCTTAATCGTTTTGCTTACTCTTATCGAGAACACGAATGTCCTACCTTATACTGATGCATATTCGATATCCGTTTCTTCTCGACTCATTATGACATGATGTTGTGACTTTCGCAGGTACAACTAGCCAATCAAAATCAGCTTGGGGATCATTATGGAGCTAAACATCCAAAGGAGAAGCCCCCTGCTGAATCAAGCTGAGTACAGTGTACCTTGTGTAAAAATGTAAAACTTGGATCCCGCCAAAGACGAGTGGGATTCGACTAATACTTCTCTTATGTGCGAGCCTTTGAGTGATGGAAATGTGTGCTAAGTTATGTTTGGTGGCTTCTGTCGTCTGAGATATGACTCTGCATTTTTTTATTATCTTTTTGTGGAGCTTTTCTGCTGTGGATGATGAACCAACTATGTATCGCGAACTCAGTAATCATGCTTGTGTAGTTGTGTTGCTGGCTTGTCCAGGCATCGTTTATCCGAGTTTCGACTGATGTGTCTTACCAGTTACACGAGTTCTTGACAGAGCTTCAATTGATGTTGATCGATTGTTCCTGCCCCTAAAGCCTGTCATGTGGATTCTTGGTTATTACATTTCTTAGTACTGTGAGCTAACATATTGCTGTCATCGCCTCCTACATAATTGTCGATCGAACACCATACTCGACAAGCATAATTTATAACTGAACCGAACATGAAAAGATGTATTTATATAATAAATAAAAATATAACTCGAAATAAATCTAATTTATGCTAAAATTATCATATCATAAGCTTATCATCTTCTGAATAAATAAACCATTCCCGCCCTTCCTAATTTTAGTTTTTTCAATTTTAGAAAGATGAAAATAAACAACACAGCCATAGGCGCGAAATGCGATTAGAACTTCACTGAAAAGGCGCCAAGGCGGGGTTTCTGCTTTCCTTTGGTCAGTGGTCACCGACTCACAGCTAGCAGCTCACTCAGCGGGACGATTCCTGAAGTACAAGCGGTTGGCCGTCGAAATTCCTCCGTCGGCGGCCAGTTCTCTTTCTTTTCTTTCCGGTAAGGCTTACGATTCCACCAATTTCCTCCTTGTGCTTCGTATGTTTGCCCTTGCCGCCATCCTCACCAACTGGTTCTGCATCCGTTAGGTGCTGCTCGGCTGCGAATTCTATCATCGAGAGCTCTGTAGCTCGCGCTCCTTTCTCAGGTTAGTTTCTGTGCGCAATCGACTTATCAAGCGAAATCTCCCTTCTTCCATGGTAGTTTTCGACCTGAATTTCCTTCGTCTCTGAACAACATTTCGGAAAAGCAAAAAAGTAGACTCTGTGATTATTGAATGGTGGAGATAGACTTCTCTCAGGAGTGTTCTTGATTGGCTGCATCTCTAGAAATCACGATCCTTCGGCTTTTCAAGTATAACTGATTTCACTGGGATGGATAGCTGCTCGTAATTTCAATTCGTAAGAGGCCAATTAGGAACTCTTTCTGGAAAAAAACTGCGTGGCTTGTGTTTTAGGTGCTTTCAATTGCCAAACTTACCCTATAATCCCTGAAATAAGCTAAGAAAGGAGATGAAGTTCAAGGCGTTTCTCACCGAGAATGGAGTCATGCTGCTGGAGAGAAGGTTTCTGCCAGCTCTTGACAAACTAGGGAAGACATGCCATCTTCTGCTGACCAAAGAGCGTGTCATCTTCCTTCACAACCTTCTCAATGGTGATGGCATTCAGTGCATTGCTCAGTTTCAAAAAGAGGTACTATTCGATGACTACCGAATCTCCAGCCAGAACGAAGACTGCATCGCCTTTGCCGTGGACTTGTCCCTCCTTCAGCGAGCAGTTCGAAGCAGTGTCAGCATTTGCAGCGAGTTCGGTGCAGGTGGGTCACCTTCGAACCGCCTCCAGATCAAACTGGTGAAGAAGCTGCCACCCAAATGTACTCAGCCAATGCCATATCTCACGTTTGAGACCAAGGGCTACAAGGCTGCAGTCATCCAGGATGTCCCCATTTCGAAACCCTTGCCGAGAGCTCAAGTGCTAGAGCTTCGAGCTGCTCTCGAGCTGGCACAAGAACTTCCCCTGACATTGGTCCAGGTTCCCGATTTGAACCAGATCCAGAACTATGTGGACCGAATGCGACATTTGGGGGAGATGCTGAATGTCTCAATAAGCAAGTATGGGGATCTTCATCTTCAAATTTCAACTGCTTTGGTTTCACTTGGGGCTGAGTTCAGGAAGTTGTTGGTTATTGGGGAGAAAGCACAAGCTCCACCTGAGGATGAGAATCTCAGTGCTGAAACTCGACATCAGAGGGCGATTATGAGGCAAGATGGGCAGTTTGTGCATGTGAGTGTGAAGCATTTCGCAAAGAGCCTTCAGTGCAACCTGACTAAGCCAGATTGTGCTTTCTATGGGATTGCACCTGAGGGAGCTTCCTTGACTGTGATATTCCAGTTTTTCGTTCCTGGCACGCATCAAACGGATAAATCGATTGGCTTGCACTGCAGACTTCCTGTGCTTGATCCTGGGACGAACTGAAATGTTAGCTTTGGCTATTCGATTGTGTGATGGCTGCCTTGATATTGGTATCTGTAAGTTTTGGTGGTCTGTATCAGTCTCACTTTTAACAAGTCGGCAGTTGTGTGTTTGTCTCTACCTTCTATGAACATTTTCTTTTAACAATGTTGAAGATTTGAAGTAACTGAGGAGCTCGCCTTATGTATCATTCCCCTCTTCTTTTTCTTCTTCTTTTTCTTCTTCGTGGCCTGCATTGCTTGCGAAACTGTGCTCGAGATCAAATTGAACCGTTCCAAGTATAATGCTAACGTTTACGAACCATGATAAAAAATTTGTTATGATGAATACAAGCATACACATCATTGTTGAATTTTTGTTTCATCACAATCATACACATCAGTCAAGGTGAGGCACCATGATAATACAACTAAGTTGTTCAGCATTCCAATGCATAGAAAATGAACATAACCCTCAACAATGCCTTCTCTAATATGGAAGGACTTATATGACAATGCTGTTTATTAACTTACTCCTATATACGAACTTGCTGCGAAGTTAGCAGCAGATGCTGGCTGAGGACGAAGTAGGCCTATCCTGGTTGACCACCATAGGCTCAAACGTTATTCCTTCCTTCCCACAAGAATTACCACAGGTGCTGTCGATATGATTCGGACCGTACATGGCAACAGCAGCAGAAGGTGGCTTTGCTTTCAGTTTCAGCCGCTGTCTCTCAGCTCTCGACCCAATCACCTGACCGATTATAGAAGCACCAATGGTCAGCGCCATAGCAGTTTTAGGCATCACCACCGACTTCCGTAGCATGGCGATGAAGGGAACAGCTGCATGGACTGCAGCAAACCACGCTAGTGAGAATTTGTCGGTGTGTTCCTTCCACATCCCCAAGGGCACATTTGCTGCCATCCCTAACATGGCAATCACTAGCATCTTTGCTGGTAGTGGCTGAGGTCTGAGGGTTTTGACAAACGCAGTACGGGCTAGGGCTGCCCTTGCAGCAACCACTGCCGGTGGACACCTGAGCTTCATTCCAGGAGGCGGCCGAAGAGTTGATGCAACAAGTGGGAGCACGTGGCTTACCGCTCTGTATGATTTCGCAATCGGGCAGTTGCCTGTTCTTAACCATTCGTTTCCCAGTGCTTCGTGCTTTGGCGTGTTCCCTTCCTGCCACAAGTTCAAGTTCAAGTTCAACATGACACGATGAGAATAGCCATCCATATAAAGGTTTCCATCTGGGAAAGGAGGATGGATGGTGGGTAATTTTCAGATTAACTCCATTCCCGCAAAATCATTGTGGCAAAAGAAATGTGCCTTTTTACCTGTGATGATGGTTCTCTCTTCTTGCCAGGCTCGGATTTCTTCTTCTGCTTATTCCTCTTATCATTGAAAGGACCAAAGCCAAAAGGACCGCCTGGACCAAATGCAGAGAGGCTTATTGTGGCAGCTTTACCGGCTAAGGGGTTGAACTGGGGAGCAGGCTCCGACTCCAAAACAGCATCATGGAAAGCAGACTCGTTCGAGAGTGGAACAACCCCATCTTTGCCATGAAAGAGCTTGAATGCCATGTCAAAATTAGGACCATCTTCAAAAATTGGGCCCTTGGTTGCTCCCTGAACCAAAATGGAATCCATAAGACAAATGAAATCCAGCAAACTACATTCATCATTGTAACAGCACTAATTATCGATGGTTCATTTTCGGAGAAAGAAATCAAGAATGCATAGTTATCATATAACAACATACCAGACCAGGGAAGTTAACAGCTGAGAAAGAGAAGCTCGTTGGCTTGTCGATGTTCCTCAAAAATGGGCATCTTTGTATAGCTATGTCATCAAAGCCACACTCAGATGTGCTGCCAATGATTCCTTTAAACAGAGAGTCCATTGCAACTTTCCTGAGATTATCAAAGGTAAATAACAATTAAACATGTGAAGAGAACTCTCGGTACTATTACACATCGAAAATCTTATATCAAATACTACATGTTCGCTCCTCGTAGTATCAATGCCGACGATAAGACTACTAAAAACTGCATTAACATAACAACAAGAATGTACGCATCAATAATCAATCTTCAGTAGAAAGCAAATGAACAACCGCCTCGTTCCAATGATCGATCGCGGCATTCCTCTACCTTAAGGAATTGGTTTTACCGCCCTGGTTAATGATAAATAGTCGAAAGAAACAACAGAAACTCGTCCTAAACAACCTCTGTGTGGTTGGTATTAACACTGGAAACTCGTATAATCATCCTAGATGGAAGGACACAATTTCTCTGACGACCTAATCGGTTTGAAGATTAATCTTACGACATTAGACAGCTTTCTAAGAAGCAGAAAGAATGCGTCGCACTCTTTGCAGACGAACCATTTGTCCGGCGGGACTCCTGAATCGAGTCAAAATCTCTCGTGCTTACATCTTTCTCCGTATCACCCCTCAAATGTAAAAATCCTCTGCCTTCCCTAATTTCTACCCAGAAAATATCACCCATTCAATAACCTACTACTTCCAGCCCTTGTACGACTGCATGCGATTGACAACTACTACACAGAATGATTGAATGAACAACAAGAGATCGGAAGCTGACGGAGGAGAAGAAACTTCACCTGCTCCGGCGGCTTTTCTGTCGCGCGTTTTCACCGGCTTTCTCCCGTTTCCGAAGCAGCCAAATAAGAGACGTGTGGTGTACACGGACGGACGGACAATTGTTCAAAGCTTGAAGTCTCTAAAACGAATCAACGAAGGGTAGGGCACTAGGGCCACTTTTCTCTTTTTGCGTTGGGCTATAAGAATTGGGCCTAACAATTTAATCCCGGCCCAAATGAAGGAGGACACTTTATTTTTTATGTATCGATTTTCTAGAAAAAAATAAGTGAGTTTTAATTTATAGAAATAAGATATTTCTTTTAATTTTTTATTTGAATTTTGTAAGTGAAGAACACCCATTATCAAACTTCTAGGTTGGTCAATATATATATATTGAGTTGATCCTCCTACTCCTAGGTCCATTGTGTAGAAAGCCCAATGTTCTTTATAGTAGATTCTCATTTAAGGATGATATTGTATGTTTTTAAACTCTCACAGTTTTGTTCTTCATTGCATATCAAGGGGGTAAATTGTAAGTTTGGTCACTGGAATTACTATAAAAATTCACGTTTGCCACTAAAATTAGTTTATTCCATTCGTAGTCACTTAAATTAGTTGTAAAGTACAAATTTGGTCACTCTCCGTTAATCTCCGTTAACTTTTTCTTATGTGACAGTCAACTCTTATAGTTGACCGTTAAACTAGTGACGTGACAAATAAATAATTATTAAAAAATAAATAATGAATATGTTTACAATTTCCACCTCATTATAACTATAAATTAAAATAAATAAAACATAAAATTAATAGTTCTAATTATAAAAATTGAAAATAAACGTCTCATCCCACCGCCGCGAAGAGTCTGATTCCCTTCGTTGCCGTCTAGTTTTTTTGCTCCAGCCGAAGTCGTCATCGGATTTGGATTGAACCCGAGGTGATGGCTGATACGCTAGGGTTTCGAACTCCTTTCTGCAGTGGTGACGGTTGGGTCGAACTCGTTGTCGGATTTTGGATTTGAACTCGAGGGTGACGGTGGGGTGATGATTGGGATTCGAACAAGCAGTGACGGCTAGGTCGTACTCGTCACTAGATTCAGATTTGACTGATCTCGAGCTTCACTGCAACCTTGTCTATGATGACACAGGCAACTTCGCTGTGATCAATGTCGACGGAGACGACATCGTTGATCCTCTGTGGCAGAGTTTCAATTTCTCGCCGAATTCATGGCTTTCGGAGATGAAGTTGGTCGTATACAAAAGCCAGAGTGGTAGTTAGAGGCTTAGAGCCGTCATCGAAGTTGACGTCATGGCTAAATTTCGATCGCCGATGATAGAACCTGGTATTAGGGTTCTATCGGGTTTGGTCGTGAGATTGGGAATTAGGGATTCAGAACAGAGTTAGGGTTTGAGAAGAGAAAGATAGAGAATCGGCCTAGGCCTTTAGAGGGATTGAGAACGAGAATTGAGAGGACTGGAAGAATAGGGTTTATGAAGGCTTTTCTTAATATTCTTCTTGACTGAGCTGAATAAAACGCTAAGTACATATTTACAACGAAAGACTCGAGAAACCTAATAGACTATCCTAATATGACTCAATAACTACTACCCTATCTAATAATATACTAATTATAGTAATAATAATTATTATGATAAATCCAAGAATTGGGTTTCTATCAGCCGGCAAGGAAAAGCTGGTGATGAAGCGGCGAGCGGTTGTGTTATGCACCAGCGACAAGCTATTGGCGCCCAATAAATTCCAGAATATCGAACTAGGAGGAAAGGGGTTGATGAACTTCAACGTCTCCCGCATCTCCAATCCTCCTAGCGAGGATTACTTGACCTTCTCTGTTTCTCAATTCAGCGCTCTGCATTTGAGATTTGACGGTGAGATCATGGTCCAAACTGGGACAATCCCACAAGTCTGCGACTTGGAACTTCACCGAGAATGGGTGTCGGAGATGGGCGAAGGGTCGGCTTGCCGGAGGGATAACGACGACAAGTTCGTGATCCGCGGGGGGAAGGTTCAAAGAAAATTTGATGGCCCGAAATGATAACCTGAGTATTGGTGATTATAAAGACTAGTGCTGGAAGGATTGTAAGTGCGTTGGAAGCGTAATGAATGGCATTGGAGATCATAACGAGACGGGATGTACGCTTCTGTACGAGGGATTTGGGGAAGTTCCTGGACAGGTAATGGCGGAGGCAGATCACCATCAGATGCGGATCGGAGAACAAGTGAGCGTGGGTAGAATCACTTGATATGGGTTTCGTTTGCTGAAGCAGGGGCTCTTAATTATTATTCTCTGAATTTTCTTGAACAAGAGAAGGCAAAAGCTTAGAGGTTTGTGAACTCTATTTTTTTAATATTTTAATGTATTGTTTTTTAATTTATAGTTATAATGAGTTGGAAATTGTGAACATATTTATTATTTATTTTTTAATAATTTTTATTTGCCACGTCACTAGTTTAACGGTTAATTGTAAGAGTTGTCTGCCACATCAGAAAAAGTTAACGGAGAGGAGAGTGACCAAAATTGCACTGTACAACTAATTTAAGTGACTACGGATGGAATAAACTAATTTTAGTGGCAAACGTGAACTTTTATAGTAATTACAGTGACCAAGCTTGCAATTTAGCCCGTATCAAGGTGACTTTCACAAGGTCACTCATTATTGCAGTACTGCATAATAAACACGTTTAACTTCGGAGTTCTCACAAAAACTCGTATATTTCACCCCAAAATGTGTCTTGACATTTAATATCAATTTCTACTTATAAACTATGTATCTCTCATTTACTTTGTCGACATACAATTTGCATAAAGTGTTACTAACAATCTACAAATTGTGGTGCTTAATTAAAAGGGACATGAGGGGTGGAAAGTGGAACATGGTACCAAGGGGTCATTTAGTTTTGGTGATAGTTTGATTGAGCTAGTTACATGTATTGTCCACAATGCATTGTTTTTGTGAATTTTTTGCACAAACAATACATGCATTATTTGCTTGATATGACACAACTATCACTCAAAATCTCAAAATTTTTCTTATTCGAAATTCTCATGTACCGTCATTTATTAGCTCCATTATTGTTTAGCTATGAAGAAAAAACACTAGGAACATTGCAATGCATCAACATATCAATTCTTTTATGGTAAAAATTTACAGAGTTAGCAATGAAGTAAACCACCATTCGTTATATATATATATATATATATATATATATATATATATATATATATATATATATAGCTCAGGCTAGCGTACGTCAGTCGTACATTGTACGCCCTTCGAGTCTTACTATTTAGAGCAGGAATTAACCAAAATTTTAGGCATGATACTATACCCTAACCTCTAATGGATAAACCTCAGTCCCTAATTCTCTAACCCAAGCCACGAGATTCATTTAATCTAAAAAATAATAACTGACGGTTCTGATTCAACGAAATATATTGAAGTGCAAAAACCAAGTGTGAACACATGCGTACAGCGTACGACTGACGTACGCTAGTCTTTGCCATATATATATATGTAATTCCCATAACAATGAAACCTCTCCAAAGTGGGATTTTGTTCAATTCCCACAAGACAATTCCTTGATTTTGTTAAAAGTGGAAATTAAGGAAAATTCTCACGATTCCAAATATTGTCAAAAGATCACTCGTATTATCGAGAAAGCCAGATACAAGAAGTCACACGGCTGTATACAGCCAAGAAACAAAATCGAACCCTACTAAAGAAGGGAACATCGAAAGGGACTTTCTTTCCACCAAATGGGCAGCCCTATTACAATTTCTACCAACAAATCGGATATTAAATATCGAAATGAATCCCTTAAGCTTCTAATCTCTTCTAAGACCGTGCCACCCTGAATATCATCAACCTGACCTTCCCGAATCCTTAGTATCACCACCTGGGCATCTCCGGCAAAGATGACTAAATGTAGTCCACGTGCCAAACACCAACGAATTGCATCTCGAAAAGCTAACAACTCCACCAGAGAGGGATAGAAAATCCCCACATATAACGTTGCCGAAGCCTCCACCACCATGCCTGATGGATCCTGCAAAACCCAGCCACCTGCCCCGTGTGAACCACGCAGAGTGGCTCCATCAACAAACAACACCAGCTCCCCATGTGACACCACTTCCCTAGCCGAGGGGAGATGACCCCTGAGACCTCGAAGAGGCCGACGTTGGTTATCGCCTTATCGGGAATGGAATCCCACTTTGTGACCTGCAAGCGAAATTGTGAGAGCAAAACATGGACAATGAACTGCGTAAAGTCAAAAACTACCCAATTTCGAGCACGCCAAACACACCAAAAAAGAGCCACAATACTCATTATCGTGCTCCGATCCATATCCCCACCCCCCTCGAGTACCCTGCGGCAAAATATGCTTATATTATTAACTGGGTACCGATCTCTCAGTTGTTGAAGCTCTGCCACGTCCCAAAGCTGCACCGTCACATGACATCGAAAAAAGAGATGCTCAAGAGACTCCACTACCTCCCCGCAGACTGGCCATTGCTGCCCCCCACCCCGCGAGTACTCAGTGCCTCACCAGTCGGCAAGACACCACAGACTAGCTGCCATATAAAATACCGCAGTTTGGGAGGTATAGGAGTGCCTCAAATTCGTTTCCAAAGGCTACGGTCCCATGCATGAGCGACCGCCTTCACCTTTAGCTCATTCCGACGTCTTAACTCGACCGCCTTATGATAACCAGATTTGACAGTATAACACCCCAAAACTTCTCCATCCCAGACCAGACGATTAGCCACAACTTTAATGGGTAGGGGAATAGCTAAAATAGCTTTGACCGTGTCCTCTTCAAAGATTTGACGGAGGCAATATACTCTCCAAACTCCCTGATTAGGAAAAATCAAAGACGCCACCTTCCCTTCCACACCGATAATACCCTGCCGGGGGTTTGGGAGAAAAGGATGCAGAGCCGACACCCAGTTATCTGTGAGTACCTCTACCGAATCATGGATTGGAGATGGATAAAATCCGATAATACATCCAAGGTTATTAGGAAATTAACTAGTAGATTTAATAATGCTTTAGCAAGCCCCGTACTTAGCATATATTGCAAATTAATCCTGAGTCACAAAGCTGTTGCTAAAACCCCAAAATTCGAGCAATTTAATGTTGATATTCTCCTTATGAGCACGAGTAAAATATCCAAGTCAAGGGCATCAATCTTCAAGTTGTAAACGACTTAAATTAATGAAGTGCGTGATTTAAGAGCGCTAGTTAGTGTTCAATTCTGGATAATTTATTATGTTGTATGATGATGCTTGATGCATGTTACTTGAGTTAAATTATACCCTCGTATGATATTGATGGTTGAGTTATACACATATAAGATTCATGTATGTTGGTATGCCCTTATATTCCATTTACGTTAAGTTATGCATATATGAGATTCATGTTCTAGTGAATGAATATGTTTAGTATGCATAGCATCATGCTCATCAAAAATCAAACCGTGTTTAATCATATCAAGGTTATTAATCAAGCAAGTTAATCAGTTGGATCTTCCCATTGTGTGGGAGATCATCAAGCTTTCCAGGTATGCAAGAAAGGATGACTTAATTATATCCCTCCATAGTGTGAGAGATTAATTAAGGCATGTATGTATAAGCCATCAAGTTAAGCAAACAAGTAAGAACAAGATAATAAGTAAGAACAAGCTAATAAGTAAGAACGAGTTAACCTTTTTTGGCTAGCCACATTCACGATCGATCACTACCGACATAGTAGTTGATTAGTCATGAAAATAGGCGGTGATACGTAATGCAATTGTCATTATCCATGCTCAGGTATGCAACTGGACGATGATATGTAGCATGGTTGACATACCACAATTTTGACACCGAACATCAATACGTAGCAAGATAGTCATAACTCATGTTATGGCTCCCCATTGTGAGGGTAGCCATGTTAACTAAGCATGCAGGCAGTGGTGTCAACTAAGTTGAGGTAGGGACCCTTTCATAAGATAAAAGATGCATAATACTAAAGGAGGAAGTTAATGAGAATTATAAGTTCAAGAACTCTTAATAATGTAATAAGGCAATGCATGAGTATTTGCACGTTTTGTATGTTGCTTCATGTTATGTATTATGTAAAGAATGAAATTAGAATAAGTACAGATCCCAATGCCCACACTCAGGATTTGTAGAAGCAACAAAGTATGACAAGGGTACAACAGTTCACCACGAGGATCTGTGACTCTAGAGGACTCTGACACGAAGTCGGTAAATTTCACTACTTGGTGGGACAAGAGACTTGATCTGATTTTTAATATGGACATTTTATTAAGTCGAACGTTTCAGGGTTGTTTATGATTTGGACATTGTTTAATATTTGACATTACCCATGTTGTTCAAGCATCATAATATTCATTATTTTTTCAAGGACATTTCGGTTAAAATGGTACATCACCGGGCTAGGGCGTGACAACTATGGTCTTATAAAAGAAATAGCATAACTATGGAAGGCTGTTGATCAAGTTGCCAATCCCGTTAAAACCCAAAAAGAAAAATGGCGGAAACAGTCAATAACCATAGAAAAGAAAGGAAAAGAAAAGAAAAGAAAAGCAAAGCAAAGCAAAGCAAAGAGAGATAGAACAAGAGACAACTCAGCTAGACAATAACAGAACAAATGGCTAGATTTTTTTTGTTTTTGTTTTTTTTCCCTTCCTTCTTCTCCCCAATTCCTCTTGTATATAAGGAAGATGGAGGTTCCCATGTATGGGTGTGAATTTGTAGAGGAAGAGAGATTGGGAGTTCGAGATCCATATTGAGAAAATAATTAGAGAGAGTTCGGTTCTAGGACACTTCCCCTTTGTGTCCCCTAGGGCCCCAACTCCCTCTCCCTCCCTCTTTGTTTCTCTTCTTCATGTTGTTGTTCATCCTTGATATTAATTGCACTCTTTGTGTTTGGGTTAATGTCTCTTAGAGCAACAAATCTGTGTTCTCATTGAGGGGTTCTAACTTCTAAGGCTCCATTGTGAGAAAGAAAGGAGTTGCTGCTTTTTTCTTCTATTTCTCTGGAGGGGGGCTTGAAGGAAAATAAAGGTACAATTCATAGCAATAATACTTACCTTTTTCTCCTTTTTTCCTGCTTTGTGTTTTCTAGTTTCTCTACTTTTTCCTTATGTGTACTACTTCGTACCCATTCGTTATCAATGCGGTTTTGGTGGGAATTGAGTTTTCTTCATTCATTTCCCTTACAAATTCTCTCCCAGATTGAGGATTAACTTGTTTCTTTTGTTTTATCTACAATTTTAAGAGGGTAACCATTGCTACATCCTCATCGTTCTTTAATGTTCCTTCCATTTTTGTAGTTGTAATTTTGAAGCAGAGGCAGATCTTCCCGGTCTTAGTTTCTTGCTATGCCACCAATTTTTGTTTTTACCCATTTTTGCTCCTTCTTGGGATGGTTCTTGAGCTTTTTCTCTATTTTACCAAATCACAGTTTCTTGTACTTCGCCTTCATTTTCTTATGTCATGGTGGGTTTTCTCTTTTAGGTGGGATATATTAGGCGATTGCTATCCTCTTTTTTTGTTGCTATTAATTTCGTCAAAGCTATTTGGAATTTAGTGCTTTTTCTTCCTTTTGCTTTTGTCAATGTTTGTCGTCTTATTATCATGATCTTGCATGAGAACTCAAGGTATTTGGAACTATTCAAGAGGAGAAATTGCAAATAATTTCTTTATTTTCAAGGAAGTTGTTGGAATTGTATGATTTACTATAAGTTGGCACTAGTATTCTTTCCTTTCTCATTGGTGTTTGGTACGAAAGATCTAGTGCTTCCTTTATATTTTATGCCTTTTTCGTGTGGTAGATATATATATATATATATATATATATATATATATATATAGATAGAGAGAGAGAGAGAGAGAGAAGTAGGATGAACGGATTGGAGCTTTTAGAACGCTGTAATTGATGGAGATGGTCCCCAATGTCATGTGGGCAGACAAAAAAAATGTCTAAACCCCATACATAAATTAGAGTTACTCGTATCCAAGTTACTTTCAGATCTTGTAGTAGTATGCTTATTATACTTACAACTTACTATACTTACAACTTCATTCATTGAGGACTCGAATTTGGCAATTTGGTATCTTAAGTGCACACTGTGTTCTATCTTATGTCTTCATTAACCTCTTTACTCTTCCCTTTCATCTATTCATTGGTTTTGCCTATTATGTGTGCAAGTTTGTTGTAGTCTGTTTCATTTTTTGTTCCTTCCTCCCTCTATGCTTATAGGTTGGATCTATCTACCCAAGTACCTTTTTCACTTCCTTGATTTGTTTACTTCACCTTGCTAGCCAAAAGAAACTTATTAGGTAATTGGTTTGAGATTAGGGGGAACTCCAAGTGCATCCCTTAGGTGGTTTTAGTTTCATATTTGGCGGTGTAAGGGAACTAAAGTTGTCTAATTTTCAAGGGTTCCCTCCTTCTTCCTTGTAGATAAACCGTAGTTATTAGTGAGTCTTTGACTTGATAATTTTGAGATTGCCTTAAACGTCTTGGTTTGTTTGCAAATACTCTTTAGATAAGAGGGGTTATCATGAAGCATCATAAAGATGGAAAGCCGGGATACTCATCTAATAAAAATCCAAGGCTTCCTACGGTGATCATAACTTGCGTTCTGCTTTGTGCGCTCTCATTTTACCTGGGTGGAATCTTCTACTCTGAGAAAAACAAGATTGAAGAGAGGGAGGCCAAAGAAGTAAAGGTGTCAATTCCATCTCCTACGGAAACAGCTGTTGCACCTCTTCAAGTCAAATCGTCCTCTTTCTCTGAATGCAGTGCTGACCATCAGGATTACACTCCTTGCACAGATCCAAGGGTTAGAGAATCTGGATTTGCTCGCCTTCTATTTTAATTATCCAACGTTCTTCTTATATTATGTTTGTTAATTTTAGAGTGTGAATTTGTCTTTGTTCTCAGAGGTGGAAGAAGTATGGAGTTCAACGCCTTACTTTCATGGAACGCCATTGTCCTCCAACATATGAGAGGAAGGAATGCCTAGTTCCACCTCCAGATGGCTACAAATCACCAATTAAGTGGCCCAAAAGCAGGGATGAATGTTGGTACAGGTAATGTTACAGTATCCATTGTAGACTAAATACTTCGTGTTTTGTCCTAATTTGGCATTCAACTAAATTTTATTTGATCTGGATCCAGAAATGTGCCATATGATTGGATAAACAAAGAGAAATCGAATCAACATTGGCTGATAAAGGAAGGTGAAAAATTCCTTTTCCCTGGAGGGGGTACTATGTTTCCCAATGGAGTTGGTGAGTATGTTGATCGCATGGTAAAACTGATCCCAGAAATGAAGGATGGAACTATCCGGACTGCCATTGATACCGGGTGTGGGGTGAGTATTGTTCTTTAACATCTAATGTGATCTAGTTACGTATTTCTTGTGTTCATTTATCTGAAATGTTTCTTTTGTCGTTGATACAGGTTGCTAGCTGGGGAGGCGATCTATTAGATCGTGGGATCCTAACTCTTTCTCTGGCTCCGAGAGACAATCACGAGGCCCAAGTGCAATTTGCTTTGGAACGTGGAATTCCTGCCATTCTTGGCATCATTTCTACACAACGCCTTCCCTTCCCCTCCAACTCTTTTGACATGGCTCACTGCTCCAGATGCCTTATCCCATGGACTGAATTTGGTAATCTTTTCATACATACTATATAGTCCAAAATTTAATATATAATAATCATTTTCTTAAATTTCACTCATTTGTTAACCAATTCGCTCAAGTTTATCTTCACTTAAACGGCAACGTAACAAAAATACTTTTTTTAGGAGATAAGAAAAGCACACTTGAAGTGTGTTTCTTTTGGATTTTAAGTCACTTTTTTAGGTTGAAACAAACACGATCAATATATATAGTTGTTTGAATGTGCTCTTGCTATGTAAGTAATCTAGTTTCCCAACGGTTATAATATCAGGGGGAGTCTATCTCCTAGAAGTTCACCGTATCCTGCGCCCTGGTGGTTTTTGGGTTCTATCTGGCCCTCCAGTCAACTACGAAAATCGATGGAAAGGCTGGAACACAACAATAGAAGATCAGAAATTTGATTATGAGAAATTGCAGGACTTGCTCACTTCAATGTGCTTCAAACTGTACAACAAGAAGGGAGACATTGCGGTTTGGCAGAAGGATTCAAATGACACTTGCTACAATAAGCTTGCAAATCCTGATGTTTATCCACCAAAATGCGATGACAGCATCGAACCAGATTCTGCATGGTACACCCCACTCAGGCCCTGTGTGGTTGCTCCAGGTCCAAAGATAAAGAAGTCGGTTCTTGAATCCATCCCAAAATGGCCAGAGCGCCTGCAGGTTGCGCCTGAGCGCATCTCAGAGGTGCACGGTGGGAGTCCCAATGCTTTCAAGCATGATAACGGGAAGTGGAAGGCGAGGGCAAAACACTACAAGAAGTTGCTTCCGGCACTCGGTACAGACAAGATCAGGAACGTGATGGATATGAACACGCGCTATGGAGGTTTTGCGGCAGCTTTCATCGAGAGCCCACTGTGGGTCATGAACGTGGTGTCTTCTTATGCTCTCAACACGCTTCCGGTGATCTACGACAGAGGACTCATTGGAACTTATCATGATTGGTGAGTAGTGGGTCCTGAAATCCCATTAGTTTTTATGATAAAATTATGCAAAAAGTCTCTTTCTGTTTCGTTTACTGATGACATTTTCCCTTATTAATTGTGGCCGATCTTTGGTAGGTGTGAAGCTTTCTCAACATATCCCAGAACCTACGATCTACTCCACGTTGATGGCCTTTTTACGGCCGAAAGCCACAGGTAAAAAAGAACTCTTGGAACCCCATCTTACCTTCTTGAATAAAGCCTCTTTCGTGAGAACACTTGCAATGTGAAATAAATTAAGGATGAAAAACAAGACCAAAGTGGTGTACTATAGTTGAATAATTGAAGGGTTGAAATGAGACCACAAGGTCACATAGGGAATCCCATAATATCACATGTGGATTGGTTACCTGTCATTGTTCTTCATGGTACTGATGGCACAGTGCGGTGCAAGGGACATAAACATGTTTGTTATTTGCTCGCACCCACATTTTCAGTTACTATTACCTGAAAATTTAAGTGCAAAGGTGAATTTAAACTGCCCAATTAATTAGGCATGATCAATTATTGCTCTACTTTCAAATAGGAGGACATGTTGTGGGTAAAAAAACATAATTTTCTTTGTTCCTTTGTTCATTTGGTGATTTTGGGTGGATTGTAATTGTGTAGGTGCGAAATGAAGTATATGTTGTTGGAGATGGATAGGATCCTTCGACCAATGGGTTATGCCATAATCCATGAGTCGAGCTACTACATGAACGCAATAGCTACGATTACGAAGGGGATGAGATGGAGTTGCATGAAGGAAGACACAGAGGATGGAGTTGAGAAGGAGAAGATATTGGTTTGCCAGAAGGAGCTCTGGTATTCCTCAAACCAGACTTCATGATGATCAATGGAGTGCATGAGTGAGTTCCTTGTCCTTTTTTACGACAAAGATGATAAAGCTATTGTCAGTTAGCAACAACACAACAGTTACCCCAACCCCTCTGTAGGAGTTTGTAACATTTTGTAATCCGGACATGAAGAGACATAGGCCAACAATATCTACTATATATTTTTTTTTTTCACTTTTCGAATGTGATTAGAAATAGAAGCCAAGATTCCTTGAATCTTAGATTTTCCAATGAAGATAAACGACCAACCTGCATCATATTATTCTTTCTTCGCGGAGGAACAATTACATGTATACCATTCTTTGATTTGGAAGGCAAAAATCTACAATTAACTAGTAGTGCTCTGTCGTTGCTTCTCCTCCCTTCACATTCTTGGCTACCCTGCTCTTCTTTTTTATTTCCCCTTTTATTATGTTATTTTGGTTACCTTTTTGGGCATTTTGTAGTATCTTGAGTATTATAAGAGAAATGATGGTTCAAGATTCAAATATCTTGTATTTTCTTGTCTTATCAGCGAACTTGTGTGGGTAGATGCCTTACATACCACCCATTGTAGATCTATCTCTTATTAACATGTATGTACTTTGTGAGCTGGTCTTATCTATTTCTTCTTTGAAGATATTGATCTTTCAAAGGTTGTCTTATATGTTTAATCAAAGACCATATAAGTGGTTGCCATTTGCTTGTGTCATGCTATCAAATTCACTTTAGCATCTTATCTTATAGGAGTGATGCACAACTTGTTTCTTGTCTTGTCTTATATGGATGGAAGCTTTGGCCTAAACGATGTTTATAGGGCGTTCATGAGAACGCGCTCACAAGATGCCCAATTGTTGGATTATGCATTGAACTGTTAATTGCTTACATTCAAGTTAATCTCGATTGGAGACAAGTAAGTTCTATTATGACCAATTTGACTATGGTTTTTTTAGACATAGCACCTTAAGCCATCAACTTAAAATTATTTATGAATAACCCATCACAGTGATCTAATAATGAGAATTGCCAGTGTTGGATAACAAGTTTGTGAACAAGTCTCCCTAAGTCAAGGCGGAGATGGAGAAGATAAGATATCTGTAAGACAAAAAAACACTCATATTACTTAAAGGCAATTGATGTATTGTACATGAGATGAGAGGCTAATGCACCTTTTTCCAAAAGACAAATTGATACGGGCTTAATTGTACACTTTTTATCCCCGTTTCTCTTTGACGTTTGTTGCAAACTTGCAATCGAGCTCCAAAAAGGGCGGTTTTACGCTAGATTTCTTGTGTTTCAGTGTGTTTCAGATCCTAACAGGTGAAACCAACCTCAGAGTCGAAAGTTGGAAGAAACGAGTTCACGGTCTGCCATATCTGTAAATATCTTGTTAAATTTGTAAATATTTATATAATATGACCAGTGATAAATTTCTTTAACAAAACATGAATGTCAAACACATCCAAGAGGGTAGGATGTGACATAGGTACCGCCTTGGTCAGCACGAGAAACAAACAGCAGAGCTATATAGACGACAAACGGACAGACCGGTATTGAAAGGGAATCTAGAGAGAGGAATATATAAACCATGCGGGATTGGGATGACCCAAGGGGATAAGAAGCTAGCTTCCTTTATCTCTCCTCCCCACCTTGTTTAGGTGTCTTCTTCTTCGTCTTCCCTTTGCGCCAAAGGAACAACCCATAAACAAACGCCTAAAGTAAAAGTGGGATGACAAAGGAGCTCTGGATTCCTCTCTCCCCGTCCTTGGCGATGGTCCCTCATATGATGCTTACTTCTCAGGTCAGCTTCCTCTCTGTCTCCCTACCTCTCCTTAGCGTGTTATTTCGTCGTTTGATTGTGGATCTGAAACTGGACTTGATATAATCGGATTAGAGTTGATTCGGTTCACGGAGGTTGAATTTAGATTTGTCGTGTTCGGCGATAAAGCTGATTTTGGATTTTGAGATTGCCTAGGGTGCTCAATTATCTTTGAGATATTTCCAATCGACTATCTGGTTAGGGTTAGGGGTACTCGATTGGCGCGAATTGTAGGTGTCTAATTCGGACTATGAGATTTGGGGTTTTTCACTCGGATGTGATGTAATTTGTGAACGTGTATTTCTGCTGTGACTACCATGATCGTGGAGTTTCTGTAGGTTCACTTGTTCATTTTTGTTGTTGTGCCCTTCCACCTTGAGTCGACCATGAAGAGGATTAGTGTTGTCGGGTCCTATATGGTCTCAGTGATCATGATCTTTGGATTCAGAAAATTTGCTATAGGTGCACAGACTAATAACAATGGTGTATCGATTTGTGTCCCAGTAGTATACCATATTTTCCTCCCAAATCTATCCTGCATGCATTGGCTGATTTGAAATCTGAACACAATGCAATCGATTCTTTATCTTGAATGATCAGGATTATATGAGGGGTGGTCTCTGTTTGAAATTTTATGTCACGAAGCTACATTTGCAATCTGATACGCAATGCATCCTCTAAATGAAAGCAAATTTGTATTTGTGTGTTGAATCGATGTATATATATGTATATACACAAACAACCTCTATTAAACAGGACAATGGACATTATTTTTTCAAATTCCCAGTACCTTCGTAGGGACCTCATCTTCTCATCCTTAATATGGGCCATAATGTTGTGTTTATTTTGCAATGTTAGAGACTATGAGTCTATGAAAAAGGTTTGGTTGACTATTACTCTGTTTATGATGTTCTATATTGTTTGTGTGCATTTAAACTTGTATTATTGATTGTTGCTCTGATCTTATCAAAATTCATAATCATCCTCTCTTTCCCTTTTTTGGTTAGGCTCTGCCAGACTTAGATCTAAAAGGCTTTGTTCACTTTCATAAGACATGGAGTAAGTGCACATCTGATGTAAATGCTACCAGTTTCGGACTTTTACATTCCAAGAAGTGCTCGATTGGCGGTTTCTTGTGCTTGGAGATTTTCTTTTGGTTTCCTTTGTCAATTGCACTTAGTGGAATGACTGTCCTTAATAAAGATTGTTGGAGGTGCGATGCAAAGTTCTTCTGAAATTGGTGTTGGATCATTAGTGCATTGGTTCAAGTAAGCCCATATATACCTTTTTATTTCATCTCTCTTCCTCTTGAACTTTTCATGTTGTCTGACAAATCCTTCTTATGTTTGCAGTGAATTGCTGACACAAAAGCATCTACTGTTCCAGATTTTTGGTAGTAGATTATCTGGAATACAAGAAGAGTAATCATGTCGAAGTCTTCAGGGGGGACAATCTTGAGTTGTCCATTTAGTTGGTTTTAGATTACTAGTTGCCTCACGTCGCCACAAATTCTTTTTGTGGTTGCAGTGCCTTCAGTGTTTGCTCTCTTTTAAGATATGTGGGCAATGAGTGCTATCATAGCAGAGCTCTTCAGTTTACAACCGCTTTTCCCTGGTAGCAGGTATAGATATCTTGTTCTTGGTTAGGATTTGTAATGTTGGGATGGGTTGTTAGAAGTGGCTAACATTTTATCTGGCTTGCTCCTTGACCATTGTGCTTATGCAGTGAAGCATATGAGATTCACAAAATATGTAGTGCAATAGGAACTCCAACAATGGACACATGGGCTGAGGGTCTAGAACTTGCATCCAGTATAAACTACAAATTCCCTAGGGCAAGATTTGTCCAACTTCAACGACTCTTGTGTGCTAGCTTGTCACTATTTGATGATCAATTTTGTGGTTAACATTGCAGTTTTTGGTGTGCACCTTTCTTCAATGCTACCTTCTGCCAACGATGATGCAATTAAACTGATCACGGTATGTTGCAGTTCCTTCTGTTTCTATTTGAGTTCTATATTTTCCACCATCACTCCGCTCGAGATCATCTATTACTAGGACGCCTCCTGGTTTGTTCTCTTGAAACCTGATGCATTAGATTGGCATGTTATTTACTATGAGGTGGCCTTATTTTGGTTTGGCATGTATCAGCTGCAATGAAGGGTTCAATGGAGCAACAATGTGCTAGAAGATGCTCTTCCACTTTGCCTAGTTCAAAGCTGGTTCCAAATTGTGCTACTGTAAAGTTGCATGCTTCACTAAGCACAGGTTAGTTCTATTCAAATTGTGGTACCATTAAGGCAAATGGCTTGACTTCATTGTGACTCGGTGTCTGCCATCTTGTACCAGTAGTGTCTGTCAAATGCCCACATGGAATTGAATATGCTGATATTATTGCATAATTGGTGGTCATTCATGTGACATGGTCAAGAAACAAATGTAACACTGAATATTGTCTTATTTGATGTTTGCTTTGATATGTTATGTAATCTAGTTTAATCCTTGGTATTGGGTGGAAGTGTCTGATGCTAACAGGATCAAACCTTGGTAAATGTGACATATGTTCAAATGATTTGATCACCTGAATAATCTATATGCTTTGTCTTTGTAGGGGTCCAGCGGAAACTTAATCTGGTTAAGCAGGTAAAACATCCAATATGTTCTATTGTTGTTCTTTCTGTTTCATATATAGCTGAATTGTCTTTCTCGAACAATGACATTATGGCGGCTGTAGTGGTCGTTATGGTTGCAAAGAGAGTGTCATCTCTCTAATTTAAAACCATTATAGATTTGTCCTTGACTAGTGTTTAGAGTGATTTATAAAACGAAGTATGGAGTGAAGAGGGACACTACAAGGTTGAGTTGTATGTACCCAAAACAACGTTAATAGATAATAGATTTTTGAGATAGATGCTATTTGATGTTATTCACTGTAACCACAGTCCACATAAATGTTAAACGCCACTACTTGTACTGACAATGTCTTTATATTTTGGATTTATCTTCTTGACCATTAGGAGAAGGAATTCGAACACAGCCTGTTGACACCCCATTGAGTTTGGTTTATACTTTGGTCGCCTATATGTTATCAATTCTCATTTCTTGTCTTTTTTGTTTTTGTTTGTGATGACAGGATGAGAATAAGGAAGCCAAAACATTGAAGAGTTTAGACAGACAGCCAAAATACCATCCTTCCGACAGGAAAAGCCCTAGTAAGATTCTTGGACTCTTGTCTATTGAGTTGAATACATGATGCCCCCTTTAGGTGAAACTTGGGGAAATGACGAACTATTTTGCGTACACAGCTTCAACGCTCAAGGGGAGAGCAGGTGGTGTTGCAAACTCAGATTTGGCAGATAAGTTTGGGAGCATGAACATGGGACCCCGCAAACATCAGACGATGGGCCCGTCTAGCACCAGAGCACCTTCAATGAAGACCGGAGGGCAGTGGAACGGGGGAAGCAGTGACATGTTTCTCAGGTTAGCAACAAAACTCCAATCTGGCAGAAGTATGACGAGAAAAGTTGTGGGGTAAAAAGTTGATGAACTCGGCGGCCTTGAATAATACATAGATGTATGGTCTTTTCTTCATTGGATGGGATTTTTGTGGCTTACCTTAACTTCCGAATAGTGTGAATTGTGTGTGTGTGTGTTGCACTCGATCATTTCTCAGCAGAACGACAAATACAGTTATGGCTCTGTTGCATGGTTTCCTGTACCACTGTACGTTTTGTCAGTTACAATATATGATATGCCCTTGTGAGACCAAGACATTGATTTTTCGAGTATGGCGTCTACATGACATTGATTTTTTCGTTCGACGACCTAAGGTGGATTTGTCATGCGAGACCTCCCACGACTAGTTGTGTTGTGTAATGGGGTTATGAGTGGAGATAGATTACTGACTATCATTGAAGGAAGAACGTCGTGGAGTGCATGCTATAAGGTGTACTCCCCATATACACTGTTATTTGATTTTCCCCGGATACTATTGTCCGATTTTTGCTTCGGGAATATGAAGAAGTTGTTAGGATGAAAGCCGCACGAGTGTCGAATCAGTTGTTCGACCAATTCATGGCTGACCCATATATTGTGTTTGGAGTTGAGGAATCTGCTAAAGGATTAGATGAGGAACTCCAATTTGTTTTCCCTTGACTCCTTGAGGTCAATAAGTTAGGGCTGGTTAGGTGATGATACTTCTCATTTGGTTTCAAAGATTATTTGAATAATCTCTTTAGAGCTCCCACTTTTTGAATACTTCTCAGCACCTTGATTGATTGAATAGTTAGGAACTTACGACATCCCGTTTCATTATTGCTACATTGATCAATTTTTCATGCAAAATAGTGAATGAAACCAAAAATATCAGCAAGATCGAAATTGTAGCTAATAAAGGACCACAACTTTTGTTTTTCATGTATATTCGTAATTTGTGTCCGTACAATAGTAAAAAGGAGGGGGAAAAAGAACGCTATGTTCTCATCTAGACATTAGAGAATGATTTATAAAGGATTTTAGGAGAAATCTCGGATGGTTATATTAAGAATATAATTTGGATTATGAATTTGAGAGGAGAGGAATGAACCGAGAATTATAGTAAAAGTATATTGTATAACATTTTTATCCGAGATTATAATCTACTTAACATAAAAACATAATAAATTACTCCTAATCTGATAACAGTTTTTCATGGATTTTGGATAGTGAAACTATGGAACTAATATTCTTAAGCTCCTAAAATTTTATGTCACAACTCACAATTACATGATTATGTGTTTTTTTTTTTGGTGATAAACAGAGCGCAGAGGGGCGCTCTACCCTTATTCATTAATATAACGGGGTGTTTGAACCCCTATCACATCGAACAAAAGCCAGTATCTCAGGCTAGGTCCTGGGTCGTCTAACATATGACATCCAACAGGCAAAGAGTGGCCAACAGAGGCCATGAAATCGGCAACATAATTACTCTCACGGAACACATGACTGATCTTGACGTCCCAATCACGATCAAGTAGACGCCGGATAACTGCAGCCAGCGTGCTGTGCGGGTTGATTATGTGTTTGTTTAATTAATTGTAGGTCATTTCGGTGAATTAGGAAACAAAGGGAACATAACGGAATTTTGAGTGAGAAAAAATAAAAGCGAAGATAGAGAAAGGAGACCACAACTAGAAAAATATCGCCGCCCTCCTCCCCCATTCTCGGCATCGAAAAGTTTGTCCGATCACCGGGTAAATGCTTCCGGTGGACGGAACCGAAGTGTTTGCCCCACGTACCAAACGTCCTTCTTCCTCTCACCTTTCGTCGATTGCTCAATTCTTGTGAATGATGGATTCTCTCAAGGAACCAGAGATGGTGGAAATCCCTGAGAGCAGAAGGACAAGTTCCTGTTTCCGTCTGATTCTGCGATTAGTTCTGCTTTTGCTCTTTCCCTTCTTCGCTTTCCTCCTCTTGTCAATATCCACGGCCTTCATAGCCGTGCTCTCGGGGCAATTATCTATCACGACGCCCGTGTCTGTTGCCTCTCGGTGCCGGATAGTCTCCAGTGGTAAGTTCTTCTTTGCGCCCCCATCTCTGTTTCGAATTTGTTTTCGCTTTCTTCATTGGTTTCCGGTTGTAGAGAAGTATAGGAAGTAGAATGGAATTGCAATGATTGAATTGCTGAGTTTGATTCGTTACAGAAAGAATCGGAAGTTAGAATTATGATAATTATTGTTGAATGGCGAGGGAGAGACTTGCTTCAAATCCAAACCTAGTGTTGGGAAGAGTCCGTCTGAGGGTATGGAAGGTCGACGGTTTGCATTTATCCTGGTATCTTATGATAAATACATGGTTTGCTATTAGTATTCCCGAAACCCCCCTCATTTTGGTTTAGAGCTTAGCATAAGTTCAGTACATGGATGTGTGAAGCAGGCAGACTCTTTTGCCATCAACAAGGTTTTGCTTGTGTTCGAGGAGGAAAATGATTTTGTTTTGACCTTTTCAGGTGTTGATCTCAGATCATCTAAAGTTTGCGAACTTGGGTTGCTGAAGTACAAAACAAAGAATGTCTTTCATCCTTTTGACAGAAACAAATTTCGATGCCGCTATGATTATTACTGGGCTTCTGTGTTTGAGGTGATATTTATGTTCTTGTGGCTTTCATTTCTCTTCTATCGTCTCAGAGTGTTATTCTTTCCAATTTTGCCGCCTCATTGTTTGAAATATAGTACACTCATCACTCATTCAGGAATCCATAAGTAAAGTCCCATCAGATCATCCGTTGATCGTCCATCTAAATTATCCCTGTCCTAGCGTTTGATTGTCAGTGTGAGGGAAAGGAGCCATGACAATGTTATTATAGTTTCTTAGAGTAAATTTGCTAGTGTCATTGTGAACTACTGCTGACCTGGGGCCTCCTGTTACTGGGTTCCTGCTCTTAGACTGTGTTAAATTAGGGTTCTCCAACAGAACCTTAGCCGCTTCTTTTGCCTGTGTGATACAAGCATCTGACTAGAGCATGGTCGAACCATGGTTGTGTTCACATTTTGTATCTTCAACCTCAAAAGTTGGGGCATTAGGAGGATCATTTTCGCTTTACCATTGCAGGTGGAATATGAAGATCATTCCTTGGGACGGACACGGCATGCTTTAGCTGAGGCTCCAAGTGAGGCGCTTCCTCTGAATTGTAGGCCCAATTTTGCTGCTGCATGGATGGCCAAAGATAAATTTAAGGTTTAGATCCGTGTCCTCTTAATCCACTGTGTAGGGAGAAAGGATAAATCCATCTGTGATTGTTTGAAATTTCAATCTACCCTGAGTCGTGATGCAGAGAAGTTTAAGGGGATTCTGATTTCCATTAACTTTTCAATTTTCAGGTGAATGAAACTTACAATTGCTGGCACAGGGATGGGATCTCTCAAGTGAGCTTATACGTCGATGACTTTCACCGCTGTAATTCAAAAGATCCTTCTCTTCTCGAGATTATAAATCAATATATCAGATTGTGAGTATACGGGCTCCTTATACTCCTTGTCTCTTTCTGTACTGGCTTGTTCATTTCTTTTTCCGCGAGTTTTTTCCTCCTACTTTGCCTGCCCACTCTGTCTATTGAAGCACTAAAGTTGTTTCTCGTTGGTGTGCTTGTGAGAAGCGCCTAACATATGATTATTTAGGCATCTGAAGAACGTAATTAAAAATTAGCCATGTTGATTATTGGAAGAGTTATATAGGTTATATTTTTTTGAGGCAGTAATGTTACTTGAGGGAAAATACCCAGTCAGCATTATATTTGGGTTGATGTTAAGCAGAGACAAGTTGTTGAATGGTCGACAAACTTGGATCGAGCGACCACCGAATAGGATAAGAAGTTGCTACTTTAAAATAACAGCCTTTACAAATTATGTGGGTTCTAGCTCTTTGAACAAGTGAACCATTGCAGCTTGGCTGTTTGCAAATTGCAAGGTACTTAACAGTGTAGGTCATCCATTAATTTTGCTGCATGAAAGATTGTCTTAATTTGTCATTATGTATCATTGAAGCATGGAATGTCACTTAAACAGGTTGTGTAACTAAGTGGACTAGGGGGAATAAATTTTATAGGGACAGCATAGTATGTACAATGACATGCGTTTAGAGAAAAAAGGTTCTACAAGTTGGTTCTGGTGCAGCTAGTTATGCATTATTGTTTTTGGGTGTTTTCTTAGGCTAAATGGAAAGGCTGACGTGTAAACAGATCACAGTGAAGGGTAAATTTATTCCTCGGACCTGAGGTTGTAGAGTCTCAAGGCCTTGTAAATTCATGGAGAGTTTGAACAACCTGAGTTGGGAAATCGCCAAGTCATGTGAATCTTTGCGGACTCTATAATTTGGTTGGCTTCACATGAATTAACTGTTTTTCCTGACGGATGTCAGTCTATATGCCTGCTATTGCAGATGTTCACTTTATACATGTCGGACGTAATGTCTATCTGGAACTTACACGTTTCAACTGTATGAGATTTTCCCCGTCAGAACCAAAATTAATGTAGATTTCCAATTAATGATACCAAATGGTGCTTTCCCATGTTTCTGTGGTCAGGTTGATCGACGCTCCGAGCTCCTTGTTCATTCAGAAGACGGGAAATGCCACCAGATTCTGGAAATGGGAAGCTGTTGCTGGAGCTGTCACCGGTTTCTTGACTTCCTTAATCACCATCTTCTTCTTCTCAGTGGTGCAGATGGTGATGCCCCCAGTCCCTCAGACATGGGCATACATAGTAAGGGTTCTTAATCGGGCTATCAACCTGGTAGTCTTGAAGCGTGCTTGTTTTTTCGTGGCATACTTTTCCTTCATGGGCTGGTTGACTATCCAGTACGGGAAACGGCTTGGCATGCCAGAGATTCGAGTTGGCTATATTTAATCTAGGAAAAACTTGTGAACCAGGTTAGTGAAATGTATCATCATTGTAGTTAGAAGAGAAACGATGGAACCAACCGTGGTTCCTGTTTTGTATCAGGTAAGAACTTCTATAGCATAGGGAAACTGTACAATTGAAACAAACCTCAACAGTGTAATTGATGTGAATATCATTCTGTAACCAATTACTTGAAGAATGTCAAATCGAGATTATAGCTGGTTGAATTGGCTACAGTTTTTGGACATCCTCATATTCTTAGAAGTTTTGCCTCTTCAAAAAGCAGGATGCTTGGTAGAAAACATCTTGTAGCTCACGATTTCTCTAGAACGCAGTATCAAATACTTCCTATTCCATATATTTGAGATTGTACAATTTGATACACCCAACCGAACTCTCTGCAACGGGAAGAATCGAGTCGAGATCGAACACTTGGAAATTTATCAAGTGTTAAATCTGACAAATATTTGAAGCTGCAACTAGTTTTGTAGAGATACAGCTGCTGAAGAACATTTATCAACCACCCTAATCTCGTCACAAATGGTCGGTCCTATGAATTTTTCTGATGATTTGAGCATGTGTAAGACAAGTGAATGAGGATGATACGGTTGCTATGTCCTGTAGTCTTCTCTACCAACACAAACAAATAAAGTTTAGCCTGCTGGCTGCAGAAAGAACCAAATGCCAGCATTCCTCATCCACGCAGTTAAAATACAACGCTTCAGACCTTGCCGGTTTCAGACATTATTCTCTCAATCTCCTCCAGCAGGCGTTCTTTCTCGTCTGTCAAATCCTCGTTCCGTTTCTGAAGCTCTTCGATCTGCTTAGTCTGCTCAGAATCCTTCCTGGAAGTTGCAGCAAATTAACAGTTGATTGTTATCCATCAATCATCCAAGCAGAGCTTTGAATCATCCATTAGTATAGGAGTTTTGTCTCTGGTCTCACCTGTTCATGAAAGACAAGTTCAGTTTGAGTGATCTTACTTCCTTTTCAAGGTTCTCACACCTTTTCATCACTGACTGCATATCGGAGGGCACCACAGGTGTCAAATTCCTCTCCTTTGCTTCGGCCATCCTACCAATACCATTAACAGATTTCACCGTATCAGAGCCCTGTTTAAATGAAAGAACAGAGAGACGAATACGGAAGGGAAAGTTACTTGCGAGAGCGCTCCACCCTACGCTTCTTGGTTGGGTCTCCTGTGTCCACTGCAACACAACAGAAACTCATAATTTCTTAGGCTGCAAGTAATTGTGTCTTTCGACTTTCGCTCATCCTACTGAATTTTGACAAATCAGAAGCTTGGCTTACGTGAACTAGCTGATGTCACTGATCCATACCGGACAAGCCCTTTACCTCTCTACAATAAATCCAGAGAGTGGATCATATGAAACTGAGACCAGGAGTAGCTTGATGTGCAAGCAATGTGAGAAAGAGTATGTCTGTTTACCTTTTTATCATCCTTCAGATTGTCAATTATCCTTCCTCTGAACTCTGCATTCCAAAAACGATAATGATTGTTTAGCATTGCCAATTTCATTTTCTAGAGTCAAAATGAAGAGTTGTTGTATATGTCAAATGCAATATACCTTTGGCTCTACCACCTTGCTCTGAACCATTCCCAACTGCTTTCTTTGAGCTCTCACAAGTGGTCACATTTTGACTCGAGTTGCTCGGACCATCGCATGCATCAAACCCAGATGAAACAACTGGTGCAGCAGCTGAAGATTCACTCAGAGAAGAAGGCTCTCGAGAAATCGTGTTCGTCTGCATTGGGTTGACAGGATGATTTGCATATCCTTCCATCTCAAAATCCACAACTTCCTGAACCGTCTCCAAAAGCCCAGCAGACATGGGATTCTTTGCTATTGCAGATGCAAGCGCCTGTAAGCTATCCATCCCATCCCCATTTCCCTGATTGAAGCTATTCATCATCAGAACTTCTTGACCATGACAGTGATGATAGATCGAATTGGAGCTGTCTTCTTCGGCAGTTTCATGATTACCCAGCTGCTTCTTGCGTTCGAGGGTGCCCTTCAACATGCTCACCACTGAAGAGACATTATCCATATTTCCCGTGTGTGGAGTATTGAATGTTCCAAATTGATTCGTCACATCGTGCATGAGGAGATCACTGCCGAGTCCACTAGGATTTGAAAACTCTTGTTTCGGTAATCCACTTTCATCATTCTCTCCAGTAGTTTGCATGGCAACGTATCTCCTCCTGTAGAAAGAAACCACTTGTAATTGTTAGACAAGTTATTGAGATGCTTAGCAAGCAGAGATGGTAGAGAATGATCACCTTAGTTCAGAGGATCTGCTCCGAGTCATGGGTTGAGAACTTTGAAACCAGGCCTGCATAGAAGGGAGACAAATGCTATGTGAACTCATGAAGCGTTTTTAACAGCATAAAATTTTCTTCAGAAAGCTATAAAATGTGACAGACCTTGGCCATGTATAAGTTACTAGCCTGCATGTTTCTGTCAACAGCGCCTTTACTGAAAGTTATAGTAAACAAAAGGCAGCATAAGGGAAACTGAGTTTGCCACTAACAAAAAAAGTTTCAAAGAGGGAAACAAGGGAAGGCTGCAGTTTCTTACTTGTTCGATTGTCGATTGGAGACATCGTCTGCTGTTGGATGATTATGTTGTGTCGACAGCACATCAGTACTTCTTTTCTTTTGCATAGATGCCTGCCCTTGTTGCTGACCTGACAAATTTGAGATTTCAGTGGACATCCTGAAACCATCACAATGCACATGGGAGTTAATTCTTTATCTCATTAGCACCTTATTTAATCTAGAGGCATTTCAGTAATGTGCTGATGATGTATGGCATTGTGAGCTCGATTCGCCTTACTATAGTCCCTTTTCTTAGATTTTAGCACAAGATTACATTTACATAAACCTTAGAAGTAATGAGACCACTGTATACTGTGCGGTCACCTCTTAGATGATTGTCGCGTTCGATGTGCAATGCTTGGTGTTCCATAACCATGATTCTGCAGATAAGGACAGATAGCATTTCATAAATATGTGAAAATTCCAAGTTGATTAGCATGGAAAGGAAGCCAAGGAAATCTATAAGACAGAACTTTGAAACTAAAAGCCAAAGCTCATGCTGCTGATTCTCCTTCATCCAAAATCACATCAACAAAACAAATCAGCTAGGAGATAGAGTTTGATGGGATCAACTCTTTTCCTTCAGTGAACCAAGATTCCTTTCATTTGAAATTATCATAACTAAGAATTTCCATGGCTCATCAAAATGGATCAGCTCAAAGAGAAACAAGTAGAACCTCAAAGCAAACAGAGGTGATCATAACTCATAAGTCACACTTTTTGTAAGAGATGGATGGAAAAAAAGGAGAAGAACAAACAAAGTAGAGATCTTTTTTAGTGCTTGCCTCTCCAGTACCAGTAGTAAGCCAGCTCTTGAAGAGCTCCTCGCTATCAGTCCGAAAATTGTGGTGGAGATTCTTAAACCCTAGCATCTCCATGGTTGGTGCAGGCATCCCAATCGAGCTTTCCATCAAGGACTTGATGAACATCTCCTCACTTGTGTTCCTATACAAATCTGAAGAAAACCCTCTTCCTTCACCAGCCTCCATCACACTTCTTTCTGATGATCCTTCACCCTTGCGTTGCTGTTCACTACCACCACTATACAAGTTCAAATTCTCATCTCTTTCTGCTCCCCTCACAATTGATGAAGTCTTTCCTTCGCTTCTACCATTGACCATAACATTACCTTCCCATTTCCCCCCAACCCAGCAGTAATCGTTTGCAACTCAAGAACTACAAAAATGATCAAAAGGGTTAAGAAGAAACCAGCAACCCAGAATCTGAAACTGGTTGAGTAATCAAAAGATCGCTACTTTAATCCACAACAAACTGAACCCACCAAGGAATCGTTCAGCTGCAGACTTGACAAGCTGGCAATTCAGAGGGGGAAAGGAAGTCAGTTTCTGAACAGGAAAGCTGCTCCATGTACAAATCGACGAACTCTTTTCAATTCCCAAACAAAGTAAGATCAATCGAACAGATTTTGAGTTGGCAGCAGTGAGTTGACTAACTGTGTATCTGCAGGCCTAGCAAAAGGGTTGTGGAAAGGAAGTTTGTTAGCGATTGTTGTGTACGGTAGTGAGGAAATGAGAAGGAGGCGAAGGAATCAAATGGCGGAGAAGAGGAAAAGTTCCAATATGTATCATTTGTCAGCTTCTCCTGATTTTCGGATTTTATAATTCGATCAAATTAATAAATAAACTGCAAATCAAATTAGCAGAATATTACTCTGCCTTTTTTTTTCTTTTTTGGGTAAACTTGCCTCCTGTCCCTTTCACTCTTGAACGGTTGAATTACGCGGGAAACCCCACTGGATCTGGACCGGGCCTTGGACGGTCAGTTTCTGTTACTTTTTTTTTTTTTTTTGCATAAGCCAAATAGGGATTCAAGTAGAGTTCTCAGCAGCAAACAAAGGCTTAATACTATCGATTTTGAATCAGGAGGTTCAGTTGTTAATAATTTGCTCATTGTATAATGTATAATGTACGGTATTCTTATTCTCGACACTTAGGGATGACAAAAATATCCGGAATCGTGGATATTCACTCGAATCCGACCTAATTGGGTAGGGTAAAACTCGAATCCGAAGGATTTTTAGTGAATATAGGCAAAATTCGAACCCGAATATTGCGGGTAATGAGTAGGCATGGTTTTCGTACTATCCAACCCAAACCCGACCGATCATACACATGCATATGTATTTTGTCTAGAAATGATTATGATTTTTCTCAACATATTTGATATTTAGCATACAAATATAATATTTCCACGAAATCGTGTTGTGTTTAATTAATTTTCGACATTCTAGTAATTACTGTCATCCATTTTCATTTACATAATGTGAGTATACGCGTGAATGTTAACATGTTGGTTGGAGTTATGAAGAAAAAATTGTTATCCATGGATAACCGTAGATACCTGAAACCTGAACAAGTATGGACATGGTTTTGATTTTCTATCCGACTCTTATGTGAGTATGGGTATGGGTAAAACCCAAACTATTTTGGGTAGGATAATGGATATGCACTATCCGCCACTCATGAATGAAATTAAAATAATTGAATGATTTTTCAGCCTGGAAAATTAAATTCAAAGGGCAGGCTGTGACTGCGACAACAAGGAATTGGGAGCCGGCTTCACACGATGACAATATTCCAATTAGTATATAAATACAAAAAAAAAACATACAGAATTTAAATAATCAAGTAATTAAGTCATTATCTGGGTTGGAAAAGAGGTTATTTATTATTTGATTGCTGCCGGGAAGCTTTAGTAGCTGAACCCACTTGCAGCGATTATATATAAAACTTTCTTCATTTACCGTGAAAAATTAAAGAAGTAATAACTGAAAGGGAATTTATATAATATCAACGATATGAAGTCACCTATCCGTAAATGATCAACGACATCGCATTATGACAACCAATCAGCTCTAAAACAAAAATTTCACGTGAATGATTGTCACAATTTAGTCAGTCGCCAAATCGTGCAATATTTAGAATATCAAAACCTTGTTGTTCGATAATCACATTCTCGCAGAGAGTGGTAATTAAGGTAATAATTACAACACACAGACACAAGAGAAGCTTTACTTAGACCTTAGTAATTAAGGTAATAATTCATTCAGGCGTCGAATTTCAGTCACATCGCGTTTATTACAGAGCAAAGTAGCAAACACCGAACACTGAAACGTACAAATACGGTGTAGTTTTTCAGTCTAGCGGCGGAAGCTCCTGACCGGACGAGGCGGGCCAGCTTCGGTGTCTTCGAGCTTCACGGCGGTGTAGGTGCCAGCTCCGGCAAGAGCGCCGAGGGTCGGCGCAACCAGGTATATCCAGAGTTTCCTGTAGTTCCCTGCCGCCACCGCCGGCCCGAGTGTCCTCACTGGGTTCATCGACGCTCCGGTCGATGTCCTGCATATGCACCAGCAGAACCATAGCATGCAACTCATTCAAGAATCAAGATCGTGTCATAATTAATCATGATCTTCGACAAAATTGAGTCCTACAATCGGTTGAAGGGATATACAAAAAAAAAATTCGGAAAATTTCCCAAACTGCAAGGATTACTAAACAAACTCCCAAGATACAACATTTTACAAAAAAAAAAAAAAAATTCAAAATACTAGAGTTTGATGTGGTTTGCTCTAGTGTCCAGAGAATTAGATAGTGATTCGCTGAAGACAGGAGCGATCTACATCGAACTAATTTCAGTCCCGCCAAATAGAAGCGAACTAGCACCAAATTAAACCAACCAGAATAATAGTGCTAGGAACCAGCCCCGAAGCACCTGGATCATAGCAATTAATACAAGCAATCCAACCTCGAACCACCCGAATCGCCGCGACAGACCGAAACGAACCAGCATCGATCAACCCCTGGATCTACATCTAACCTAGATCGAAACTTCAACTTTGTGCTCGGTTATTCCATTGTAGCGAATTTTTACGTCATGATCGGATAACCGCGAGCCCAAATTTATGAATCATTCGAAGTTTTGACCTAGTTTAGGTGTACATCTTTGGGTGTCATCAGCAATCTGATGTGGGTTCGCTTAATTGTATCACGATCCATGTTCATTCAAAATTGGTTCGCCTTAGTTTGTCGCGATTCATATTTGATTCGAGGTTGGTTCACTTGAAATTGCTAGATTCGAGACTAGTTCGCTTGGGTCTTCAGCAATCCGCGTGATCCAAAGAGTGAATTGCTTCTCTTTTCCAACGAATCACCACATAGTTCGCTAGAAACTTAGGGGTCGTTTGCTTGATGGATTTGGGTCATGGATTTGGGACTCAAATCCCAAGCATGATGGATTTTAGTCAAGTCCATTGTTTGTTGTTAGGTGTTAAATCCGTGGGGTCCACGGATTTGTTCCTTTTTTTGGATCCAAATCCGTGGACCCCACGGACTTGTAAATCCCACATATTGGGGTGGGATTTGTAAATCCTTGATGACTAATTATATTTATAGCAAATCCATCATAATAATATCATCAAATCTATCATGCAAACAATAGACTCTTCAAATCCATGATGGTACAAATCCCTCATAAATCCAAAGGTTTTTTTGAGCCAAAACCCTCATTTTTCAAATCCAACAAGCAAACGACCCCTTAAATAAACCACGTCAAACTCTAATATTTTCGAAATTTATTTCAAATATGGTATTGTGAGAATTTTTTTAGATAATTAACAACAATTTTCGGAGAAAGTGATCACTCACCCTGCAACAAGAATGTTGAGCATAACCGTAGCACCAACCGCAATCCCGGCCAGCTCCCCCACCGCGCGAGTATCCGTAGCAACGGCAGTAACAACAAAAAGCAGGACGAAAGTAATAATGAACTCAAGTGCAAAAGCCTGGCCGGTGGCGACGGAAGGCACGGTGACGCCGCCGGACATAAAGGGATGAAACACGCCCTTGAGTGCGAATGACGCGCAGATTGACGCCGTTACCTGGGCAGCGATGTAGGCCGGGACGTGGGCCCAGGGGAAGTGGCGGAGGAAAGCGAACGCGATGGTGAGCGAAGGGTTCAAGTGGGCGCCGGAGATGTGTCCCGTCGACAGGATGATGATCATCACGGCTAGGCCCGAGCAGGCGGCGTTGCCGATCAGGGTCTCGGCGCCGGCGTACTTCTGGTTGACGATGGGGCCTGCCGTCGCCGCGAAGATGAGTATGAAGGTGCCCACGAACTCCGCACCTAGCTGCAGGCAGCCGTGTCAACGAGATGAATGTTGTCCTTAGAGGTGGATGCAATGCCTACCAGGTGTTTGTAAAAATGGCTGAGTGAAAGGGCATGTGCCCAGCGCAAAGCTAAAATTCACCTCTACTTCCTTTTCATTTTTACAGCTAAGCTAAGTAGTAATGTTACTTAATAATACTTAAATTTATTCTTCAAGGGAAAAGAGAAACATGAGCTTTTATTCTCCTGCGCAGGTTGTGCGGTGGCTGTGCAGCAGACAGCAGTATCATTGTAACACCGCACCGCCCATTGTTGGAGAGAAAATGGAAAAACGGACTCCAGCCGACAATCAAGTGCAGCAGCAACGTTGAACTTAGGCACATGCACATCCATTTTCTAGCATAAAGTTTTGCTTTGTACTATTGCAAGTGCTCATTTTTAACTTTCTGAAACTTTGTTCATCTGCAATAATTAGTGCATATGAACGAAACGGATACTCAATTTAGCTTTAGAAACTTCAGTTCTCCAATAAGATATTATTATTTGGATTATTTAAATTGTAATTGACTGCATTGGCCCTTTTGTTTAGATATTTGTAAGACATTATAAGCTAATCTTCGTTAAATCCATAGTAAAAAACATTGTCAATATGTCGTTTCTAGAGAGACGACTCTACATCTTATATATCTAAGAAAATTAAACTACTCTCGATCTTGTCCTGATTGTGTTTAAAACTTTGGAACTTTAAATCTATTCTCTTACACTCCTCTTGCAATGCCTAGACATAATATGTCGAGTTGTCGTAGCGTGGGACCTACATTCTAACCTTGACAATAACAATGACAATGAATCTAACCGGTTGAAAATTTGAACTAACTTGGAGGTCTGAATTGTTGAGAGTGTCAGAAATAGAAGGCCAATACGTGAACAACCCTCATTGAAATTATGAAGATCAAATAGAAAATACAATTTACAATTAATATTAACCATAAGACAAATACACTAATTTATCTTGTATCCCGCCAAATTTCTAAACTCATCATACCAAGAGATTAAAGAGTGGACTCAATTGCTCATAATTCAGATTATAATGATGTAAAATGACTATATCAAATAACTAAAGCAGCCGCAAGAGAAAGAAGGGAGTGAGTTGGGTATGAAATGGTGAATTCGTACCTTGCGAGCGAGCGAGATATCGGGAGTGGGGAAATCAGTGAAGCAGGTGGGAGACACGGGTTGACTCCACGCTCGCACCGTCACCGGCAAGCACTTGCATCTCGCCGCCATCGACTTCCGATCGTACGACAGCGACTCCACCCTCTCCGCCGAAAACAGGGGACCTCCCGGAGTCCCCGGCGTCGCCGGCGCAGACGTCGCCACCGGCGTTCCTCCTTCCGATTCCGGCATCCTTCTTCCTTCCAACTTTTTTTTTCCCCTTTTTGATACTTGAAATGTAAATTTTTTTGGGGGTTTTTTATGGGGATTGGTGAGTAGTAAGGTGAATCGAGATTACATAATTTGATGGGTTTTTATGATGGTCTCGCTACAGGGTGATAATCTCGACCTTAGCCACGATCCAAACGATGGCTACAGCTAGAATCGATGCATGAACATAAGCAATACAAAACAAGAAACTTTTTTTTTTTGGGTTTTTTGTGGGAGGATTACTGGAGATGAAGTGAAGTTTACATACTTTGTAGGGCTTTTATAGATGTGGAGCTAAGGCAGAGGAGGAAGAACGGGAGCCAGAGTAAGATGCAGAGTTTAGATCAATGGAATGAAATGGGTGGTGAGGGAGAGAAGAGGGTTTGCATCTGACTCACCGGAGAGAAGGAGAAGTCGCCGGCCGATTGGGGGATTGGAATGCAGGTGGGAAGAGGCGGAACAGGGGAGGGAAAAAAACAGAGGAGGAGGAAATGGAGGTATTGGAAAACGCAGATCGATATATAAGGGATGGATTGACGTCTATATATTTATGTGTAGAGGGCGAATTAAAGTGGTTTTTGTTAAAGTCTACATGTCAGCGAGTTTCTTTATTACTCAATGAAGGATTTCAATTAATGGGTGTCAACTATGGCATATTCATTTATCGGTGTAAAATTGGTATAAAAATGCTCTCAGTATGGAGCCTAATAATTGAATAATCATTTTGGTGGGAGTGGTGATCCGCTACAAAGTTGACTTCTCGCAGTGTGTGGAAGAAAAATCTTCAAATTGAAAGCTAAGTAAGCCTCTGTTGAGCCGCGACATAGATAAAGACTCAATGTGTGTGGTAGTTCTATTGAAATAGTTAGAGTTAGAGATGACAATGAGTCTGATTGTATCGAGTATCCAGATTCATATCCAATTTATTGGATGTACTCACAAAAATAAAATCTAGTGTGGCATTTATGTGGTTATGGAAGGTTGTACCATTAGCTTATGCAACATGTATTGATAGGTATATTAACATAATTGTGGATATTATCAAATACTCACCCTACAAATACATTGTCACAAGACAATGAAATGTTGAAAATAACGATGATCACACTTTATGTTTGAACGTTTAGCCACTAAAAAAATGTGTGTAAGGCAGACAAAATACAATCGATAAGTTGCATATTTCTTAAGGGTAAATGACACATTTGGTCACTGAGATTATTAAATTGTGTCATGTTTAGTCACTAGAAAAAATTAATATCAATTTTGGTCACTCGAATTATCGAAACTGGTCAAATTTAGTCACTCTCCCGTCAGTTTCCGTCCAACTCCATTAATGTAGTTGGACGGAAACTTTTGGGAGAGTGACTAAATGTGACATGTTTCAGTAATACGAGTGACTAAATGTGACATTTTTCAATAATTCGAGTGACCGGAGTTGGACAGAGGCTACAGAAGAGTGACCAAATGTGACCTGTGTCAGTAATTCGAGTGACCAAAATTGATATTAAATTTTTCTAGTGACTAAATATGACACGATTTAGTAATCTCAGTGACCAAATGTGTCATTTACCCTATTTCTTAATCGTTTACCAGCTCTTTGAAAATTAATTTCATGCACAAAATGGTCAGAAACTCAGAATCATCAATTTTTTTGTTCTTGGTAGTATAAGGCGACTAAAGTGCAATTATTAATAATCGTGATAATGATTAAAAAATGCAAAAGAAACAAAATTTGGAAGATAATGATAAAAAAATGCAAAAGAAAACAAAATTGGGAAGGAAATGGACAAGAGGCCAAGATGGTGAAGTGAATGGGTAGCTAGCTCTCTCTGTCTCTCGTCTCATCTCATGGGAGAATCGAAAGTCAATGCCAATCCCATCATTCATAGCTACTACCTCTTTTCTTCTCTAACAGCCCCTCTTGCGCTTAATAAATCACATGACATGGATTCTCATTATCATTGAAACGTGAAATTGAGATTGGGAGGGAATGGTATATGGTTCATAAAGAAAAAAATTTCAAAAATTCGAGTTATTGAAATTAACGGATTATTGATATGATGTAAGAGTTGGTTTGACCAAGTGGTCGTATGTTTAAATATCTATGACTTGTAATATTGACAATTAGTTTATTGAGATTAACTCGTTCTTGGCATAGAATCAGAGCTGGTTTGGTCAAGTGGTCGTATGTCCGAATCTTCTCGTCCCTCTATATTAACAATTAATTGAAGCACAAGATATTGTGGGTCGCCAGTGCAAACTTACAGCCCATGCATTAGCTTTCGTGTAAGGGGGCGTATATGAGATTGATATATGGTCCATAATGAACATTTTTCCAACAACATTTTTCCAACAACTCGAGTCATTGAGACTAACTGATTCTTGACAGAGCTAAAATTGGTGGGTGCAGATTTGACATCTTCTCATAGGCAAGATCTTAGTCGTGAGATGTGCGTAGGTGTTACTTCATTCCACGAACCGGTGTCATGTTTTTTTTTTTTTTGTTACCCAGAAACCTCAGCCCCACGTTCCACTTTGTGACAGCGGGTCCTACTAAACTTGGGGGGCCACCTGCAATTAAATTCAACGCCAATGGAGTTTCGCCCACAGCAGCTTTTGTACCTCCGGGAACACCAACGACCCTCGCTTGGATTCGAACCTGGGATATGCAACTCCCAAACTTTTAATGTCGCGGCAGCTTTACTGTTAGACTATCTTACCTTTGGTAAACCGCTGTCATTTGTTCATAATGACATCGATGTAGTTTCTTTTTACTTCCCGATTGATCGTATGATCCCATCACCTAGATGATGAGACAATCTGACATCTTCTATTCTACTATCCATTGGTACGATATCTCGATACAGAAAGTCCTTCACTATGATAGAAAATTGTGGTTTTTTGGTTGTCAATGCATTCTAAGAAAAATCCATGTATTTTAATTTTAAAAATTTTAACAAAGTAACTATCATCGTCTAGATCATAGTTAGTATATTTTTTATATTTAAAAAGAAACTAGAATTCAATTTCAACATAGTAAAAATATTGATCGGTAATGGGTAAAATCATAGATGTGATGAGATGAGATCTAGATAGCGACAACGGCTTACAAAATTTTGATGCTATAAATTTTTGTATACTTTCTTCCTAACTTTCTTGTGTGCTCCTTGAATCCCGACACGTGGATCAAATCAAACTAATAGTGTGCAACAATACCCAGTTCTCCGCGGATTATGGCATAACATGAATTCTACACTATGCATCGATACTTTTGCTAAAACACTTGAAGGAGGACGGTATATATATTTAAATGTTCAAAACACACACAATCTTACTCGTGTGCAAAATTGTTATTTAAGGCGGTCAAACTTATACTTCGCATTTAACGAAATAAGAAGAAATAAAAAATAGACTGAGAATGAGAGTGAAAACAGGCTAGTTAATCTCTCTACCAAAACTCAAAACACCCCCATTGCCTCGTTCTTCCATTAGACCGAGTCCAAGCTTTATTTCCAATCTCCTCCCACTATCTTTAGCAAAAACTAGAATGCAGAATTTCGTTCCGGCGAAAACAACAACATTTCCCCCCCAACAACCTCTCCCAAGCGATTCCTCCTGCTAAACTAGTGAGAGTTCTTCCAAAACTTTCTTCACCTCTGGTGTTACTTCTTCACCATTCACCACACACGTCTTTTTCACACTATCATCGCCATCTCTTCCCCCTTTTTTGGCCCTTTTCATCGAGCCCATTACTGTCCACACCATCAATCGATGAAGCATCAGTCACTCCTCAATCCAAATCCCCAGCCTTTCAGCTGGTAAATTTCCTCTGTTTCCACCAAAAAAAAAAAAACAGAGATAATGGCCAAGGACCACGGTCTCGAGTCTAAGAGAAAGCGCCTGACATGGATCCTAGGCGTCACCGGCCTCTGCATCCTCTTCTACACCATGGGATCCTGGCAGAACACCACAAACAACCCTCCCAAACCCCAATCCGACATCAAAACCAAATCCGATTGCGAAACCCCCGCGACCACCACCAAAAACATCGACAATCTCACATCCTCGCCAATCAAACTGGATTTCGAGAGCCATCACCAGATCCAGATAAGCGACGAAAGCTTGACGAGCAGCCGGGACGAATTATTCCCGCCCTGCGAGATGTCCTACAGCGAGTACACTCCCTGCCAGTACCCGCCCCGCGGGAGGAAGTTCGACAGGGAGATGCTGAGGTACAGAGAGCGGCATTGTCCGGCGAAGGAGGAGCTGCTGTTCTGCTTGATACCGGCTCCGCCGAAGTACAAGACGCCGTTCAAGTGGCCGGAGAGTCGGGATTATGCGTGGTATGATAACATTCCGCACAAGGAGCTGAGCATTGAGAAGGCCGTGCAGCATTGGATTCAGGTGGAAGGGGAGCGGTTCAGGTTTCCCGGCGGCGGGACGATGTTCCCGCTCGGCGCCGATGTGTATATTGATGATATCGACCGGCTCGTCCCGCTCGGCGATGGGAACATCAGAACCGCCATCGACACGGGCTGCGGCGTAAGTCTCCATTACCGTAATGAGATGATTGTGATGACGTTTAACAGGTTGTTAATTGGTTTAATTTGTGTTGTCGTTAACTAATTGGTTTCTATAAGTCGAATTGTTGGAAGAGGTTCATTTGTGATACTTTTTCTGAAATTGTACGAGACCCGTCATGTCCTGGTTTCCTGCCTTGACCCTGTCTGCTACGCTATGGTCGGCTGAGTCAATGGGTCGGCTCGAATAAATCAACAATCTGATTATTATTATTTTGAAATTACATTTTTGTGTCATTTTTCTTACAATTTAACACCTAAACCCTTTTTTCCAAATAGTTCGAGAAATTATAGTGGTAAGATTACATTTTAGCACCTTCATATTGTTGTCTTACATTATAGTACCTGGACTTTTAATACGTTACAAAAATGTCCTTTGTTAGTACCCTATTCTCTCCCAATTTCAAATCATTTTAGTTGTTGTTATGGGTCATAGAGTTACCCAACCCTAAGTTGATCTGGCCTTTCCCGACGCTTACATGGCCAAAAGATGACCAAGTAGTCAAACTGATCCAGTCTGACCTTCGAGTCGTGTCGGGTCAGTACGTATATAGACCAGGCTTGCTACCTACTTTACACGTCTTATGAGCTTGAAGTTTGCACAGGTTCACCATACTATGTGTTGCAAAGACATTGATTAATATTTGAGAGTTATGAGGATTTGAGCAAGTGATCTCAAGGATAAACCAACTCTAATATAATATCATAATCAAACTGGTCTCATCAACTCATAAACTAAACGTTCCCAGAAGATTAATTATAAAATCTTATACCAACCCATAAACCAACTTGTTCTTGTAGGTTGCGAGTTGGGGTGCATACCTGTTGAAGAGAGACATATTGGCAATGTCTTTCGCTCCAAGAGACACCCATGAAGCCCAAGTCCAGTTTGCCCTGGAAAGAGGAGTTCCAGCCATGATCGGCGTCATGGGCTCACAGAGGCTTCCTTACCCAGCAAGAGCTTTCGACATGGCTCACTGCTCTCGCTGCTTGATACCATGGTTCCAATACGGTACTTAATTCCTCTTTTTTACTTCACAACCACTTCACATCCACCATGTCAACTAAACCCTGCTCTGGATGTGTTTGTGGGCTTATACAGATGGGCTTTATCTGATCGAAGTGGACAGAGTGTTGAGGCCCGGCGGTTACTGGATCCTCTCTGGGCCTCCGATCAACTGGAAGAAGTACTGGAAAGGGTGGGAGAGGAGTCAGCAGGATTTGAAACAGGAACAGGATGCCATTGAGGATGTAGCCAGACGTTTGTGCTGGAAGAAAGTGGCTGAGAAGAATGATCTCTCGATTTGGCAGAAGCCCATTAACCACTTTGAGTGTTTACAGAATCGGAAGGTCTACAAGACTCCTCATATGTGCAAGTCCGACAACCCGGATGCATCATGGTACGTACATCCATCTATCCATGTATAACATTTCTTCATGTTTCAGAATTAGGGTTCGGGTTAGAACGTTCTAATGCGTTAATGGTCATTGGATCGTGTGTTTCGTTATCCATGATTGTTGGCTACAATAGAACATACTAACTCGAGTTAACATTAAGGTCGTAATCTTGGTACATTTGATGACTGAACTAAGGATTATCGTTATTATCACAGCAAATTAAGAAGAAAAAACTGAGTCAATCATATTTTATTGTAGAATTTGATTGTCAAAATAGGACGATACGTCGGCTGGTATCATTAATCATCACATAGGTGTTTTAAAATTGTTAGTTCAACACAACAATAATGTCATACAAGTTGATCCGATGGTTGTGAACGTTAAGAGAGGAATTTTACAATGCTTTAAAGCATTAGTGCTTTAGTTTTTTTGCCTTTATGGTACAACTTGAAATTGTACATTAAACTTCAGGTTGTACCTATACTCTTTTGTATAAATCTCTTTATGATACAAACTAAAGTTGTACATTTATGTAATAGTACAATTTGAAGTTATACCATAACATAAATGTACAAATTCTCTTACGGTACAACTTCAATTTGTACTTTTAATATTATGCTACAACGTAAAGTTGTACTTAAAAGCATAGTAGAAATACTCACATTCAGAACGTTATTTATGTGCTCTTTTCTTTTTTAATATATCGAAATAATAAATAAAAAAATTGGCTAAATTTTTTTACAGGTACAAGAACATGGAGACATGCATAACTCCACTACCAAAGGTAAACGGACCCGACGAAGTCGCCGGCGGCGCGCTAGAGAAATGGCCGGACCGGGCCTTCGCGGTCCCGCCCAGGATCTCTACCGGCTCTATACCGGGAATCACGGTCGAGAAATTCAACGAAGACAATGAAGCCTGGAAGGAGAGGTTGGGCCACTACAAGCAGATCATCAACCCTCTCGCTCAAGGCCGGTACCGCAACGTCATGGACATGAACGCTTACCTCGGCGGTTTCGCCGCCGCGCTGGTCAAGTACCCCGTGTGGGTCATGAACGTGGTCCCCTCCGATTCGGATCGAGACACCCTGGGCGCGATCTACGAGCGAGGGTTCGTCGGTACGTACCAGGACTGGTGCGAGGCCTTTTCCACATATCCAAGAACATACGATCTCATTCATGCTGGTGGCGTTTTCAGCCTCTACCAGGACAGGTAAAAGTAATATATATATAGCAGAAGGATACTAGCGTGTGTTGGTTCGAGGCGCTCGCCCTAATCGGTTGAATTGCTTCGTTTCCTATCTGCAGGTGCGACGTTAAGATCATTCTGCTGGAGATGGACAGGATCCTGAGGCCCGAAGGGACGGTGATAATCAGGGATACCGTGGACGTGCTGGTGAAGGTTCAGAGCGTTACGAGCAGGATGAGATGGAAGAGCCAGATTATGGACCACGAGAGCGGGCCGTTTAATCCGGAGAAGATCTTGGTTGCCGTCAAGACTTATTGGACGGCGAAAGAGCAAGAGTTGCCGAAACAATGACAGTAGTATCTGCCTGCATGCCCTTTCGTTTTTTTTTTTAATATATAGCAAGAAAATTGTGTAAATTTTTTTGAGAAATTTTGGGAATGAAAAATTCGACCTAATTGCATGACTTGTTTTCTAGATCAAAATTGATATTAAATTTTTCTAGCGATTAAACATGATACTATTTAATAAAATCTGGGCTAAATTACACGTTTGGTCACTCAAATTATACAAATCTTTCACGTTTGCCACCCGAATTACTTTTTTTTCTTATTCGCCACTAACTTTACGAATTGTTTCACGGTTGGTCACCGGCCGTTACACTCCGTTAAGTTTGTCCTACGTGGCAGTCAACTATAAAGTTTGACTGTTAACTGGATGACGTGGAAATTAAAAAAAATAAAAAAAATCAAATTTTCTTTCCACCTCATCATTGCACTTATTTTGTCTATATATAATTTATCATATTAATAATTTAATAAAATTTAATAAATTACAAAAATGGTTAACAGAGAACGAATGGATCGCGGCTATAACTCACGGAACAATCTACAAGCGCGAGCCAACCTCCGACCTTACCAACGCACTGGTTGACGACCCGGAACTGCGCGTTGTAGAGACAGAGCTTGCATTCGTCGTTAGATATCCGATCAGAACAGTTGGCGGCGGTGAAGACCAAGATATCGCCAGCAACAGCACGTGCGCAGGTATTGGGGTTGTCGTTGGCTGTTAAACCAATTGCGGCGTCCATGGATTTCAGTGCTAGGGTTCTGACCTTGTTGCTGATGTCGAGGGTAGGAATGGCAATTTCGACCTGATCCGTTTTACCCGACCTGTTTGACCTGTTTTGGGGCGGGTCCGACCCGCACCGTAGGTGGGGCGGGGCGGGCATGGGTACTCTCATAGACCCGACCTGCCCTGACCCGCCCCATTCTCGACCCGTTCTCCCCTAAATTACACTTAATTTTAGTCAAATTACTTAGGATTTTCCTTTTACTAAATCAAATTTTAGCTGTAATAAAGTTGTAAATTAGTGAAAACCTCAATTTCTCAAATAATTTAACTATATTTATCATAATATTATTTGTTTTCATGGTCTTATAATAAAAATAACGAACATTGCTAATATTTTTCATATAAATTACTTACCCATTGGGTCGACCTGCCCCGACCCGTGACCCGTGATAAATTACCCGACCTGCCACGGAGCGGGTCTGGGTACCAAGAAACCCGCCCCGGACCTGCCCCATTGCCATTCCTAGTCGAGGGAACCAAGCAGCACGCCGCAGTCGTCGTCGATCTTGTCTGTGTTGTAGGCGCTGTTGGGGACGACGACGACGAAAATGCTGTCGCTAAAGATGAGCAGCAGCGTCGCGATGATGAGGACGGCGGTTGATGGAATCGTGGTCATGAGGATGTTGATCTTCGTTGTTAATATTGGATGGATTTGAGCTTCAGTAGTATCTCTGATAGCGGGGATTGATTGATTGATCGATCTGTTATTGGATTCAAGGAAGGAGATCAAATGGGTTTGGAATGGTTGAAGGCTTGAAGCGGTCTGCTGGGTTATTAAATTAATTTAAAGAATAAAACAAAATCAATAGAAAGCCTCATCGTCTTCGTCTCTTCCGTTCCTCCTTCTCACCACCGTCATCGACGTCGATGTTGCATCCGATCGGCCATGACTACTCAGATCCCGGAATCCGGCAGTCGAAATCACGACCGTCATGACTCATGAGCCCCGTTCCTGCTATTCGTTGCCGGATTCTAGCACCCGATTGATGCCAGCGGCCCTCCCTTAAACTTATTGATTGCTTGCCGGAGAAACACTAACGCACACGCGATCAAGCTAGCTCGTCGATCGATCGGGATTCGGGAGTTTTGTGTAGCCCCGATGAACTCTATATCAGTGCGGTCGGCTGTGTCGACCTGCACTTTGCGCTGGCGATCAACAAAACACACCGTAACTTTTCATTTTCCATATATAATTTTCCGGCAGGGGCATGAGTATTTGGGAAAGAGAAGCATAAAATAAAGTAATAAACAATGTCTTCTTGTTCCGTTTCAGCAATTGTTTAACATAAAAAAAATATATAATGATATTAAAGAATAAAATATATAATAGGTTCAACCATACATAATAGGTTCAACCTATGCGGATTAAGTGCTAGTTTTGATCAATGATCCTCGTTATATACACTAAATCCAACGGCAGAAAAGCATGCGGCACTAGTGCCGTGCCGGCAATACAGAAGTGGCCATTAAATTATTAATATGATAAATTATATATAGACAAAATACGTGCAATGATGAGGTGGAAAGAAAATTTTATTTTTTTATTTTTTTTAATTTCCACGTCATCTAGTTAACGGTCAAACTTTATAGTTGACTGCCACGTAGGACAAACTTAACGGAGTGTAACGGCCGGTGACCAACCGTGAAACAATTCGTAAAGTTAGTGGCGAATAAGAAAGAAAAGTAATTCGGGTAGCAAACGTGAAAGATTTGTATAATTTGAGTGACCAAATGTGTAATTTAGCCATAAAATCTGTGACCAAGTGTGATATTTATCCTATAGTAGAAACATGGGAAGACGAGGCAAAGAGGGCGGGCTTGAAGATAAAGGAGAGGATGATGGACCGCCGATTGGAGGCCAGAAATGAAATATGTGTCGTTTTATGTGTTGTTGTGGTGGGTGAATTTCTCTGGTTCTAAGCTTGGGCCTAAATGAAACAGAGCTGGGCCAGGCAGTCAGGAAAAGGACACCAGGCCACGGGTGTTAAATACTTTTCGGGAAATACGAAGGGATCAGTATTTCGTATTCAAATTCAATGCTTCCAGTCGGCATTATTTCAACCGCCACTGGCGTTATTTCATTACTTTGAGGAAGTTCGTTGGCATTGAAGGTGCCGACTGTCGAACCATATGTCACAACGAAAGGGAACCATCATGTTTTTTTTTTTTTAGTAATCATCATTATATTAACCGTTCATAAGTTGTTGCTAGGGCTTGGCTTAGGCAAATTAAATTAAGTTAATCAATTTTCAATAATAAATAATTTAATTATTGGGTTAAAGACACATTTGGTCACCGAGATTACAAAATCGGGACATATTTAGTCACTAGAAAAATTTAATATCAAATTTGGTCACTACAATTACTAAAACTGGACGCATTTGGTCACTCGCCGTTAGTCTCCGTCCAACTCCGTTAATGAAGTCCGTTAAGTGCTGATGTGGCAAACAGAATTGCCTAATCAGCCGGATATTAACCCAACAAAAATAAAACCCGACCCGCCACGTCATTATAACCCGCCACCTCATTAAAACCAACCCAACCCAACCCAACCCATCACCCAAGCCTACCCAACCCTTCTTCCTCCTTCTTCCCCAACCCAATTTAGGGTTTTCCATTCCCAGATTGAGTGAATTTGGGCTGTGGAACGGCATTCCACGGCTCCACTCACCGGCCCAAACCCTCCACCTCTGCGTCGGCACCCGCTGCCTGATCTTCCAGCTCTACCGCGCCGATAGGGTTCCGCTCTCCCTGCGAAAATTCCTCTACCACACCGGCAACACCTTCGTTGGGCTGTGGAACGGCTCCGACCAGCGGAAGCTGTACGAGTCGGAGCACGTGGTTGGCATCCACGATCTCCTGGATCTGAGGAAGTACGCGGAGGCCGACGACGGGAGGAGCCTGAGAGGGGCGTCGGCGGAGGAAATTGTGAGGAAGGTGCTGGGTTACGAAGGGGTGAGATTGGAGAAGGAAATTAGCCTGAGCGATTGGGGGAGAAGGGATCTTGAGCGCGATCAGGTTATGCAAGCTTGTGTTGTGTTGATGCTTACGTTTCTTTTCGGATTGGGAGAGATCTGCGAGCTTGGGAGCTCTGAATTGAAGATGGAAACGAATTGGAGGTGAAGGTAAGTCGGATTTTGAATCGACTTGCGTTTTTGGGGATGGTTGATTAGGGTTTTAATCTATCAGGCTTTGTTGTTGTTTTGAAGCTTCACTCAATCTGGGAATGGAAAACCCTAAATTGGGTTGGGGAGGAAGGAGGAAGAAGGGTTGGGTAGGGTTGGGTGATGGGTTGGGTTGGGTTGGTTTTAATGAGGTGGCGGGTTATAATGACGTGGCGGGTCGGGTTTTATTTTTGTTGGGTTAATATCCGGCTGATTAGGCAATTCTGTTTGACACATCAGCACTTAACGGACTTTATTAACGGAGGTGGACGGAGACTAACGGCGAGTGACTAAATGCGTCCAGTTTTAGTAATTGTAGTGACCAAATTTGATATTAAATTTTTCTAGTGACTAAACATGTCCCGATTTTGTAATCTCAGTGACCAAATGTGTCTTTAACCCTTTAATTATTGGATTTTGATAGTTGGATTTCGACAACCAGCATCCGGAGTTTGGTGATCGCAGGCTTGATTCTGGTGTTTGATGACCGAGTGAATTATTAACTGAACTCCAGCGGCTGAAGTCATGTCGATGGCTGGTAAAGAATAATTTTTTGACAAAAAATAATTTTTTGGAATGAATTGCCAATTATGATTCTCCTTAATTCATCCGGAGCCTGAAAACAAAAGTTTGAGAATATTCAACTTACAAAAACCAGGATAATAACATGCAAATTGGGAGCGAGCGAACCAGCCAGAAAATAAAAAAAACACAAGGTGGGAGGAAACTCGGGAACTGTATTTACCGCTGAGGCCTGCTGAGAGCAACCGAGAGAAAGGCGAACGCGAAGGGCACTCTGTCTCTCTCTCTCTCTCTCTCTCTTCTCGAACATCCGGCCTCCGCTTTCGCAGCGGGGCTCTGTGAATTTCCGCTGCTCCGTTTCGTTTACCCGCGCAGCCGATCGATTCAGATCCGACGCGCCACCCGTTCACCGGAGAAAGGGAGAAGGGGGGAGGAGTAAAATTTCCCAAACAGAAGACGACAGAGTGAAAAATGGACGGCGGCAATTCAGCGGCGGAGGAGTCCGCTAGCCAGGTGGAAGAAGAGGTCGGAAGAGTAGTGGAAGAGGCGAGGCAGCTGCAGGAATCGGCTGCCTCTCACATCGCCCGGAGCTTCAGCGAAGAGCAGTCACTCCGCCAGCGCGCTAATTCCATCGACTCTTCGGTCCGTCGCTGCCGTTCTCTCCTTCACTCCTGCCTCTCCCGCCGCCTCATCGACGCCAAGCTAGCTGACAAGGCAATTTTGATCAATTGAATTAATTCGCATTCACTCTCACTTCAGGATTTGATTATGATGATGTGGGTTTTGATCCCAGTGATTGCTTGTGACAGTTGGAAGACGAGCTGCAGAGGGCCAAGTGTGTTGTTTCCGATGGGGATGCCGCTGCTTTTCTCCCTAACAAGTCCCAAGGTAATTTGTGCCTTCTGCTGCTGCAATTTCTTATTCCCTTTTCCCCAAAATGTTACAGTCCCAGCTGGTTACTGTTGTAGATTTTGCTTAACCAAATCAGTGCTTCCATGAATCCTGGTCCTTAATTGATGTCTTTCACATAACTGCATGTCCTTACTACTGTACTAAGCTTTAAGCAACTGCCCCGTTAATCCTTGTAGGTGGCTTTCTCAGGATGTTTCTGGGTCCAATTAACGTGCGTGCCTCTCGCAAAGATGTCCAGTTGAAGGTTAAAGAAGAGTATAACAGTTACAGGGTATGTTCTGCTTGAATCTGGAATGTCATATGTTGGTTTCTCGAGTCCTACCCTTTACTCATAATGCTCTCTCTGTTTTGAGCAGGATAGAACCGCCCTTTTATTTCTTTTTTTCCCATCAGCGCTACTAATTCTGAGGTCTTGGCTGTGGAATGGGTGCTTGCCAGCGTTCCCTGTTCAGCTATATCAGGTAATTCCATTCTACCTATTTTTTTTAGATTGGATCTTGCTTGACCAATCTTAACATATTTGTCTTTTGTTCCACCCGCTCTTCAGGCATGGTTATTGTTCCTTTACACCGGGTTGGCCTTGCGAGAAAACATTCTGAGGGTCAATGGAAGTGATATTCGTCGATGGTAATTGCACCGTAACTCTCCATTTCTTGAACCCGTTAGACCAACTCAGAATGTTTTTTGTTCTTTTGGGGCGTTAATCTATTATTTAACTTTCGCCAAATTCAAGGAAACCATAACTAAGGAGTCCAACCATTATGTTACTATAGAGCACTTTTGCCCCTATCTATATCCCTTGGTGGCAGTGAAACAAAATTCTTTGACATGGATAGAGTAATAGATTTTCTTTTGCCAATCTAAATTGTCTTCACGCCCATGGAGGAAAAGTGTGTCATGAACGAATAACAATAAATGATAAAATGGGATGTGAAATTAACCATTATGATTTCAGTACTGTTTAGTACCAACTGCTGATGTAATTGCACAGGTTAAGAGTTTAAGTTACTGCTTGCGGGTCTAGGAGACAAAGTAATAAGATTAGTTCTGTTGAGTACTGTTTCGGACGCTGTTATGTTTTCTGCCTCCTCTCATCTCACTTCCAGTCAAACTCCTCAGTGCTATGGTTTTTCTTATTACAAGTCTTCATGACTTTTTGTTGAGCAAGGCGCTAACGCTTATACATGAACCCCCCTCAGTGAAGAGTTTCCACCTTTCCTCGGCTAAACACAATTCTCTTACTTTGTTTCCTTTGTCATTCTGAGGACCTTGCTATCTCCCTTTTCATTTTTGCTTCCGAAAGCTTTGAAGAAAATACCTTCTTTTGCTTATTGGAGAAGGCAGTGATATAGGCTATAGGTGACAGGTTAGAGAATACCTTCATCAATTAACTTATGTTTGATCTGAAATGACACAATTTACCTGCACTATTGTCTAGATTTCAAATTTTTAGCTGTGGATGGATGCTTGACCAACAGACACAGTTTAAAGTAAATATGGTTTTCTGGTGGTTGAAATTACATTATTGACGGCCTTTCTGAGGAAAATACTAATATGCCAACTATACAAAGAACTACAGCTTTCTAGGTAACAACCGTGAATGTACACCTTCTGTGTCCGAATTTGGTGTTTTTTGTTTGTGATACCTTCGTTTATCGATGGAACACAAGCTTCATGGCATTTTGAAATAGATGTGCTATCTTCTCTGCATAGGCTTTTCTCAATTTCCAGTATCGGCTTCTTGTCATTCTTACAGTACTGGCATGCGTCCCCAATCCCCATGATGAAGTATTCTTGCTGTTTTCTAGCTTTAAATTATGGTATTAATCCATTTCCCTTCTGCGTGGACAAGAGTAACGAGTGGGGAAGGCCATTCTTTGTTCAACATAAAAACTTGCCGGACATTGGGTAGCCTGCTTCTTAACAGAGAGATAGTAGTCCAACTAACTAGAGCTATTTTGATGTCACGTTAGCTTACTAAAGTTCTAGATCCTCTCTCTTTCGACGCTATCTTTGGCATGGGTGAGATCCTGTAAGAGTTGAGTAAGTATGGAAGGAGTATAGGCAGAAAATTAGTTCCATACACTAAGAATTGGGAGCTTTTGCAAAATGAATGTTAGTCTGCGTGAGACTCCATTCTATGGTCTTGACTCCGACTTGAAGAAAGTTGCAGCATTCACTTGTTTAAGTTTTATACAATATTTGAAACTTTGTCACATAACTAAATTTAAGATTATATGACCCATATCTTAGAAAAGCTATTAAGAGGTTTTTGCTATGGTTTCACATTTGGGCTGATAACATGCTGGAATCTCACCACTTCGTGCAATCACGTCAGGTGTTATCCATGGTGTCAGACTGTAATTCTCATCTTAGAGTGTTCTTCCCATTCCTTAGGCTTGATGGACTAGGTTCGGTGGACTATTTAGATGATGTAAAGGAGATCCGTGGTTCAAATGGTCACATAATGTTAGTCCATTCACTATGTATATGCATAATGTATCTCTTGATGCCCGTTTAAGTTAAATTTCCCTTCAAATGTGTGCTTCCTCTTGTAGATTATAAGCAAATGTCCTCACAAATCATGTAATTAAAAAGAGTAAAAGGTTGCGCTTAAAACAATTTGAGAAGTGATTAGATGCTGCTTAACCTATTCCATGAGAACTTTACAAGTCTACTTATATTCTTTCTTCAGGTGGATATACCATCACTATTGTGCTATGCTTATGGCCCTAGTAAGTCTTACATGGGAGATTAAAGGACAGCCCAATTGCGCTGCAAAACAGGTTCCCACTTCTTCTGCAGTGTGCTTATCACATGTGGTTATCCTAGTAATAATGCCAGTGTTTATTACAGAGAGGGGTCCAACTTTTCTTGCAATGGGCTATGATGCAAGGAGTGGCGATGCTTTTACAGAATAGATACCAGCGCCAGAGACTTTATACTCGAATTGCATTGGGAAAGGTAATGGTTCAGAAGTATCTTAGTCCATATTTGATTTACTTTTTCAGCTTGTTGGGAATCAATTTCGAACAGAATTCTATTTCTCATGAGGATCAGAATCTTTGTAGCAATCCATTTCCAGATTGTGTTTGGAATAAGTCCCTGCCCTTTTGGTTATGGACAGTGCGGCGTGCTACACTCTTATCCAATTCATATGCAAACATTTCTCATACTATTGTTTATGAACATTCATGTATTGGCTTTTTCAGGCCAAGAGAATGGATGTCGTGTGGGGTGAAACTGCAGGTGTAGATGGCCAATTGTGGTTGTTGTGCCCCATTCTCTTCATTTTGCAGGTGAGAGAGCGTTTATTAGTTACGTTTCGACTCTTGGTTAAAATTTGAGAATGAAGAAACTTCACTTTTACCATATCATAGGAACTCTTGGTCCTAACTAAAATTGCTTGGCAATACTTGGTTTTGCTTATAGGGTTTCGAGGCATATGTTGGGCTGCAGTTGCTGATGACTGCATTCGTGAGGGTCGTCACTGAGTGGCAGGTAATCTTCTGCCGAGAGAAACCAGCAAAAATTTCGGAGTTACCATTTCACCATAATGCAGTTTAAGTGATTGGTGAGAATGTGGTGATAGGTGATCTTCTGCGGATTCCTTCTGGTCCTGATGGCCGTGGGGAACTTCTTCAACACGGTACAGACACTGCTGACGAAGTCGAGGTTCAAAGCCAAAATGAAGAGGGTTAAGAGTAAGCCAGAGTTGGATTGAATGCAAAAGCCACTTAGTTTGGTAGGATTTATACTTTGTGCTGGCTAAAGCAAGCCATGAGATGTCACTCGCGACATTTCCACCCTCTGTTTAAGGTGGTTTCTGAAAACCTGTCGGAAATATCTTCTTATAAGGTTCTTGCTGTGAACATGCCGACCGGGATCGGATGTGCTTCTCTCATGTTTCCCTCGAGAGAAGTTTGGAAAAAGAAGGTAAAGAGATTTAGGTTGGGAAGTGATAGAATGATCGGATAAGTTGGTCCATCAGAGTGGCTGTTTATAGGTTGTACTTTTGCCTGATGGGGGTTAGCTCCTGATTTCCAGTTGGTTTTGGTTTTGTTTACAGTTGAGGACTTGACGTTGCTGCCGGGTTGACGATTGAATAACAATGTGAATTATATTTAGGATTTAGGAAGTGTGTCCTATAGCGAAATGTGTGCTTAGGCTTCGGCAGATGAAGACAGTACTCGAAGCGTGGCTAAGCTACTAGGAAGCACGAGCATCGTCAGTTCTGCGTATGAAAAAGTTCGACATGAACTCGGAGTGAGCACACAGAAAAACCAAAACCAATTGTACTCGAAAGAGCGTCCCTATATCGTTGTAAAAGAGCAAGAGCTTGTGATTTATAACTCAGCTTACATATTCAAAATCTTCTGCAACCTCTATAATTTCACAAACATAAACCTTACGATATCTAATCAATGTATTTGATTTCCAATTGAATTGGCACAATGAAGAAAATAGATTTGGATTAGGTAAATATTATTGAGTGAATAAATTTTAAGTGTTATGGATTGTAATTTGCTACTTCTGTCCTCTTCACACGTGGATCTCATCCCACTGACGGCCCAGATTATAGATCCCAGCCTGGTAATGATAATTGATCTTGGGCCGCATAGTTGCATTGGATTCAACATTGGGCCATCTTACATGTGGCCCATGTCTATCGAATTTGACGAAACGAGAATCGATCTCCCCTGAGCACCAGCCTCCAGGCTCCAACTGCAAACCGCGAGCAGGCGAAACGCGGCAGCTCAGGTCTCAATCCCCGACTTGGCCGCCGGCTGGTTTTTCCGAGAGAGGACGGAGGAAGGAACTACAGAAGGAATATGAGGTGGGGGTTGACCGGCGGTGGAAGCGCCGGCGGTTTGATTAAGAATGCGTTGGTTAGGTACTTCTCGAAAGAACGCGCCGTCAACGTGAGGAAGATAAACCCTAAGGTCCCTTTCCCGGAAGCTTTTGCGATTTCCGAGTCACTGTACAACATCATCAAGCAGAATGGCCCCCTCACCGTCCCCAATACATGGAACCTCGCTAAGGTGCATTCTCGCTTTTCAATTTGATTCATTTCGAGTGTGTGTGTGTGAGTGTGACCAACTACTCATTTGGAAAAGGGAAAGAAGTACTGTTTCATGGAGATAATGATCCAATTGCCTGAACAGTGCTATGACGTTGGATGGTTGCTTTAGCTCTTAGCTATTTTTGACTGAAACAGCCTTAGCATTCTTATACATTCCACATATTTTGCTGATTTTGATCGTTACCCAGTTCATTGCCATGTTCATACTGCTGTAAGTCTCTGGGGTTGGGTTACATTATATATAATTTTGTGTTTTGGGTTGTCATATAATCACATTGCATGTCCTTGCGTTCATTGGAGCCGTGATCTTGTCTGCTATGCTTGTTTCGTTTATCATTCCGCGTTATTAACCTTCCCAGCTAATGAGCTATTCATGGTAAAGAAAGCTGCAGAACAGTCTCAACTTTAAGTCTGCATATCTTGACCATTCAGTAACCACCCATGGTTCTCGTTGTTGCTTTACTTTCCCCCTGTATAATGGGTATGCATTAGTAATGTGAGAGGTGGTGACTGTTATCTTATTTGGGTAAATAGCATTGCAGGATTGATTGAAGGAACCATGTTAATTCGTGCTCGCTACTTTCTTAACAGGAAGCTAATATCAGTGGATTGAACAGCAAAACACACATGAAGATCATGCTTAAGTGGATGAGGGGACGAAAGATGTTGAAGCTGCTGTGCACCCAGGTTGGATCCAACAAGAAGTTTATGCACTGCACTCTACCTGAAGACCCACAGAGTGCTCCCGCTCCCAATTCGCATGGTTTGAGCCTCAGCGCCGAGAAACCCATCATCAGGAAGAAGAAAAAGAACCGCATCTAGATTGCATTCGCAGCAGCTCGAGCAGCAATCGCCATTTGTTCTCGTCGTTTGGATGCAGATGCTTTGCTCATTGTTGGTTTGAACTGCTGCTCCCCAAATTTGGCAGGGAATGGCCATGTCAACTCCTCATTGGTGGTAAATTGGTTGCAAATTTCCCGCACTTACTAGTAGTAATAATGTAGGGCCGATCTGTATTGGGATATTTTGGTTCTTGGAGCAGTGTTCTTGATTGGGGTTGGATTGCTAGGCGAATGCGTCTGATGTTTCATGTTTTGTATCCCGTCACCCTTTGGAGGAGGGTTTTTACTTTTACTTCATTAGTTACTAGAAGGGCAAATGAAAATATTAGCCTCAAAAGGAAGGGAAAATATGAGATGCTGTTTACTAGCCAACTGTCCTTTTACCTGGAAGTAATTTTATCATGAAGCGAAGTAATTTTAAGTAGATTTCGCCGCGACATCTGTCCGTCACTCAGGAATTTATTTCGCCAGTTACATCACTCACTGCCACTGACAGTACACTCGTCGACGGTGTCGTGGCCTCTCCTCCGCCTCGTAGTTCTGGCGGTGGCTGCTGCTGACTTTGCCTCTAGAGTCTTAACTCTTCTTTTTTTAGTCGCTGCTTGAGACTGGTGAGCCAACCTCCATTTCTCGTCTCTCATCTGTCAAACATAAATACAGACCATCTTTTCTGTAACCGCTGGCAATTGCGACCACCGAGACCGCCAAAGCAGTGCTTCCCGATCCACAGTCAGGTAGATACGTGGCTTTTTGATTAAGTTTCGTCTATGTCTTGTTGGGTCTGGGTTCTTGTTAGAAATTTCGTCAGGGATTCTCGTTTGATCATTCTGTTGCTTGTTCTGGGTCTCCAATTTCCAGGTGGAGTTACAGTTTCTAGCTTGAAATATACTCGACCAATATGATTTCTGAGAATGTTAAAGAGGATTGCCTTGCATGGGCAGCCAGAGATCCTTCTGGAGTTCTATCCCCCTACAAGTTCAGCCGCAGGTACGCGCTGTTGAACACTTGATAGATACAGTAGTTTGTACAATTCTTGAAAACCCATGTCATTCCCATTGTTATGATGTTATCTAACATTTTCTAGCATCAGAGGCTGAATATTCACATTGGCAGCAGCAAGTGCAACAGCCCCTTTATTGATCATGCTCTGCCTCCATGTTCTGAATGATTCTCCATATGGAGATAGTTAACAGCAACTCGCTTTGCTTATCTTTTAACTTCTCCAAGATGATGGGTTTCCTATGATGTTATATCAATCAAGTCATGATCATATAATTTGAGAGTGTGGATTCCTCTACGCTTGAAACTAATAAAAATATTATATGGGATGGGAACATATACAGGTCAATCAGGGAGGATGATGTTTCCCTCAGAATAACTCACTGTGGAGTATGCTATGCGGATGTCGTCTGGACCAGGAATAAACACCATGATTCTAAGTATCCATTGGTGCCAGGGTATGCTTCCTGCTCCTCGAAGCTAGCATTAGTTGTTGTCTAATTGCTTGAGCTAATATGACCAGCTTTCAACCTGAACAGGCACGAAATCGTTGGAATTGTAGAAGAAGTTGGTCCCAATGTGAGCCAAGTTAAACCTGGTGACCATGTTGGAGTAGGCACTTTTGTTAACTCTTGCAGGGAGTGTGACTATTGCAATGACAGGGATGAAGTCAACTGCGTTAAAGGATCTGTATTCACCTTTAATGGTGCTGATTCTGATGGGACAATCACCAAAGGAGGGTATTCTAGCTACATTGTTGTGCACCAAAGGTAAGAAATCATCATTTTGCATGGATATTCAGTCATTTCTAACATGTGTCCTGTACTTTTTAAGTTTGAGAGCAGGCAGTGGTTTCTTTTTATATAGGGTTTGACTTCACCTTTGTGAACAGCGGTTCTTTTCCTGGTTATATTCAAACAATAGTTTGAGCTTTTTTTGTCTGCAGATACTGCTACAGAATACCTGAGGGCTATCCTTTGGAATATGCTGCTCCTTTGCTTTGTGCTGGAATTACTGTTTACAATCCCATGATTCGTCATAAAATGAATCAGCCTGGTAAATCCTTGGGAGTTATTGGTCTTGGTGGTCTTGGGCACATGGCAGTAAAGTTTGGGAAGGCTTTTGGGCTGAATGTGACGATTTTCAGCACAAGCGAATCGAAGAAAGAGGAAGCATTGAGCGTGCTTGGTGCGGACAGGTTTGTTGTCTCCTCGGATGGGGAGCAGATGAAGGTCAGTGCTATCCTCTACGAGCGAAGCTCGTAGATTAAAACTGAACCTAAATATTTCCTGCTGGCTAATGCTATTGCAGCGTTAACACGGAACTTTTTTCATGCAGGCATTGTATAAATCTCTGGATTTCATCATCGACACTGCATCTGGCGATCACCCATTTGATCCGTACATGTCTACTCTGAAGACTGGGGGTGTTCTTGTCCTTGTGGGCTTCCCAAGTGAAGTGAAATTTAGTCCAGCAAGCCTCCTACTCGGTAGTTCTCTTCTTCCCTCAACTCATTTAGAAGATATTAACTTCCAGTCAAGTAAACTTCTAGCTGATGTACAGACTAAGCTGACAATCCTTACTGACGATTTGTAAATCTTGTTCCTGTGGGTTGTAGGTTCAAGAACAGTTGCTGGTAGTGTAACTGGTGGAACAAGGGTGACACAGGAGATGCTGGAGTTCTGTGCTGCACATAAAATCTACCCCAAAACAGAGGTGATTCCAATCCAGTATGTCAACGAGGCGCTCGAGAGGCTGATAAACAGAGACGTGAAGTACCGGTTTGTGATCGATATCGAGAACTCGTTGAAGTGATGATCATTAAGTAGAGGAAAGATGAATAGAAATAAACAGAAGGAATAATAAGGGCCAGACCCAGATAGATTTCACTCTGTGCAGTGTGGTAAAGTCGAGTCTTTTATGGGAAAGAATAAGTTATGTTTTTTTCCCCCAGACTTTTGTAGCACAAAGTATAAACAGCAAATAGGGCTCCAGTTGCTGAACATTGCTGCAAGAATAAGTTGCTCCGCGAAAGCAATGGCAGAGAAATGCTCCTACTACTACTACTACTACTACTACGAGGAGCAGAGGACTGAACGTTGCTGCAAAAAAAAAAACTCTTTTTGCTGATATGCACAATATCTGCAGGTAGTACACAGATGTAGATATCACCAACCCCCTGCACCCTCCTTGTTTCGGTACAGTTTTAACTATCAGATCTGATGTATGAAGAGGAGGGCGAGGAGAAACACTCGCGCTGTTAACGATAGTCGCGAGCTCCACGTTACACTCCAGTTTCTACTTCCATGGGGAAGGATCTCTCGCGAAGAAAAGTGCGAGAAGTGACTTCGAAGGCTAAGAAGCGTATCCAGGTGTTCAGCGACAAGCGTGCAGGGTAGATCGTAGATAACAATGCCCTATTCGTGATCAGGAACACATAAGATTAATGAATTTGAAGACTCCATTTGATTTGGTGAACTACATTCTTTCTAGTAGCTAGCACACATGTTATTGTAGCTTCCATGACTCTTTACAGTCGATAGAACCTAGCTAGTTGATTGATATTATCTGTATCGTTCCAGTTTTATCGGTAAACTCTTAAATAGCAGTTAGTTAACGGATATGGATTGAGTATATCATGAATTAATTATTGCCCTACAAAATTCTAATAATAGAATTCCAAATTTTGTTACAATGGGCAAGGTACCATTTGTTGGGCTCTGGTGGGAACAAGATAAAGGACAACTAATACATACATTTACATGCATCGATGATTCTTTAGAAGGTTAGAGAGATTCTAGCAAAGTTTGGAGTCGATGGCGGGAAATTTTATGAAAAATAATGTATAATTAATGTTAAAAATAGATAAAAAGCAAAGACTGAACAAGTTGTTTTTAGTAACTAAAGCCCAAGGGCAAGAAACTATGTAGAAAAAGTTAGAAATTATCGTATTGGAAAAGCTACAAGCTAGCTTAATTAATTAGCTAGTGCGATTATTAGTTTATCAATATGATTACTCATTCAACATATAGATTCGGTTTTCCAAATGCATTCAGGAGATTGATTATAATCACACCAGGACAAGAATAAATGCCAAGTTAAACAAGAGAATTATTAAAAAAAAAAAATTAATGGTGGGACAATATAGGTCAAAATGTGGCCATCTTATAAGAGTTAAAAAAAAATTAATTAAATTTTACGACAGTTCTCTTTGATTAGTTAGTCACTCTTCTTTCTTTTTTTCTGCCTGGTCGAAGCTACCACAAACATTGCATAGTAAGCATATATATGTCCCTATCATTCGCCATTGTTGAAAGTAACAACAAAATATTTATACATCTTATGCGTTAATTAGCTAGCTATTGATGTCGAAGGTGGTAAGATTCAAAAACAAAAATTTTAATTTTAAAAAAATTCAATACAGCAATGAAAAGTAATTCATCGTTCTAGTAACTTAGCGTTGTATACCGAAAGATGACCAGAAATAAACCTTATACTGTTATGTTACACGCACATATCGCGATCTATCATGAGATATGTAATTAAACTGATATAAATATTGGGATGTATTTTCACCTAATTTATGTTTATCATCCTCATTTATCATCATATAAGTTTAAAAGGGATATTTATATAAATATCTAATTTGACAATGGACATCGAATTTTCCAAATGTATTCCACTTTGTATTTCATACTTTTAGTTGTCTTTGTCGTGATTGGTCATCTCCGGGACAGGAAGTCCTTATTTAATTACATTTCCCTTCTTTGGGGCTTTTACAATTAATTAGTACAAATTAAATCAGCTGGCTGAAGACTCTCGCAAATGCCTAGTTATAATTTTCGTAAAAACAAATTTAAATAAACTAGCTTTGTACCCGTCCTGTTGGCCGGGAAGTTGGGAACTATTTTGATGAATTTCTTAACCAAAATCGAAATCCCTCATTCAATAATTGCTATCCTTATTTTAAGCAACACATATTTCTTTAGAGAACATTCTAACATGGATAGAGGGATAATGATTATATTGGTTCAATTTTGAATTCAAATTGGGATTTGCTTAATATGAAAATTTCCAATATTTACTCTGCACGCTTCTGATTTTGTAATTATGAAATGGTAACTCATGGTGTGGAAGGTTATGATGTCCATCATAGGATTTTATGTTAACAGTTTCAAATTCAAAATTATAAATCCAAATTTATAATCTCTATCTATGGATCGAATGAAATCCAAATTTATTGTTGTTGAAATTTTTGATATCCGAAAAATTCTTAGTAAAAATGCTTGATCATTGATTAGGAATAACCCAGCCATTTCAGTGGAAGATGTCCCGAGGACAATGAATGTCAGAGCTGATTGGGTTGCACGATCAAAAGCCAAATCTATCCTACCAGAAGACTGGATTAATATTCTTGATCTAATTTCTGTTCTCCTCTAAATTTGTAATAGCTTGTGTGTGAAATTGATTTTGGTGGAATAAAAGTTGAGGGTTCAAGTCTTTCCTTCCGCTCTTCTAACATAAAATAAAATATATACAGTCCTAATGTAAATTGAAAAAAAAACTCATTTTAAGAAAATTGAGTCCGTTCTCCAAATAGAAACAGTAAAAAAAAAGAAGAATAGAAGCCATTCTCGGTTATTAAAAATGTATGAATCTATATTTTAAAAGCACTGAAACGGTGTTACCTTTACAAAAATTTCAATAAAATGGGCTGATAAGAAAGTTTAATGAAGTAATAAGAAGGCCAAAAAATAGCTGGCGGTTAACCGTCGGTGGTAAAGGAAAAAAATTTAAAATGAAAAAAATCGAAACTTGCGGAGAGCCTCTCAAGGCTGACGTGTCAATGGGGTTTTTCTTAAAGTGCTTTAAGTATTTTATAGATAGATAGACAAGTGGATTTCATCGAGGGAAACCCTCAAGCCTTTGAGTAATAAGATAACCTAACCTAGCTATTATTAAACAATTCTTTCCCCATTGAGTAAATTCCTTGAGATAAACTGATTGAGCATATGATCATCAGAAACAGGGATTGAAATTGAATTATAATCTACCTACCTAATTTGCTTTTAAAAAAACCCTACCTAAATAGGTAAATTGTCAAAGCTAAGCAAATATATACGTATAGTAGGTTAAGTATGAATAAGAAAGAAAGAGATTGTTTCCTTATTGTATATATTTCGTCACAACAGGGTTTTTTTTTTTTTTTTTGACGGGTAACCTGTTACTACAAAGATCAGAGTGAAACGGTTACATCATCCAACCGAAGTTGGTCAATAAGAAAACCGGTGGCAAGTCAAGCCACACCTCTCTACTGTTCCACCGAACTTCATGATGAGCCATAATATGCGCCGCGCCGTTCCCCGTTCGTCTCACATGGGTTATGCTGTTCGGGTCCGAGTCCGTCCCTCGAAGCAGGCTGATGATTCGTCGACAAACTATACCAAGCTCCGAGTGTATCCCCTGGCTTCGTCCAAGTTTCTCAATGAGGTTTTGGCTATCAACCTCAAGCTGCAGATTTTTAAAACCCAGTTGCCCTGCAAGCTGGGCGCCAAATTCTGCTGCCAATGCCTCCGCCATCTCTACTTCGTACGGCCCTCGCATTCTTTTGGCTGCGGCAGCTAGGAAACGCCCCTGATGGTCTCGGAAGACAGCCCCCAGCCCAATACCTTCATCGGCCACCATCCCTGCATCAGTATTAAGCTTGATGCGGCCCTCTCGCGGTCTTGTCCATCGATCTCCTTGCTGACTGTCCGAGGCGATCACCTCAGGGCCTTGATTCTGTCTGTACTCCTCAAGAATGGTTATAGCACGCTGAACTATCTCTTGCTCCGGCCATTTCATCCCGTTAAAGAGGTGAGCATTACGTTCTTTCCAAACAGCCCAAAGGATCATTGCCCAAGATTCCACCATATCAGAGTTTTCTTTCTTCAGGACTTCCTCGACCCACTGCATGCTGCTTGTCGACCCGTGCATAGTAAAAGCTCGCTCCCACTCCGTTCCTCTCCACACCCGACAAATCCAGCTGCATTCGAGGAAGAGGTGATGTTGAGTTTCCTTTTGGTTGCAAAAAGGACACACTTCGCTCCATCGTGGGTTCCTAGCGGCAACTTTCACTCCCGGGTAGAATATCCCTTGCAAACTTCCACATGAAATGTCGTACTTTCGGAGGGACTTTCAGGGTCCAAATAGCCTTCCAAAGCTTCGCAGAGCCCCTCGGAGCGATCCCCTCTGCCTGCATGAAGCCCGCCAACCATCTCCTATAGCCACTTCTAACCGAATAGCACCCATCTTCACTGTGTCGCCAAACCAGCCGGTCTTGCTCTTCCCTCCCTCTTAGTGGGATCGCTAAAATGGTATGCGCAATGGACGGAGGGAAGCACGTGTTTACCAAATCCACATTCCAACTATCTGTCTCAGGGTCGATAAGGTCCCGGACAGAGGAGTCCACCGGGATATGCGTAGGCGCTGACGCAACGAAAGGAGGTTCAGTTGGGAGCCAATGATCTCCCCATACTCTTACTTGGCCACCGTTACCTATCCGCCAGCGTAGCCCATCACAAAGAAAGCCCTGCGCACTCATCAAGCTCCTCCAGATGAAACTTGGTCGGTTTCCCAGGCGTGCATCAAGAATAGAGCAGTTCTTGTGATACTTCGCAGCTACTATCCTGGAAATGAGCGACGTGGGTCTTTGGTGCAACGACCACAGCTGCTTCGCTAGAAGTGCTTGGTTAAAACCACGTAGGTCACGAAAACCCAGGCCGCCATCTTCCTTCAACGTTACTAGTTCTTCTCGCCGGATCCAATGTGATCTTCTCTCGTTCTTCTTCTGGCCCCACCAAAAGCTTGTAATCATACTGTGTAGCTCATCGATAACTCCATCTGGAATTTTGAACACCGACATAGCGTAGGTTAGCTGGGCTTGAGCTACGGCCTTGATCAGAACTTCTCGGGCAGCCGCCGACATCATCCTTTCCTTCCACCCTTTCAGCTTCTGCCTCACTCGATCTTTCAAACCTGCAAAAAGATCCTTCTTAGCTCTTCCCACCTCCGTCACCAGCCCGAGATACTTCTGATGCTTGTCCACGGGTTTCATCTGGAGAGTGCCACTAGTGATGAACTTGCTGTGCGTTTTCACATTAGCCGAGAAGGAGACTTCCGACTTCTGGAAGTTGACCATCTGGCCGGATTCGACCTCATAGGCATGCAAAATGTCTTTCAAGACTAGACACTCCTCCTGCGTAGCCCTGGCAAAAAAGATACTATCGTCAGCAAAAAAGAGGTGGGTAATCACCGGGGCACCCCGTTTCACCTGTAGCCCATGCAACCGTTTTTCCTCAACCGCCTTGGTCGTATAGGCTGATAATCCCTCCGCACAAAGCAGGAAGAGATAAGGTGATAACGGGTCGCCCTGCCGAATCCCTCTGCTCGGGGTGAAAGTTTGGGATTGATGCCCATTCACTAATATCGAGTACGACACCGTAGTTACTCCCATCATCACCAAACGGATCCATCTGTCAGCGAAGCCCAACCTTTTCATTACTCCTTCCAGAAAATGCCACTCGACACGGTCATATGCCTTCGCCATATCAATTTTCGCTGCGAAGTAGCCATGCTTCCAGCGCTTACTGCCCTTCATGGTATGGAAACACTCAAACGCCGCCATAATGTTATCCGTGATGAGTCGGCCAGGGATGAATGCACTCTGGGCTGGAGAGATGATCTTATCCAACATGGGTTTGAGCCGGTTAGCTAGGACCTTCGACACAATTTTGTACATCACATTGCAGAGGCTAATCGGCCTGAAGTCCTTCGGAGTCATCGGCTGCTTGATTTTGGGGATTAAAGTGATCAAGGTGTGGTTCAGCCCCTCAACCATAGCGCCCGTCTCCAAGATGTTAAGAACCGCTTTTGTGACCTCGTCACCGACTATTGACCAATATTTTCGGAAGAAAAACACAGAGAGTCCATCCGCGCCCGGTGCCTTCCGAGTACCCATCTGCTTAAGGGCCCCCCACACCTCTTCCTTCGTAAACGGCCGGAGTAGCTCTTCATTATCTTCAGCTTGCAATTTGGACGGAATTGACTCCAAGACCGGCCAGGTGAGAGGAGTTGGGCCAGCCGTAAATAAAGTTTGGTAATAATCCACCAAGCAGGAGGATACCTCGTTTTGTCCCACGCACCAACGTCCCGCCTCATTTCTAATCTTCCTGATCATGTTCCGCTTTCGCCGTGCTGACGCTTTCCGATGAAAAAAAGGAGTATTCTTATCACCGGATCGCAGCCAGTCCATCCGAGATCGTTGCTTCCAGTATCTTTCTTCGCTGTCCAGCAGATCCGCATATTCTTCATCCAACTGTCGGAGTTGGGCCACGACTTCACTAGTCTTCTCCCGTCTCTCTAGCGCCCTTACCGCCCTCAATAATTTCTTCTTCTGCTTTGGAAACGCAGGGAAAGCCTGCCGACTCCAGCTTTCCAGTTCCCGGCGGCACTGATCAAACTTGTCCAATACATTTATTAGTTCGGCCTTGTTCCAAGCTCTAGCAATCACCTCGGGACACTCCTTGTGTTTTGCCCAAAGGGGATCAAAGCGAAAGGACCAGCCCCATTTGATATCGCTGTCCTCCTCTCCTCTTGATTCACATAGAATCGGACGATGATCCGAATGAGTTCGTTCCCCATGATGCACTCTTCCTTGTGGGAAAATCGCACACCATTTGTCATTCGCTACAAATCTATCCAATCTTTCTTCAATATAGTCACCTCTTGTTCGACGGTTCTCCCATGTAAAAGGATAGCCATGAAATCCCAGGTCCTGGCAGCCCACTTCGATCAGACAATCATTAAACAAATTCATATCTGTACCCTGTGCACCTCGGCCGCCACTCTTTTCTTCTGCCGACAATACTTGATTAAAGTCCCCCCCGCACAGCCACGGTCCGTCCCACTGGTTGCTTAATAAACGGATGAGGTCCCACGTTTTCCACTTATCATTTCCATCCGGCCATCCATAGACCCCCGTGAACCGCCATCTACCCTCTCTTTCCTCGTCAATAGCTGTATCAATAAAGTTGAGGTCTAGGTCCATAACTGAAAGACGAACGTCTTCCTTCCACCAAATGCTAAGGCCTCCGGCGCGACTCCTAGGAGAAATCACCGCCGAATGGCTCTCACCATGCTCATATCCACACAAACCACGGAGCACCACATTCTCCTCACGAGTTTGCTTCGTCTCCATTAGGAACACTATATCCGGGGAAGATCGGCGCAAAAGCGCTTTAAGGGCATTAACTGACCGCGTATTCCCCAACCCGCGGCAGTTATAGCTCAATAGTTTCATCTATTAACCGAAGGGGATCGGCTCCCCGCGCCGTCTTTCGAAACATTAATTGGCTGGGCATACCCCGCCTGGTTTACTTTGTCCACTGTGGCCGGAAGTTTCTTGGCCGGAGCTAGTTTCTTGTTCTTCTCGCCATTTACTCTTGGCTCAAGGGTGTTACTACGCTGCTGACCGACACTATGGCCGTTTTTCGTACTGAGTTGCGCGTTCCGAACACTTCCTGTTGGGTGAACCCCCTCACTGCCGCCCAGAGTGCCCTGGTCAACATTCTGGGGTTGATTTGCTGGGAAGCCACTCAGCTTGGGCGCCCTTTTTTGAGTGTCCACCTTCTCACCAAGTACCACTGGTTCCTTCGTAACCGCCTCGATCTCAGTAACTTCAGCCTGCTCTTTGTCCCGTTGCTCCTCCTCTTGGTTCAAGCTAGCTGCCTCCTTCATTATGTCATCCTCCTCCTCAGTGAGCACAGCAAAGCGGGAGCCTGATGAGGGACTCGGGATCGCCTCATTACTGTGCACCTGTTTCTTTTCGTCACCCTTGTCGGGGCCTTCTACTTTGCTCCTGTTCCCTCTCCCACGCACGGGAGCTATCATCCATTCCCCATAGGTACTGGTCGGGCCAGTGTCTCTCTCTTCCTGGACAACAACCGGTGGGGGGCATTACTCTTCTGGGAGCTAGGACACGCAGCTTTCATATGGCCGTACTTTCCACACTCTGAGCAAATACGATGTAATCCTTCATACTCCACGTAGTAGGTTATTCCTTCTATCTTGAATTTTGGTAGGAGGGGTTTGGTGAGGTCCACTTCAATGCTAACACGTGCATATTTTCCTCGATCTCCCGATTGAGTTGCACGATCCACTCGTATAGGCCTACCTATCCTCTCCGCAATGCGCTCCACAGCTTCCTTGTTGATAAACTCTCTAGGAAGCCCCGGGAAGCGCGCCCATACCATCGTCGACGCAACCTCTGCTGAGCTGGGATCAAAATTGCGCCGCCAGGGTCGAACCGTAATTAGAAGTCACCCATCATCCACGGTCCACCGCCCATTGCCAGCTCATAGTCGATTTGGCTTGTAAACCTTACCACGTAGAAACCAAATGAGAGGCTCGACACCTGGATTGTGCCACACTTTGCCCATAATACTTCGAGTCTACGAGCGATAGCCGGGAAAGGGAACGTGCGGCCTAGGACTTTGATGATTAGGGCAGACCGCCATTCTCGTCTCCATCGTTGTTTCTCCAAAGCCGTGAAAGCAATCGTCGGGCATAGTGGGTCATCGTCTTCTGGGACCTCATCGTCTAGATCGTCTTCCCTCATAGCCGCAGCAATATCCTCGGAATCAGAGTCCGCTACATACCATTCATCTGCTTGGTGCAAGTTCGTGAAAAGTCTGCTGGACCCTTCTCCCCACACCGATTCCTTTTGAGCCTTCTCTGTAGTAGTTTCCACATCTTCCATCGGGCTGGGAGTCGGAACCGTCTTGCTCTCCTTTACGAAGAGAGGATTGGTCTGCATTGGTTTCGCACGCTTCTTAGGATGCTGTGTTTCCCTATCACGTTTCGAGTCAGGAGAAGAGGTGACGGACGGTGGTCGCCGGATTCCCCCATTCGGATCCGGGTGTGTCGAGCCCGGGGGGGAGCCCCCGGCGCCGACAATGCCATTGGGAACGTTCGCCGCAAGGAGATTTCCGGGGTTGGAATCGCCGCTCCGAGAAGTCCGGAGCTAGGGTTTCTCGCTTGTCACAACAGGGTTGAAAACTCATCTTGTATATATTTATGTAATCAAATTTCTTATGTGTATTAGAATTATGATACTAATAAATAATAGTGATTCAAACTTTAGGTAATAAATATTGTATAGTAGTTTTTGCAAGTATGCAAACATTTGCTTGAACTGTCTTATCTTACGTAATATTCATTGGACAAATTGTAAATTAAAAAGGAAAGGTGAGTTATAAGTCTTTACACATAGTATTTTTTTTTTAATGTTTTTTAATGTTAAAATTAACATGCCTTAGGCCACTCAAATCCCCACAAGCTCAATATAAAATCAAGACAGAGTTGGGACAGGATCAGGTCAAGACCGGACTATATACAATCCAATCTTTGGTCCTTATATTTTCAGTAAGACCAGACTGGACTGGATCAATTTGGACCAATTTGACCAGACCGAACCGTATAACCATCCCTACAAAACATCATCTTTAATAGGGGTGTTCAAACGGTGTGGTTACCATGGTAATCGTTTTAACCAGTACTATTTGGATAATTTGGTTTGGTTAATTTGGATAATTGGTTTGGTTTGGTTTCAGACACTCCTAACCAGCCAAACCAAATTAACCAGATAAATAATTAGCCATATATCTAATATATACACATACTGACATACTTAATACTTTGAATCACCACTCAAGAGTTAAACATTCATCCTTTTTAGACTCATAAAATATAAAGCTTGATATTGTTCCTATAATGTATATTTGTATATATAGAGTGTAGACCACAACATATGAACGCCTAGTTTAGATAAATCTCACACATTATGTTGGATGGAAACTTGAAAGCAAAGTCCTTTTCAGGCTATGAAAACTTGAAAGTCAATTCAAACAAACACAACAATTCATTAACCCATACCATTGTGATAAATTTTTGTTAGGTGAATACTTCTATACTAACCGTAAGATAATTGTCTTAGTTGCATGTATTTATGTTAAGGGTTAACTATAACTATGTGTTGATTGTTATGTTTTATTCATTATATAAATTGTGAATTGACAAATTAGCCGAAAACTTTCTCACTAAATGATAATGTGATTTTATATTGGTTAATCTGGTTAACCAATTAACCAAACCGATTAAACTTTAGTTTGGTTAATTTGGTTGTTGATTTAGTTTGGACGGTTTGGTTATGATATTGTATTCCATGGTTAATGAAATTTAGCCTTATTTAGTTTGGTAATAACCATGGTAACCATTTGAACACCCCCAATCTTTACTCTTGTTTCGTTTGAAACTTGCGTTAGCTCCAACTACATGTGCCACGTCATCCTACGTCAGCACGTAAAATGTATTGGCCGGAGAAAGTCGATGGATGACCCCGGCCGTTTGTATATATACACGCAGTCACGCACGTAGGAGACAACTATAGAGCTAATCATTTCGCCGGCCGGCGGACTCTTAGTTGGAGTCCAAAACAAGAAACGAAAATGAAGAAGGAAAATATTATCGTATGGAAAAAAACGCCATTTGCCTCGATGTATAAATTTGGAGTGGTCAGGAAAATCAATATTACACACGAAGAATTAATTAAGAGAATTCAAAATCAATGTATAATTTGGAGTAGTACTGATCAGCCTAGCACCGACGACATGTAGAGGAGAGGATCCCAAGACGAACCGCCGGCGCCGGCAGGTGGCGGCGTCCAGCCGGTAGTATTATTATTGTTGTTGTCGTCGTTGTTGTTGAGATCGCAGTGCATAAACTGGTGCTCCGTCGACGACGAACGGAGATCGCAGTCCATAAACCTAACGCCGTGATTGTTTCCGTTTGCCATCGTCACATCCATCCCGGAACTCGAAAACGACGACGCACGGAAATTGCCCGATTGGTCATGAAGCGACCACGACGAGCTGGTCGTCGCCCCGCTACTACTGCTGCCGTCGAACAAATTAGCCACCGCGTTTTGGTGGTGGTGGTTGTCGTCTGGCTGTGGGGCCCACGCCATTTGGTGATGGCCGTTATACCCGGCGGAAAATTCGGGATGTTGGAGTTGACCGGACCACGCCCCGCTAGGGGCTAGTGTCACGGGCGGAGGACTCTGCTGCCACTGAACGTTGGTTTTTTCCCAGTAACTCGAATTGTTCAGATCGATCGTTTCCGTTGTATCCTGACTATAATTGTGTAGTCCTTGATGCTGATGATGCTCAGTCGCGACCATACCATGATCCGTGACATGACGATTATTATGATGACCAATATCCTCGATCCCGGTCGAACCACCGACAAAACCGGCCGGTTGGTTCGGTTTCGGGGGCTTGGGTGGCCTACTATTGCTACCACCAATGTGGGCCGCCGGGGGAGCTACGGCTACGGCTACTTGGCCGGTATGATTCATAGGGGTAGTATGGTCCTTTTGACCTCCACCACTGCCAGCTGGCGCGTTGTTGTTGTTGTTGCTGCTGCCAGCTGGATTAATCCGTAGGCCTTTTCCGTCGAGCAGCTTGGTCTTGAGGGCGCCGAGGATCCCGTCCGTCTCGTTCCCGGTCCCGCACACCTCCTCGAACGAGAAGGGCTCGATGCTGTCGTGGCCGCCGCGGGCCCCGCCGTGGGAGGAAGGGTTCGGGACCTCGAAGTTGGTGCGCGCGTTCTCCCCACGCAGGGCGCGTGCGGCGTCGTCGTAGGCGCGTGCGGCGTCGTCGGCGGTGTCGAAGGTGCCGAGCCAGAGGCGGACCTTCTGGAGGGAGTCCTTGATCTCGGCCACCCACCGACCGGAGGGGCGCTGCCGGACGCCGACGAAGCGGTGGTGGCCACGCCCCGCCGACTTCTTCCGCCCCCGGGAGGCTTCGCTCGGAGCCGGCGCCCCCATATTTTTCTGGCGATTCGCTCACGCCGGGGGGAGTTAATTGTTGGTGGAGGAAAGAGAGGATGGAAGGTGCGGAGGATTGGAAATTTCTTGGGAGTGAATGAATGGATTTCGAAGATGCGGGGATTATATTAAGGGCGGCAACCGAGGGGAGAGCGATTGCGGACAACGGAAGTGGCCAGTATCTGCAGCTTTCACAAATCGGTATTTAATTTATGGTTAACGAATTAAATTTTACTGTTTAGATCACGAATTAATCTGTATATTGAATTTTACTGTTTAGATCACGAATTAATCTGAATTAAGGTATGATATTATATCCTAATTTTTATAAAGTGAAGTGTAGTTCTTAATTTTCTAACCCAAACCATAATATTTATTTAATTTTAAAAATAATAATCGGCGATTCTAATTAGGGAACATGGTTTACTAGCTTTTGTTATGATTTACTATTATTAGGAGGTTTTAATGTAATTTATTTATTTATTTTAGGGGACATCCCCAACATTGCCTTGCGTTGCTGCAGGCCGTGTTGTTCATATCGACGACCGAAATCAAAATCGGGGGAAAAAATATGAAATACACGCTAAGGGATTATTAAGATGAAAATGGAGAAGGAACAAAGGATATTATTATTTTTAATTTTCTTGTGGAAGCCGGAAAAAAAGAAAACGTTACAATCAGTCCTACTGGGAACCAAGGTGGAAAATGACAAAATGAAGTCCTGATTAGCTATTGGTTATTTCACTGGATTTTTTTTTTTATAATGGTGAAAATGATAATATTAAAGAAAAATAAAAGAGTAGCAAACAGCTGCACGAGAGGAGACATAGGTTAAACGTACATGATGGTATTCTTCCGTATTCTGGCGAATGTCAAGTTCGAGAGAATCGAATTCTGCTAAGGAGAAAGAGTAGAATGGTGTACAGATGTGGAAAGTGGAATTTCATATCGTTATTCTTGTTATCAGAACCAGATTGGATCACTCGGTCCACCAATAAAATATGATAGAGAGCGATTCATTTATGGATGATTAACACTGGAGCGGGCGGTTGATAAAAATTGAATGTTGAATCAATGGAGAATCAACAAATCTAAATGATTTACTGGTTTAATATTATGACATAAGAAAGAAGAAATAAAAGACTATATATATATATTTTTTTTGATCGGTGACCTGCTGAAAAATTAAAGGGAACTAGGTTACAGGTACATCATCCAGGCTAAGCTGGTCAAGAAGAAAAATCGGAGGCCTATCAAGCCAAACCTCTCTAATATCCTTTCTAGTTTCACTATGGGCCATAATATGAGCCGCATTGTTTGCTTCCCGTCGAGTATGGCGTATCATCCCAGTATGAGAGGCAAAACTGGAAAAAAGCAAATCAAATCAAATTAGTTCTCTTGCTTTAATTTTTTTTCCGATCTTATTTCCCGTTTTATCTAGCATTGATTCAATCTATCTCTCGTTACGATTTTCCACTACATTTTTCTATCGTGATTTTGCTAAACAGCAAGCATGAATCAATTCTCTCCATAGATAACTCTTCAATAATCCTTGCCGAGTCAATATATATGGAGTTATTTGGGTGCAATAACCCGTTTGTCTACAAAAGTTGGTGATGAGTTATTTGTACTTGAGTTAATTTGAAATAACTCATTAATGAGTTATTGTGAATACCTCATAGGGGGTTATTGTGAAATAACTCACAAATATCACATTCTCATTTTGTGAGAGAGTTATTGTGAATACCTCATAAGAGGTAATTGTTGTGAAATAACTTATAAATATCACATTCTCATTTTATGAGGAATTCCACTGGATTATTTGAACCATGATTTGGCAAAATCAAACGGAGTATGAATGGCATCAATAGTTAGAATAAATATTATTCTCATTAATTAAGTATATAAACTAACAGAAACGAAACTGACAAAAGGAGAAGACAAACAAAAGGAGCTAGCAAACCAAGAAAGCAACATTAATATTGTTCGTTATGTTTTCGTGGGATGCATTTGTTTCAAGTTTCAAACGTCTCTTCTATATGGCTCCCTCTAGCGATCCATAGATGCATATACGATGACACCACCAGTCTTCCAAACACATCGCTGATCTACTTACGATGATGACGATGTTGTTTGCAGGAGACTAGAAAGTAGAAACCTTTCGGTCAAACCAACTTTGAATATTTTGGAGGAAAAAAAAAATCAACTTTCAATTAAATCATGAATCAGTAGGTTCCAATAACTTGAGTGTTATTAGATGCACGTATATAGATCTTATGTCACACTGCCTTCCATCTATGACAAGTAACCTTTACTTATACACTTCCCCCCTCCTTTTAGCCGTTTTCTTCAACGTTGTAGAGTGATGCATGTTTATACACATTAATGTCCACTATTAGTATTTGGCATAAGATTCATTATCGAACATCTTTCAACAATTCGAGTTATTGAGACCAACTAGTTATTGACAAGATATCTGAGTTGGTTTACTATTGAAGTCACGTTTTCAAATTCTCATTACCCTCAATATTTACAATTGTCTTAAAACACATGATATGACAACCCAATGCAAACTTCAAGCTCATGAGTATACTTTCGTTTGACGAGACATGTAAAAAAATAATTACAATTCATACATAAATATCTCCCAACAACTAAGAACTTCTTGAGACCGGTTAATTTATGCCGACAACCCTAAGTACCCTCCACCACCTTGCACATGTTGCTCACTGCCTGCTCCTTTCGTCTGAAAATGGGTTAATAGATCCATTTCTAAACCACTTTCAGTAATTTGGATTATTTGATCCACCATGATATTAGAATCTTTTAACTGAGAGAGAGCTTGTGTAAGTGTTCCTATCTTGCCACCTCAAACTAGCTTTCCTGTATTTCTCTGCACTCTGTTTTTTTTTTTCCTGGGATCCTGGACGAAGAGCATAAATCAACCAAAGCCTTTCATGTTGTGTGTCAGTGTGCGGGCTTTCTGTGCAGCTCGTGTTTGGAATCCAAGTGGGCTTTTGTTATTTCTTTTAAAAACCTTTTACTTCTGTTCACGCGTGGGCTTGGACTATAACTAAAGCCCAAATCGGTGTTGTTCACGTCCTACTTATTATAGTCTCAGCAACGGAATTACGAAACTACCCCCGGGAACGAGCTTGAAACCAACGCGACTCGGCTCACTCGGCCGATCCTCTCTACATTAGAAAGGAAGCAGGAGAGTTTTCTTTGGTCTGTGGCTCTGTTGCGCGGGGTTGGAACTTGGGAGTCTCTCTGGTTGGAGGAGTCTGTTGCTCGTTGCGAGGGCGAAATATTAGCGACATAAGCGCCCCTTTTCTGCGTTATCTCCCTCTCTCTCCGCAGTTCCATTGTTGCCTTCCCGTCTTCCCCGCGCCATTTCGCCGAGTTTCTCTGCTGCCGCTTGATCCACTCACCCGCCTTCTCCGCCACTCAACTCTCTCTCTCTCTCTCTCTCTTTCCGGTAACTGTCAGAAAACCCTAGGACGAACTCTCTTGAATTCGATTCGCTCGCTTATTGCGATTTCTGTGCATACGAGTTACGTTCCTTTTCCCTTTCATTTCTCCCTCGCGGTTTGTTCTGATTGCTTCGGTGTCTGATTCTCGTTCTTCTCAGGCATAGCGCTTCTTGATCGTCGTCTCCCAAGCTGTGTAGCGTCTAATTCAATTACGATGTTCGGCTCTCCAAATCGTAAGTGTTCTCTCTTTTTTTTTTCTTCCGTAATCTCTTTGCTTTCTTGTTGTTGCTTCGTGACTAGCGTCTAGCGTAATACTTGAATTGGTCGTCTTCTCTTCTATGCTTTGCACATTTTGATGTGATTTTCTGCTGGTTCCAAAATTTCACTCTCAAACATGCGTGAGGAATTAGTAACTGCTTCGAGCCTGGTCCTTATCAGTTGATCAATCTCGGTTGTTGGAATGCATTTCCTTTTGAATCATAGTTTTTCATCCTTGGACTTGTATTGGCTGTTCTATTTATCGTTCCAACTTCCGTGATGGCTTAGCGTGTTTTGAATTTTTGGGAGTAGAAATCTCGGTGTTGAAATTCGAGATTGGTGCATGACTTCCTTCTTTTCGTAGAAGAAGGAAGAATTGAAATTGCTGCATTACATATTAAACATGTGTTTTGAGGTTCGTTGTGTCTGGAGGATTGATGATTGATTTTCATGTGAGGATTGATTGTTATTGAAACAATGCCTCAGCAGCGGTATGTGTGACCTGAATTTGATACCTTGAAGATTTCTTATTGCATACCCCCCACAGCAGCACACAGAACCCCACAAGTAAATTGCATATGTGCTGACTGCTGAGTTCAGTTGCAGTTGGAATTGTTTTCTATATTCAACTAGTTTTATATCAATGACACATTTTAATGATCTCTGTAATTTGCCAGCTTTTGGGCAGACATCAAGTAGCCCTTTTGGGTCATCGGGCTTTGGCCAGACAAGTGCTCCTACAAATAATCCTTTTGCACCCAAACCCTTCGGCAGTCCAGCCCCTTTTGGTTCTCAGACTGGTACTTCGATGTTTGGGGGAACTTCAACGGGTATGTTCGGCACACCTCAAACTTCCTCCCCTTTCCCATCTACGACAACATTTGGGGCCTCGTCATCTCCTGCTTTCGGGAGCTCAATGCCTGCGTTTGGAGCATCTAGCACTCCTGCTTTCAATAGTTCTTCGTCAACATTTGGTGGTAAGTATAGTTTCATATTGTAAGTCCATCCCATTTGTGTCTTTATCTGACATAAGATAATGGTATTATATGTGCATGTGCACCTAGATACCTATGGTATACTGATGATTCAATGTTCTCAGCTACTGTTCAGTTTGATCTTATGATTTATTGTGTTACCTTGTTTGCCAATGGTTCTCTGCTCCCCTCTGGGTTTCACTTTCTCATCTCTAATTTATTGCAGCTGTGTCGATCCTTGTTGAAGATGTATAACATAGCAATCTAGGCTAGTGTACATCTGCGCGCCTTCCCACTTATCTGTTGATTTTTCTAATTTTCTCTGTGCTTTTCATTTCATCATCGAGTCGTTACATGAGGATCCATTTGGTCACCAGCAGTCCTCCATTGATTCCATATTTCAATATTCGTTTGGGTAGTTATCCTAGGTTTTCTCAATTGCTTAATCATTCGTTGATAAGTGATCTCAACCTTTTGTGCGCAACCTATGAGCAGCTGCACTTATGTTTATCCAATTTTGTTTTGTATTGTTGTTTTATCACGCTGTCCCTGTGGCATTGGTCTGCAATTGGATATTTGATGTGTTTTACGTGGTCTGATTTTTATAATGTCAATCTATTGTCCTTAATGCAGGGTCGTCTGGTTTTGGTCAAAAGCCTGCCTTTGGAGGATTTGGGTCTAGTACAACTCCTAGCCCATTTGGAGGCACTAACCAGCAATCACAACCTGCGTTTGGGAGTAGTTTGTTTGGTTCCACAACACCTTTTGGGGCAGGCTCTCAGCCTGGATTTGGTGGGACCAGCACCCCTGCCTTCGGCTCAACAAGCACTCCTGCCTTCGGTTCAACAACCACCCCAGCTTTTGGTGCTCCAAGCACTTCAGCGTTTGGTGCCACAAGTACTCCAGCTTTTGGATCAACAGCAAGCCCCGCTTTTGGCAGCACAGGAGCAGCCTTTGGTGTGTCTAGTACCCCAGGTTTTGGATCTTCCGTTTTTGGCTCGTCAAGCACTCCAGCTTTTGGTGCTTCATCTTCTCCGGTTTTTGGGGCTGCAAGCAGTCCAGCATTTGGGGCTTCAAGTGCTCAAACTTTTGGTGCATCTAGTACTCCATCATTTTCCTTTGCATCCAATTCAGCTTTCGGTCAGTCAACTTCTGCGTTTGGAAGCAGCCCCTTTGGAGCACAGAGCTCTGGATTTGGTGGGTCTATGAAACCTGATTTATGGTTAATTTGCCGAGTATCCGAAGTTCTTTTATTTAGTTCTGTGTATGGAATTATAATAGCTTAAAAATAATGTTTTATTTGTCTTGTGTGGTATGATCAGGGTCCCAGGCCACAACACCAACATTTGCAAGCTCAGGCTTTGGGCAGGCACCATTTGGTACGCAACGAGGTGGAAGTAGGGCGGCACCCTATACAGCAACTCCTGACACAGAAACCACTGGTACAGGTGGGCAAGCTGGGAAGTTAGAGTCAATATCAGCCATGCCTGTCTACAAAGAGAAAAGCCACGAGGAGTTACGATGGGAGGATTATCAATCAGGAGACAAAGGTGATTTACCAAAAGTGCAAAAGAAATTTCGTATTTTTATGTTTGTTTATGTTTGAGTTAGTTCCTGATCTTACTTTTATAATTTGTATTGCAGGCGGGCCTACTTCCTCTGGCCAGCAACCTGGCGCTGTCAGTTTTAATGCACCGGCAGCACAGTCTAACCCGTTTGCTCCTTCATCCGCATTCGCTCAAACTTCTGCTAATCCTTTTTCTGCGACTACGTCGTCTAATCCATTTGCTCCCAAGGCTTTTGCTCCATCAGCTACCTCAGCTTTCAGTTCTTCACCTTTTAGTGCTCCAACCGCAGCTAACCCTTTTCAGTCATCATCATTTCCGTCCTCATCGAGTAGTCCATTTGCCTCGACATCTCCATCTCTCTTTGGCCCATCAAGCACAACGAGTTTCGCTTCCACGCCATCCCTGTTTACTTCTAGTGCCCAGGGAACAACCTCAACATTTAACCCTACCATGGCTTTTCCCAATAGTTCTTCTACATTGTTCCAATCGACCGCACCTTCGCTTTCACAACCAGGTTCTGGATTTGGACCAGCTACTTCTTCCTTTGGACCTAGTTCCACCTCTCCATTTGGTCCTTCAAACGCTTTCAGCACCCCAGGAACCTCGCTTCAAGGAAGCCTTTTCTCAAGTACTCCGTCTTTATTTCCTTCAACTAACCCTGTGAGTAACTCTAATAAAATTTTCCCTTGTTAGGTTTAATACTTTTTTCTTTTCGTATTGAAGTACCTCTATTCTGCCCAAAAAGAAGTATTACTCCTAGATATGAGCAGATAGGGTTTGAAATTTTTTGTGTTGGTATATGCTGCTAGTGCTAAGTACTCATATTAACAGGTCTCTAATGCGACACCTTTTCAACTGCCTCAATCTAGCTTTAGTAACTTCAGCCAGTCTCAAGGTATGGAAATTGTATGTTTATGCATTCTGGTATTCCCCCACCTCCATTTCTAACCTAGCTATTGAGGGGGTTTTAGTTGTTGGTGCTGAAATTGTATTTCTATGCATTCTGGTATTCCCTTGTTTATGCTTGACTCTCTTGTTCCAGGTGGCACAAGTTTGTTTTCCAATACACATGGTCAGAACAATTATGCACAACAGTATGTCTCTTGCCTTTTGTGTTTAATTTATCTATAAGCTTAATTTCACAAACTTAGTTATGCAACTATAGCAATTGATTCTGTTTCTTATTTTCACTACGTGAATTTAAGCTGGTCAGTGTTTGACTTTTGCAGGTCTATCGGACAGAGCACTGCTGCTGTACTTCCAGCACCTGTGACAAATCCTTTTGGCACTCTCCCAGCAATGCCTCAGATATCTATTAGTAGAGCTGGAACTACACCTTCTGTGCAGTATGGGATCTCTAGCTTGCCTGTATGTGCTACTGGGATTAGATTTCTTGCATACCTGATTAGCTATTTTTGATTCGCTGTTTCTATTTTGTCCTGTACATTAGAGTTATAGTGTTAATATTGTTGTTTGACACCTGCCACTTTATTATTTGTTGTTTTTGTACCAAACGTAATTCTTTCTGGCTTCAGGTTGTTGACAAACCTGCACCTGTCAGAGTATCATCCTTATTGACCTCTCGACACCTGTTGCAAAGGCGGATCAAGATGCCTGCAAGGAAATATAATCCGAAACATGATGGTCCAAAGGTATGGTCTTCTAGAATAAAAAATGGCTCTTAGGCATTAGGAGGCTCTGTGATTATTAACTTGTCCTTGGGTTGTCAAAATATTCAATCACTGAAGTCCTCGGGTTTAATTATGCTGCTTTCAGGTTCCATTTTTCAGTAACGAGGATGAATCTTCCAGCACACCCAAGGCAGATGCCCTTTTTGTTCCTAGGGAAAATCCAAGAGCTTTGGTAATTCGCCCTGTAGATCAATGGCCCTCAAGAGTTAGTGCGGACAAAGTCTCTCCGGCTAGGGATGTGCATCAAAATGGCAAGTTTCTAACTCCTCTCTCTCTCTCTCTCTCTCTCTCTCTCTCTCTCCATGAAGTGTTTTCTTTATGCTGTTTCTTAATATAGTAATATACTCTTCTTCAATTAGTCTCTCTTCGGACTTCGATTTCTCTCTTTTCAGTTTAGACTTATGATTGTGTATCTCTAGGGAAAGTTCCAGAAGCAGCAATGGATGGAGATGATGTTTCTTCCTTGAATGGTACCAACAAGGCCAGTGACAAAGATAGTGAGTACATCCATTCCCTTCCTCATAACTATTTTTGTTGAAAATTATTGCATGTCTTCACCACTCACCAGTCCTGAGCCTCGTAGTTTTATCTTATGAAATATTGGAATAAGGGACTGTCATAAAGTGGGATGAAATGAAATGCTTAGATACGAATGCAAATAAAATTCTGGTAGTAATGGACTCTGGTCTCATCTTTGCTTGATAGTTGGCTGCAGACTGCAGAGCAGAACAAAAGTCAGCTACATGTTTCTACACCTCTACTATTGTTGTGTTGTTGTGAGGTAATAAGAATAGTTTTCCCCCCATGTATGACAGAGAACCTGGCGGGTGAAAATGGCCTTGGCAACAAGGAGCATGTGGAACTGAATCAGAAACTCAATGGACGAGTCCATCACGAAGATCATTCTAGCCAGAAACTCAATGGTCACAGAGCTGGAGAAGCGGCAATAGTGTACGAGCACGGAGCAGACATCGAGGCACAAATGCCAAAACTCCGTCGCCCCGACTACTACACAGAGCCGCGGATCCAGGAACTGGCGGCTAAAGAGAGGGCCGAATCAGGTTATTGCCGCCGCGTTAGGGACTTTGTGGTCGGACGTCAAGGCTTTGGGAGCATCAAGTTTCTGGGCGAGACGGACGTGCGGAGGCTTGATCTGGATGCTATCGTCCAGTTCAACACTAAGGAGGTGATAGTGTACGAGGACGACGAGAAGAAGCCACCTGTGGGACAAGGTCTGAATAAGGCTGCTGTAGTCACGCTTCTCAACATAAGGTGCGTCGACAAAGCTACCAAGAAAGTGTTCACAGAAGGGCCAGTGGCGGAGAGATACACGGAGCAGCTGAAGAGGAAGACTAAGGAACAAGATGCTGAATTCGTGTCGTACGATGCTGCAAAGGGCGAATGGAAGTTCAAGGTTGAGCATTTCAGCGCGTACAAGCTTGTGGAGGAAGAAGAAGAAGAAGAAGAAAATATTTGCGAGAATCGTGTTGACTAGTAATGGTGCTGGATGATTTGTTATATAAAGACTCGATGTCTCGAGCCCGAAGGTTGTATAGTATACTACTGCTATGTTCCAGAGAATAGCGTGCTTGTTTCTAGTTCCTGCTCACCTGTTGTTGGTTGTCCCTTCTTCCAGGTCGTGTTTGTTTCTGAATCGGGATCCTTATGTCTCGTTTGCCTTCATTTTTCGACCTTGTGCAGATAGCTGGTTTAAAATAATAATATGGGTGGATTTATGGGGGTTGATTCATTGACACCATTGTATCAAAATAGATAAAATATTTCAAGGAAAAGAACAGTATTGGCAAGTGATAACGTGAGGAATACTTGTAACATTTTGAGTTCCCATCTTCTAAATTGCTAAATGTCGCCCTTAAAATTGCTAAGGATCGCCCTAACTCTAATGATAAATTACTTATATATCCCAATAAAATTTCAAAATTTAAACAAACCAAACAATTCCTAACCCCTCAAACTGAACCCCTCATCTGCCTTCTTCGCGAATCCCTCTCGACGCACCAGTTCGTCGGCGTATTTCCCGCCGTCGTCGTCGCCCGTTCTCGAACGAAATTTCCAAAAAAACGCTCAACCTAAGGCAAGTTACGGTTGGTCCATGGTGCAACCGCAACTCACTTGCGGTTGGTCCATGGACCAACCGCAAGTGAGCTGCGGTTGGCCCATGGTGCAACCGCAAATGAGCTACGGTTCACTTTTTTTTGTTTTTTTTTTTCAATTTTTGGAGTGAACTTTACCGATTCAGAGTCGTTAGTCATGATCCAGACATCATATCGACGATTCCAACTCCAGAATGATGATGATGGATTCTCTCTTTTGAATAATGTTTTATTTTTTTTACTAAGTGGTGTTGTTTGCTAAAGGAAGAGTAAAGAAGCTAAAAGGTTAAATTTGTAACTTTGATATTTTTAGGGTGACATTTAGCAATTTTAAGGGCGATCTTTAGCAACTCCCCGAATCTTTGGGCCAAGTATCAAGCAAATACAGTAGAGGAATTATGCATGCAGATCCATCATGATATTGGCAAGAAGGCTGCTGCTTAATTTGATGCTACCGCAGCTGGATATAGTGACTAATCGGAGGAATCCGTCGTCGTCACTCGTCATCAGAACTCAGAAGGCTGCTGCTTTTTTGGAGCCTCTAGCTTTAGTAGTGCTTTACCTTCACATTTGCATATTTGGAACACATTGGGCCGAGAGGGAAGGCCTGGCTGGACGGGGAGATGTGAAATGGTGGGCCGAGCCCAAAATAAGAGTGAGGAAAGGAAATGGACCGGGCGAAAGTGACTTCTTTGGGTTTTCATATTAGCTACTTCGGCTTCGGTGGGTGGACCGACCGGCGACCACCAATCACTACAAAACAACAAAGGAACACACAAGAAACCTAGACGTTTATTGAATGTGGTCCAGAAAACAATCACAAAGCGACACGAAACGAGATTAGGAAAGGGAAATGTAATACGAATTTGTTCCTGTTATGTGTTGTTTGATGAAACTAACACTAATAAAATATCTATAAAAAAAATTTAGTAAACCCTCTTTGTGACTGCATTAATTTAATATAATTAAAATGTTTAATATCCACATCCATCCATCCAACATCAACTACTACTACTACTGAGCAACAAAACAACAACTGCCGCCTGCAACTCTACTGCCAAAATATTCCGCACCCGCACAACACGAAGTCTCTTCCTCCGCCGAAACCTACTTTCTCCCAGGTTAGCTTCTTCTTCTTCTTCTGTACTTGGGTTTCCAGTTTTAGCCCTTCTCCTGCTCCCATGGGCGATGGCCTTGTCAATAAGAACGAAACGCAAAACCTTGGTTGCTTGCTTCTTTCAATTGCCTTCTTGCTAGCTCTAATAATTTCCCATTGCCGTTCGATTCTCTTCCTGTTGCTTCTTCCGATTCTGCATTCGCTGTAATCTAAATGCACAACCGAGATTTGCCAGAACAGAAAAACATCCACCAAAAACCCTGTCAATTACGCCGCATGTCATTTCTCCGTTGAATTGCCGAATTTGGGTTTTTCTCCCGCCAGGCGTTATTCTGCTGTCTTGGTCTTGGGGAGCTGTCCAGCTACCAATTATCGTCCTCTGTCTCTCGGTTCTAGGGTTTCTCAGTTCATGGACAAAGTTCCTTCATTTCTGTGCTGAATTCTTCTGCTATTGTTGTTGTTGGTGTTGGTGGTGTTGTTGTTTACTTCTTTGTGACGGATCAGATGCAGAAGGATTACCCTAGCAAGATTGAGGATGAGCAGCGTTCTGCTAATTCTCCGCCCCGACCTGCTGCAGACCTCCGTCTGGATGTGCAGGACGTTGATCTCCCTTCCAACCCCACTGTAGAAGCAAAAAAAGAAGAAAAGCCGGTGTTTTGCTCCACGGCCTCTGTTGCCACTTCTCAACCTAGCTGTGTGGTGGTGGTAGTTAATGAGGATGAATCGCCTTTGCCCTCTGCTCAGGATCCTCCCTTGAAGCCCTGTATCTCTAGGTCTTCGAGTTCTCATGAGCAGTGCAGGTATATGTATATATATATGTAATGTAGCTTCTTCCTCATTTCCAAACCCCTTTTTATCCATTTGTGTCCCTAATTTGCATCATAACTGCAATATGTCTAGTTTGATGAGAGCAAAGTGATTGCACTGACTGTAGGCTGACTGAAATGCTTTTGCAAATTCCTTTGCCTCTCAGAGTGTGTCAGCAAGACAAGGAAGAGGTTCTCATTGATTTGGGGTGCAAATGTAAAGGGGGGCTTGCTAAATCCCACCGTTCGTGTATCGATGCTTGGTTCCTGACCAGGGGATCAAATAAGTGCGAGATATGCCAGTAAGTCAATATGATGTCAATCTATTTCTTGATTGAAGTCAACAAACAACTTTCTATGCACCGGTGTCACTCATGATTTTCTCCTTTTTATTTTATGTTGCAGAGATATTGCGGTCAATGTGCCCCCTCCAGAATCTCAACCAAGTGTAGGTATTCGATGCCCCCCTAGCTTGATAAAGCATATTGTTTGGATTTCCTTGGTATAGAGTCTCATTGATGCTGGGCTGAAATGTCACATTGGCCGGCCTTGGATTTGTTTCGTTGTTTACTGATTGTTTGTAGCTTAGTTACTTTTGCCAACATACCTCGATTGGACTTACAATTGCCAACTGTAGAATTAAGTTAGTAGTTCATAAAAATGGTTGCACTGCCAGTTGTTGTTTTAGCGCCCTGTCTGCTATTGCCACAGTAGCCATAAGATTTCGTGTGGTCTAAAACATTCTGTTTGAAAGAAACTGAGTTTGTGTGTTTAACAGCAGACAAACTACTGGGTGTGGAGGCTTGATCCAACCTACAGACCTCGAGACAGGGAAAGGGTACGTGGTGGGGGGTTGGTCTCCTTTTTCTTTCTTTCTGCATTCGGTGCTCATTCATTCTTTCAGTATGAAATTGCAGTGATTTTCGTTTTGGGAACAGGGTTGTTTTAGTCCTCTCTGGGTGGCATTCTCCATTCTCATCGGTGGCCTCTTGTTGGATGTGCTGATCTCCATCACCCTCGGAGTTTCTGCTCTTCCCGTCAACATAATAATTGGTTAGTAGAACAGTTTGGTGTGATTGATATGAACCAACCGGATAAACTATGGAATTTTCACTTCATAAGTTACGTTATAATGTATTGCAGGCGTGATCGTTGTGCTTGGACTTGGAACAGCTCTTCGGTTGGCTCTGGAATTCTGCCACGAATGGAGTTTCAGGAGAGCAGTTCACAGGGTTGATGCAAATGTGAACCTCGGGTATCATCCCACATTATAGGTGCAACTAGGTGGCTGTACAGAGAAGAATCACACAACCGGATGGACCCGCTGTTACATCCTTTCCAGTGTATGTATAGTTAAGTGGTAAACTGTCATGCATACTATCTGTCGTTTTTGCTTTGAGCACCATCGCCTCTCATCCCAAATTGAGCACGGCTGCTGTGGTGAAAGCCGATGGTGGTGAACTGGGGAACAAGCCCCGTGAATATGAGATAGCCAAGATGGCGAAAGCCGGTCTTCGTTTCGCTAGAATATCGATTATTACTTTCAATAAACGGTCAGTTATTAATTGTTATTCTTTGCTCTATATGTTCTTCATAGAACTATGTTTTCATCGATCATTGTAGTGATGGAAAGAGGAATGCAGGAGGGTTGCTCGGTTGTTCGTCGTTCTTTTTCCTATGAATGTAGGTAGATGGGTTGGAGTTAGCTTAAGTTAGTAGAATGTTTGGTTATGTGCACGTTTAAGAACAGTTATGTCTGTGTGCTTCTTTAGAATTCCGGGTCTGAAGTTCTGTAATGTCACTGGATATAGGTGTCATGAAGGAAAAGGAAAAGTCCAGAAGACTATTTTTAGTATGAATGAGAGGTTTGTACTTTTGTGTTGATTGACAGTTGTTAGAAGGACGAGGAAGGTACTATGGTGGCTTAAGAGTTAAGATCATCTCCATCTCCTTACATGTGCACTTGCTAAAGCGAACGAAGAAGAAATTTAAGTTGATATGGATTATGGAAGACATTTTCTATCTTATAATTCGTTTTATTCCAAGAAAAATTGAGAGTTTGTGCAAGAAAAGGTGCTCTAAGTTGAATTAACTAATTAGTAAGTGTTTTTTAAGCATAGATTTTCTCTACATAAACACTCAAAATACCTGACACTACTTAGAATGCTACCTCATTTAGGGCATGTTAGCCATGCAAATTCAAACAGGACAAGGAGTCAAGGAACATGGAAACCTCCATGGTTATGTTCCTTAACAAGGACCTGGAAATAACAACATTCTTGTCGCGAGGGGAATGAATGAACATACGTTTTCGTGTAGGATGTAGAACACCCGCTAAACACCGAGTAATGTCATCGACATAAGCTAGAACATGACCGTGTTCTCGACGATGTTCTTCTCGTAAGTAACTAAGGAAATCTGCTCGTATTAGTGCGTAGTGGTTTGCCTCGGTCGAGTATTGAAAGGACACTCACAATCTGTTTTTCTTCTCTTTTCAGAACATTCATAATCGGTTTGTCATTTCTTGTAACTATCGCATTCAGATGTTATTTATTCTCTTCTCAAATTAAAAAAAGGAAAACCAGAACGGTGGGTTTAGCAAAAAAAGACGCGGTTGGAGGAAACCACCAAGAAGGAGCAGGTCTGCGGCTAAACCGGAAGGCGGAGGCCGCAATAAGATACGGAGACTGACCGTCAGCCAGGCACCACGGAGACTGACACACACGTGTGTTAAACGCGACGCTCACGCGCCGTTACCTATCCCTTTTTCTCCCGCAATTATTTTTCACCTCTCTTTAACTTAACCAATAAGACTCGTGGGAACTAGAGTTTGACAGCCATTCCTCCCTCCCCCCCCTCTTCACTTTCCCTCTTCCGCGGCTCCGATTTCCCGATTTCCGTTCTAATTTCCACCACAAATCCGACTCGATTCAGCTCTCGTCCTGCAGTTTTTCAATTCGAATTCTGCCTGCTCTGATAGAGATCCAGTGCTGCGGGAATTTCTGGTCTTGCGACTTTTCCGCGTAGCGATTTTTAGGGCTTGGGACCGGAGGGAGAAGAAATGAAAATGGAGGTGTCGATGCAGTCGCTGCCCCTGGGGTTTCGATTCCGGCCTACGGATGAAGAACTCGTCAATCACTATCTCAGGAAGAAGATCAACGGCCGTAATATGGAGGTCCAGGTTATCCCTGAAATTGATGTTTGCAAATGGGAGCCCTGGGATCTTCCTGGTTCGTTCTCTCTTTTCCCCCCTTTTTCCCCCCTTTTCTATATGTTTTGATTGATGCGAGGGGAGAAAATCAGAAAATCGAATGATTCCCGCTCTTTATCCGGTTTGTGAGTGGGGGTGGGGAATAAATTTCGCTGTAGATAGCTCAGCAGATTCTTCGTTCTCTTGGATTCCCTTGCCACTATTTACCCTCCCGTTTTAGCGTTGGTTGCCAAGTGCTCAATTTTCCTTCTCTCTCTGTGTCTCGATCATGTTCTTCTTGTAGGTCTGTCCGTGATCAAGACGGATGATCCAGAGTGGTTCTTCTTCTGCCCCCGCGACCGCAAGTACCCAAATGGGCAGCGTTCAAACAGGGCTACTGAAGCTGGATACTGGAAAGCCACGGGCAAGGACCGTACTATCAAGTCCAGGAAGTCCGGCTGCAGCCCAATTCCAATCGGCATGAAGAAGACCTTGGTCTTTTACAGGGGCCGTGCCCCCAAGGGTGAGCGCACTCACTGGATTATGCACGAGTATCGTCCTACTCTGAAAGATCTCGATGGCACCGGACCCGGCCAGGTCTTCCTTCTTAGCCCCCTCTTCTTTGGTGGTTTTGTTCATTTGATAGGTATATTATGTGGGCTGCTGTTCACTTGTAGCTGTTTCTCTGAAGTTCCTTTCTTTTTTTTCGTACTACTGTCAGACTGCGTATGTCCTTTGTCGCTTGTTCCGAAAGGAAGAGTTGATCAATGTTGGGAAATATGGTGATGTGGAGCAAACTGGCGACTCTCCTACCACCACCAAGTCTTCCCCAGATGATGATGATGCATCGTGCGACAACATGACCCCTACTGCTTTGATACCACCTACTGATAGCAGCTGCAACAATAGTCATATGAATTCAGATGTGGAAGATCATGGAGCTGACCAAAATGCCGGGGAGGTGAAGTTTGTATATGTTCTCCCTCTCTCCTTTTTTTTTTTTTTTTTTACTTCTGTTCTTATGCTTTCAACACAAGTAATTTACTCTATTTGGAATGCGTTTGTTGTAGGGCAATGCACTGGCGGTGGACGGAAGTTCTCATCCCGATGAGCTCACATCTGGCAGGGTCGATTGCAAAGTCTTCTCCCCAATGCAGCCCAATCCTTATGGAGACTTGGGACTTGGTTTTGAGCCACAGTATGCCAATGACTTTGGTGATGACCTTAATGGACTCCTTTTTCAGGATGGCACAAGTGAACAAGATCTATCCCTCACTGAGTTGTTGGATGAGGTTTTCAATGGTCACGATGATTGGTCTTGTGAAGTAGCCTCCAGTGAGAAGAAACCAGTCATACAGCTAGATAACTTCCATGTAATTGATGGTAATCATCCCTACACGGATATGGATACAAAAATGACTAAAGAACAGGTGAGCACACAAGACCTTTGGATGAGAGAGACTTCATGTTCTCTTCTAACTGTTGAATTCTACTCATTGATTGACATCTTACTTTCCCTCTTGGTTACTTACATACACTTATGCTTGCTCTTCACCCGTATATCTATATTGACTGGTTTGAAATACTGTAGGAACTTCTGAGCTTAAGTTTCTCTGTAATTGCGGTTAAATTTTGCAGATGGATTCGTCTTTTGGATCTTTTGGCGCACAAAAACCGTTCTTTGACGGGCAAATTGGAAGCAGAAATGTTGGTGACCTCAGAGATGGTATTGCGAGCCATGTTGCTGCACGTGGTGCTGATTCCACAACAAGCACGTCCTTTGAAATGTTCCAAGCAGTGGATAACTCTGTAAGCTTTAGCAACGATATTGGTGGGAGTACAGGAGTCGAGATTAGAACACGGCAGGCCCAAGCTCAATCATATTCGGACAACTTCCTCCCTCAGGGTACTGCTCCAAGGAGACTACGGCTGCAGGCAAAATTCTCTACAGGGCATAGTGGTACCGGCCCAGTGAGAGACACCAGCTGCTTGGAGGATGAAGATGAAGTGCAATCATCACTGACCGAGGTATAATTCCTACACAACTGTAAATACATCCGTATGATTGTGAACTATAATTAGTTTAGTCGTTATGATTGTCGCTTAGAGCATTAACATTCCATTTCAGAACCAAGATGAGACTGCTGATGAGCAACCAAAAGAAGACGGCCATTTTGACAAGAGCAGCAGCGCGGGGAACACGACCTTGAGACAGCGGGTGAAAGGGGATCGTGACGGGTTTGCTGAGAAGGGTTCCCTTGGTGTCACAAGTGCAGGTTCAGATTCTGTGACTTGTGTGAAGGGTGGGTTTAGAACGGCTTGGGTGATTGGTATATCTGGAGCCCTGTTTCTGGCGGTGGGTTTGGTTGGGATATGCGGATTTCTATGGTCGTGATGGCAGATTCCTGGTGCGGGGGGGAAGCAATTCTAGTGAGGCTCATAGTCAACTTAGTGGTTTTGATTTTTTCGTTCTGTTCTGTTGTGATTTGTTAATAGTGGTTTTTAGTCTTTAAGAGGTGGGTCTGATGCAGGACATAGAGTTTAGTATGGAATTTAGTACAAAAACAGAGAATGATGTGGTTAGGACCCGACTAGTTTTCCCCCGTGGTTTTGTTGTTCTCTCTATTATTCTGACTAGACAATCTAATCATCTTATATTAGAACTTTATGGTTGTAGGCCGACTCATCAGCTTCATAATAAATGTGTGTAAATCAAGGTGATTTACCCAGAGTCGAAACAGGTTGGTCGAACCGGATTCCATGAAATCATCGTACCGGAGATCGTATCGGAAAAGTTAGCGGTAAGCTGGTAAGATATTTTATGACAAAATCGTGATTTAACTGTATCGTTAGTACCGTTAAATACCGTCTACCGATTTAGCCTTTGATACTGGTATTTCATTGTTGAATCGCCGACACGGTAACCATCTAACAAAATCAGTAACTACTCGATCGCTTCAAGATCAAGAGCACAAATTTTACTGGAAATATCTGAAGTGGGCCTAGGACACACAAAAAATCACATAAGTGGACTGGATCGTCTTTGATTCAATGAACTGGATTAGTATTTGGCATCTCTGTGGGCTATTCTGGGGCCCGTTTCGTTAGGTTGATTCTAGCCACCTCCGGAGCAGGCCCACTGGTTGGTCTTCTTCACCCTTCCGATTTTTCGTTCACACAATAACAATAATAAATGAAATTATTTATATTAATTAATGAATCATGTCACGACGAAATGACGAATCATAAAACAGGTGGCGGCCGTGGGAAGTGATTAGGTTCTTCTCTCGAAACTACCAAAATCCAAAACCCCTTTCATTAAAGCCCGAGACAGAGAGAGAGAGAGAGGAAGCGGGGAGGCAGTGTTTAGTGCATTTTGGGGTATTGAATCGGTTTTGTTGGTCGGAATTGAATAGATATGATACTGGTGGCGGTGGTGGCGGAGCTGCTGGAGGAGTACACGGCGGTGGTGGCGAGGGTGCTGGAGCACCTGCTTCACGGCGCTCCTTTCCCTCGCCGGGTTCGTTTCCTCATTCTTCGCCGCCTTCCGTTCGTCTCTCCGTCTTCTTCTCCTCGCCTCTTTTAACTAATTCGCCATCTAGTTAGTTAATTAATTACCTCCCTCCCTCCTTCCTGTTCCTGTACAAATTAATTCAATTTTAATTTCCTTTCGAGTTTGTGTCTCTCCCTCCCTTTCCCATTTTCCGTTGTATTCAATTCCCTTCGTCGTGTTCTGGCGGTCGCCGGCCGGCCGGGTTCATGCACCGACTGCGTCGTCGTTTAATGAGGATGTTGTAATTGACTTCATTGGAAGAGATTGATCAATACGACGTCGGTGCTAGTCTTGCCTTTTGCCGTTATTGTTTTTTAATGAATATCAGATGGTAGTGCAAATAATAATATGCCAGCTTGATTGTTTTAGACTTTAGTATTATATTATCATTTTCGATGACATTCTATCCTTACCGAGGTGTGTGATGTCCCGTAGCCAATCGCCACCCCACAACAGATAATTATAGGAATAAAATAATTATTCAACTGAATAACGAATAAATTAAGGATAACGACGTGAGCGAAAGACCTCCAAACTTCGAACAAGGCGTCAATTATCAAATACTATACCTCAATTTTTTTGCCAAACCGCTATCAATGTCATCTATACTTTGACATGACAATTATGACACAAATTTCAGCCACGTAGATTATTTTAGTTAGTATTTTTTTTTTTTTGAAAACTCAGTAACATCAGCAACCTAGAGTGCCTCCAATGAGTGACAACGGGGTCTACTAAATTTTGGTTACATTGTGCTACCGTTATCGGGGAGACTTCTTCTCCTGTACCAAGGGTGCCTCCGGGAACACAAAAAAGATGGTATTGGGATTCGAACCTGAAACCTTGTCACATCCCAAATTCAAAACCTAGCCCTTTTACCAACTAGACTGTTTTACCATCGGCTCAAACATTATTCTCAGAATTCGAACCATGGTCTTTCCAAAGAATCCAATTGGATAATGTGTCATTTGACATGGCCCAAAAAAATATTTCTGATAAACTATATATACACGAACAAGAAGGCGAAAGGAAGAGTAGTATTTTTCTCTTTTCGTATGAACAGCTACTTCAAGGACACCGCTGCCAACTTCAAGGAGAGCTACTACCTCGCTGACCGCCACGGCAGTGTCCCCATCACCCACCGCGGCGACGACAAATGTCAGCAACATGTTCAACAACGACCACCTGCTCCCTCAAGTAGCTAGCTTGGCCTTTACCCGTTTCTCTGTGCTCTTCATCTATAGAAACAAATGTACATAAAATAATGTTAAATGTTGTATTTGTACATAAAGTTTATGTGATGATGTATTTGTAAATGTACATATTCTTTACTATACGTGTGGGCTGCTCATTGCGTAATTCCTTTCCGGGCCTGAACAAATATTTATGGGCTACACATTGGGCTACTGGGCCATATGTTTGGGCCTATCTTGAGGAAGAAAACAGACTTTCAGGTGCTTTCCCTGACTTGTTAGGGTTCTAATTGCATCCAAATTGGCGTCCCTGACTTAGCGGTGGTGACGACGCTGGTATTGCTTTTCTATTTGCATTCAAGATGGATTTCTCATCGATGGCAAGCCAGGCAGGAGGATCAAACCCCAAAATGCCGACGGAGAAATTTATGGATCACTTTAAGTCTCAAATGGAGCAGGCGTATGCCCAGAAGTTCATCGAGGTCCCGCTCTCTGTTCTATTTTCTCCTACTACTATCTCTTCCTTCTCCGTTCGCGCCGCGTTCCCTGTTGTTATCTATGTTTATGCTTCTTTCCAATCGTATGGAGCTTCGATTTGCCTCAGCCTCATGAACCCACTACCAGATTCTTTGCTCTCGAAGCAAAAGTTTCCTACTTGCATGTCGCTGGGGCGTGCAGGGAGTTCGTTCCCCTTCGTTTATACTTTATCGCTCTAAATGCTGATGGAAGAGCTTCTATGGCTCTCTGCGTCTCTGTGATTCCCTCTGATTGATTCGTTCGTCGCCGCGCCGGAGTTTTAGTGCGTCTCCCTCGTTTCAACTGTAACTAAGCAATCATTCGATCGAGCTGTCAAACACGCATTAATTTGGGGATTCTTCCATGCTAGGTCTTTGTGATTGGGAATCTCCGGCGCCTTGGTTTCGTAGCTCTTGATTGAACATAATTGAGTATGGTTGATTTGGGTTTGGTTTTCCTAAAATTGGGTGACCTGATTTGTGGTTGTGGCTTCGATTTCAGACGCTGGGAGGGAAGTGCTTCGACAAGTGCGTAACGAAGCCTGGATCGAGCCTTGGTGGGAGTGAAAGCAGCTGCGTCTCACGGTGTGTGGACCGCTACATTGAAGCCACCGGCATCGTCGGCAGAGCTCTCTTCAAAGCTAACCAATGAAGAAAGCTTTTGTTTCCAGAAATTCACAAACTCAAAACCACTTCCCTCCTGCCCTCCAATTGTGCCTCTTTTTTTGCCCTTTTGTTGGATGATACCTCACAATATGTGGTCTTCGAAGAATAGAGTGGTTTGGTGTGAACCTTAGAACCTTTGGCGCCCGTTTTCTCTTCACAATTTAATACTCTGTCTGATCTATGTCCTGCTTTGTGCACGTATGAGTAAAAGTGCAGACAATTCGCATTTGCTACCTTGTTTATCGTAGAGGGGGAAGCATGTCACTGTTTGCATACTGAATGTGGCAGAGAGAATCTTAACATGGGCTGTTACTATGGCAGAAAAAAGAAAAAACAAACGATGGTCTCTGAAAAAATTGACTACACCACACGTTCGAGGAACAAATCTCTCCTCATAAACAGAGTCGACCTCAACTGAGCAAATTTAGACCAAGCCCTTTCCATAACTTCCCTACTTTTTCACACAGTTGTAAGCCTCAAACGGATGATTTCTGAATACAAACATGGTAAAAACAAATACAAGTCCCCAAGTAGGGCACAGAGAGAACTAGTACACTAGTTCCTTCTTTTTGGGTTCTAGAACAGGGGGATCAATGTCAATGCCCATATTAGCTGCTGTTCCCGCTATGATTCTCATTGCAGACTCAATGTTGGTGCAGTTCAAATCTGGCAGCTTTTCTGTAGCAATTGTCCGCAGTTGATCAATGGTTATCATACCCACTTTCTCATTCTTCGGGTCCTTGGAACCTTTCTCCGCTCCTAAACCAGAAACATCAAGACGAGTTAGTTTACAGCTCCCATGCCATGATAATCAGAGAACGGAGTGCCTACATGGCTACATCCATGTCGTAACTCGTAACATTGCCCTATTATGACAGTCAGTCTTATTAGGGAGCTTAGCAGCACAATCAAGAAGCAATCCACTCCCTAAGCATTTACAGGAGTAAACAGTACACCTCGGATGAGTTTAGCCCGTAGTACAATGCAGAAAAGGAAAATGATTCTTAGATGGAGAATGCAATGGTACTAACCAACTGCAACTTAGGTAGTCTGATGCACAAGATTAAAAACATTCAAAGAGATATGTGAGACATGCATTGTATTGAAACAGCACCAGCCCAAAATGAAAGGGAACACAAAGCAAAGCTACACTGAACCATCTGAAAAGCACATCATACGAACAAATGCAGGCAAGCAGATTCGATTGACAAGTAAAGTAAAACGGTTATGATGAACGATTGATCAATTGCGGACAATCGCTGCAGAAAATTGTCTATTAAGGGGGGTTCAAATTTCAAAGGGAGCAAACCTGCGGCCTTGAGCAACAGAACTGAAGCAGGGGGCGTCTTCAAAATGAAAGTGAAGCTCTTGTCCTGCAAATTGGGGGAAATTCTGGCTAAGGAGTACAAAGGACCCAATACTGATCTGGGGTGGAACTTTAAGGTGATAATCAGAATTCAGAGAGGGTGAGAATTGGAGGGGAAACTAACATCGAAGACGGTAATCTCAACAGGAATGACATAACCAGCTTTATCAGCAGTTCGGGCATTGTAATCCTTGCAGAAGGCCATAATGTTGACACCTTTCGAACCCAGTGCCGGTCCGACTGGAGGCGCCGGAGTAGCCTTTCCGGCCTCCAGAGCCAACTTGATGAGCCCAACCACTGCCGCGCAGCAAACAAGATGAAACCATTTAGTCCCATTACCAAAATCCAAACACCAAAAATCAAGTAGACAAGAAATGGGCGGCGAAGGGGGAGAGTTAATTACCTTTCTTAGCCTTGCCGCCGGCGGGTTTTGGTGGAGCCATTGCCCGCAGAGAGAGTGGTCTGGGGGAGAGGCGGGAGGGCGAGATTTGGAAGAATTGAAGAGAGCCGCGGGGGTGAGAAGACAAGCTACTGATGCCGGCGCCAAACAGAGACGAAGATAGCTTATCACCGTGAAAGCCGGCGCTGACGGAAGAAGAAGAAGGGTTGCTGAATGTTGAGATAGAAGACGCCATGGTTGGAGACTGGAGTTTCTGGGGATTGTGCTGATTCTGCTTCTCTAGCTACTGGATGGATGGATTGGATAAATCCCTAAAAGTAGAGGAAAAGAAAAAAAGAACAAACGTCCTTCCGCCCTCACTGATCGGCGGGGACTGTTTTGGCTGCCGGTTTATCCTATCCTATCCCGAATCTCCAATTGGGCCGCCTTCTTTCGGGAAGGAAGTTTCGGGCTTTAGATTGGGCCATTTTTTAAGCTTAAGGCCCAACGACTTGCTTAGTTTTGCTGTTTACCTGATAATGCTGAAATTTATGTCTTTAATGAAGTTTATGTTGATTGGGATCCTTACGTATACGTATAGCTAAAATTAGCGAGAGTATGAAGTTCTAAGTTTGAAGAATCGGCTAAAACTTATGTATTTAATGGATTTTGCCTAATTTTTCTGCCAAGTGAAGTACGAGGCCTACAACTACGGTAGAAATTGGTACAGGTGTTGCCGCCTTACATTTTGTGGTTAACACAAAATATTTTATGATAATGCTAATTATAAAATCTATCATGTTGGTTGACGGTTAACCACTATATATAGTACGGTTTGGTGCAATTTAATTTTGCCTAATTTTTCTGCCAAGTGAAGTACGAGGCCTACTACTACGGTAGAAATTGGTACAGGTGTTGCCGCCTTACATTTTGTGGTTAACACAAAACATTTTATGATAATGCTAATTATAAAATCTATCATGTTGGTTGACGGTTAACCACTATATATAGTACGGTTTGGTGCAATTTAATTGTGGTTACCTGTAAAAAAGTAGCTTACAAAGTGTGGAGATGTACATGTCATCAACAAATATGCTATTCTCCATTTGGAAAGTAGAATGTATATGAAGTTGGATGTTGTGTAAATGGAAAGTTTAGGTGAAAAAGTTCAATGAAAAATCTTGAAGAAAAATGGTTTACATACATGAATAAATAGTTTAATTACGCATTCACATCAAAACCCTAGCTTACTTGCTTGAGCGTCATAAATCAATTGTCTGGGAAAAAAATAATTTATGCCTTCATTTGTTCTAAAAGATCAATGATTCGTCTCTTGGAAGTATTATTACCAATCAAGGCGTCATACATAAGGATGCATTTCCTGATAATGTCTCCAAAGGCGAAAGAGGGTGTCCAAACTAGAAGTGGGAAAGCACATGGACCATATATCCATGGAATGGCTCCCAAACCAACTGTAGGAAACGAGCTAGCTAGCCAGTAATTAAATCTTCTCCTCGGGCAAATCCAGTAGTAGACAACCCAACATTTTCTCCTTTCGATCTGATCAACGCCGCCGGTGCTTGCTGCTGCTGCTTCCACCTTCCTCCATTGCGTGAAAACGCTGCCCCGACGTGTAATTCGGGATGAAACGCCCATTCCTCTAGCGTCGGAGGACTCCCGGTGGCCGGCGCGGGGCAAATCGGATCCGCTCCCGTACACCCAGCGCGTTACCTGATTTATGTAAGACCATCCAATATCCATATACCAATCAAAGCCATCGCACATGCAAATGTCACATCCAACTTTTTTTGCAATTCATGTCAATGTATTCAACTCGTAATTGTAATTGGGAACTAAAAAATTATTTATACCATATTTGGGAAGAAAAAACGAAGGACCAAAAAAAGAGGGTGGCCAAACTAGAAGTGGGAAAGCACATGGACCATATATCCATGGAATGGCTCCCAAACCAACTGTAGGACACACTTCCATACCAGTAAACACCATAACATGACTCGAAACCTGAACAGGAAAATCAGCCAACCCATGTCTCCAAGGGCTGCCAGGAAAACCCTTGTCGCTCCAGTGCTAACAAGCAACATAATTCTACGACATCTCAATGCCATGGTCGTGAACACGAAAAAACAAAGCTCTCATCACTTGATGCACACTGGACTAAGGTAGCTACTCTATGGACTTGTTAACCAAACCCATTGTTTTAAAAGATGAGTCCTACATAACTTACGGTTCCTTCATCGCATGAAAACTCATGGGCAAAGAACAAATTCAAAATGACGAATAAACTTTAATTGAAACCCGTAACCGCATACATGTCTTTCATGTACCATGTAATCCTCTTTCTCCTATGGGCAGACATGGAAAAAGTTCAAGAAGCCACGTATTTCCAACTCACAAGGATGTAATTTTAGCAATATAAACTAAACCGAGCAGTAGAAGGACCATGTCAATGCCCAGGCCCGTGATAGTGTAGGTAGCCAAGCCCATTGCAGATATGAGTCCTACATAACTCATGGTTTACTCATCATGTACATGAAAACTCATGGACAAAGAACAGACTCGAGATGATGAGTAAGCTTCCAGTGAAACCTCTGGCTGCAACCAAGTCTTCCAGGTACCATGTGATTCTCTTTCTCCTATGGCTAGACACGTAGAGTTTTCAAGAAGCCATGTCTTTCCAACTCTCAATGGTGTGACTTCAGCAATGTAATTGGGCCAAGTACAAGGCCCGTGCCAATGCTCAGGCCCGTGAGAGTGGATCCAACATGGAAGTGATGTAGTGTTCCATTGGTGAATAAATTTAATCAATAATATTTGGCTTAGATAACCATATAACTTAGTATCGCAATTACTCCGATTATTTTGAACTAGAAACTTGTTCACATAATGATGATTATATGAGTTATATATAACAAGTTTATGTTATATAACCGGTAACCATATAGATAATAATCTAACCCATTGTGTAACACAATCAAAATATGCCCCTACTAGAAGAAAGACCATCATTTGGTTCTTTCAGGAAGGACTAATCCCCTACATGTGCTCTATTACAGGCCTACTGGTCGCAAGGTGTAACATCCAAACGAAAAAAGTCCAATAGCGAGAACGACCATGCGTATTAGAACTTTGACTAACTTTTGCTTTATTTAGCTTTGGATTTTGGATTCTCGATTAGGATTGGATGTTTTGCCTCAAACGGCTGGACTTGGATGTGGCTTTCGCGTTGGGCCGTGGCCCATGGGCCGAACAGAAAAGCGGAAATGCCTCGTGACTTGGGCGGAAACTCGATCCAACACAAGGCAACAATTTAGTCGGACGGGATTCAGCGCATCCCTGGCCGGCCGCCGCTATAAATGACGGCCGGAAAGTCATCGGTTTCACTGGAAACCGAAAACTGAAAAGGGCAATATTGCAGCTTTTAGTCCGTAAACAAGAAAATCCTAAAGTGGGAGGAAAATTAGGCAGAGATTGATATCGTTCGTGACGCCATTTTTTTCCATTGGCGGTGGCGCGGCCGGCGAGGAGAGAGCAGCCGCCAAGAACTGAATTTTGCATGTGGAAAGCATGCATGCACGTATTGTTTATAGTTCGTACTACTAGCAACTAGCAAGTTTACGTACGTATTATCACTTTATCAGTGTGGCCGGTGAACTTGAAGTTACTGTAGCAAAGGAAGTGGAAGAAGAAGTCAAACTAATCATTGGCTTCTCTCCCTCCTTAATTGCTTTCTTTCAATTCAACAGGAGCTTGCTTTTCATGGTGGTTGGTTGACTAGCGGACGGACCACCGCCGGCATTTGCTAATAACCCTTCAATGTCGTTCTACCTATTCATACATCGAAAGTTTATTTAGCGATGTGAAATAACTAAGAGCTTATGACGATAATTTTAAGTTTGACCAACTTCTCAATCCGATCACAACCTAACGTTTTTTTTTCTTCCAGCTGATGCCTCTTGATTTATGTTGTTATTAAATAATGATGTTTACGTCCATTCAATTCGATTAATTAGCCCCGAAATTGAACTCCGCACCCTACACGATGATTAACGAAGAATCGAGGCAAGAAAAATTGCTGACTTGCCTTTGTGTATACGTTCGTAGTTATAATAGTAGTTAATACTTTTAGTCTAACTCGGAGATGATCAGCAATAGTGGGTGGAGATAATCAAATGTTGGTGAGGGAAAGAGACGGGGAATGTTGACTTTCTTAATGCATGACATTGGAGGATTCATAATTAAAGAGAGTTACTGACTATTGATCCGCCGCTGGTCGGCGTTGAGGATGCTATGCGGTGGTGTCCGGCGAGGGGGTGTAGCAGGTTTGCAATTTTGGAAGAGATTTCTCGATTTTTGTCTCTACTTACACACCAGCTTGTCGTTGAATTCATTGAACGTTCTCGTGATAGAGTGGCTCATTTTACAGTGGCTGAATTTAGTGGGTGGTCACCTCGAGTTACGTCCTAGTGCTTCTCTGGATTTGGAACTAGTATAGCTCGATCTTATAAATTTTTTTCAATTTTAGACATTCGGTCTAGTGTTATTTTATAATAAGATTTGTGTGTAATTAGAAAAATGCTTCAGATGAACATATTCAAATCACTACTCTAAATTTTAGCCTAGAAATTCTAGCTCCAAAGGTTTTCGTCTAAAAAAAACCTAAAATTCTAAAAACTCTAAAGCGTAAAGGACTTAAAGAAACATGAGATTTGTTCCCTTGAAAAAAAATACTAGAGCAGCTGGTGGATATAGGGATGACACACAATGCAAATCGACTAATCGGCTGATTTGTCTAGTAATGATGCTACTCGTTTCAACGGCTATTACGAAGAGAAGTTTTCCATCAATGAAACATGTGAAAACTGATTTGGGTAAGAAAATGAGCTATGAATTTGCGCAACAAACATGTAAAAACCATGATCATATTATATATATTTTTACGATATCTAATTTTCCAATAAAATATGGCTCAGTGCTCTATTGTGTTCTGGATCTGTCACTGCTCATTTAATAGTAAGAAAAATAATTTCTTCCTATCTTATCCTAATGGAATTGGATTTTAGTTTGTGGCTTTTGTATATCTTTTTTCTCTCTCGATAGTACGTGAGCTTTTGGTGTGTGTGGGGGATGTGTGACATTTTAGTTTTGAGAAAGAATAATATTGCGATTTCTTTGTTCATCAAAAATTCAGGTGACATTTTTAAATTTATATGTTATTAGTTATTTCCCCATTGCTCAAGTCAACGCGACGTCCGAGTAGAAAAACATGGAAGGGAGGAAGCAGCTGGGGAAGAAGAACTCGTGTGATAAACGAGAGTGATGAAAAGGGAGAAGCACGCGGTGGCCGGTCATACATTTGATCGCCACTCGCCAACGGAGTAGACTGACGGATCCTTTTTTCCACTGTTTTCCCCTCCAACCTACTTTTTCTTTTTCTTTTTTATTGTGCCTTTTATGCTTTAACGCCGTTAAACTAATACAATCGCATGTCACTTGCTCATTGGTTTGGTAGCTACTACTTCGGTCTTAGAACAACTATATATTATGCTCCTAAACTAAATAAATAAATAAATCTGTGATCAAACTCTATAATCATCAAATATCAAAATGAATATAATTTCGTATATCATAATGATCAAATCACGTCTCTCATCTATCCCATCCCATCATCATCAATTCATTATTTATTTCGGTGTTAAACTTGATGTAGTGAATTGTTGACATTCTTTATTTGAAATCGTTGCTCTAGTTGTTAATTAACCAAGTAGGGGACTATGTATACCAAGAAAAATTATCATTGAACTAGTTGACTAGGATCCAAAAATGCATCACTTGGTTAATGCAATAGCGACTAGTTTCACTGGTCCCTCCTTTTAAAATTTGTACATTCAAGAAGAAATTTGAATTGCTTGATATCTTCTTCATACCTTAATTTTTCGATTCAGACATTAATACGAAATCGAAAAATTATGTTAATCGTTGCTTTAATTTTTGTCTAAGTCACTTCATCATAACCCTATTTATTTTTTAAAATTATAAAAACCTTGTTTTTGTCTATAATCCATCGCAAGTCGCAACCTATGCATAGTGTTTATCTCTAATAGTGCAACAGAATCAAATATAACCATTTCATTCAACACATATATTAATATCACGGCCCACCCAGATATTCCAATTTCTATTCCAAGGCATAAATCCAAGCTACCTTAATTTAATAAATTTTGTAAAAAATTATGTATGGTCTTCAAATATATTCTATATAGATGAAACTAAAACAAATAAAATGTAAGGACAAAATATATAAAAAAATATGAAAAATTAAAAAGAGGGCCCTACGGCAATCTTTAAAACCACCCTTCCTACCAGCTGATTTCTCATTCCCTTATCCGTATCAAACCAATTCCCAGCCAAGCCATAGCTTCCTTCACCCTCTCTTCTTCCACCATTTGTCTTTTCCCTTTCTCTCTCCCTCCTCTCTGCTGCCAGCTTACTCCCCTCATCCTCATCCCCCCCATTCCTTCCCTTATTTTTTTTCCTTCTCCTCCTCTGCTTTTTAACTTCGAGGGAGGCTTCTTCACTTCTTCTTCCTTTCGGAACCCTCGACTGGTCGCTGCTCTCTAAACCCTTTTTCCCCCATCTCTCCTGATTCAATCGAGGGTTCTCTTTCCAAGAAGCTAGAGCTACTTCGTTATATGCTCTAATGGCTTTGTGGTCTATACTGCTCGACATTCTCCAGAGGCCCAGCCCTTTTGCTGTCATGGGCGAGCTCTCCATGCTGGTAGCTCCTCTCTGGATTGCGGTTCTTGTTGGCGTTCTCGTTGGATGGTCATGGCGGCCCAAGTGGGCAATTTTGGCTAATCAATCAGATACTGCTCCAGAGTCCTCGAGCTTCAAGCTTCAGCTGCCCAGCTGCATCTCCTGGATTTCCAGTGACGATTCTTCCAGTCTACCTCCCCCACCTACTACTACTACCCTCGCTTCTGATTCAAGGTTTGTTTGCAGTCGCGCCCCAGTTCCTTGAATTGGGTTTTTTTTGTTGACGAGGGGTTTTTCAATTTCGGCTGTTTTTACTGTTGACCCAATTTGTAATTCAAGTCTTCTGGGTGATTACAGCTCCTCGCAGCTGGGAAAGGGGAAAACGAGTATTGTGTCAACGGATGATTTGCAGTACTTGTGTAAGCTTGTGGAAGTCAAAGATGGCGGTCCTGCTTGGATTCAAATGATGGACCGTTCTACGCCTACCATGGGCTACCAAGCTTGGAGGAGAGATCCTGAGGTAAAACTTTCCTCCCCCTTTTTTTTTTGTTTCTTACTGTTGTCAATCGTTGGTCTTTTGACAAGCTTTGGGGGAGGAAACAATCTGATTTGTGATTGAATTGTGGCTTTGCTAGAGTGGACCTCCCCAATACCGTAGCAGAACTGTTTACGAGGATGCTACTCCTGAAATGTTGAGGGATTTCTTTTGGGATGATGAATTCAGAAAGAAGTGGGATGACATGCTCATACATTCTGAGACTCTGGAGGAGTGCCCAACTACTGGAACCATGATGGTCCAGTGGGTTCGGAAGGTATTTACAGAAACTTACATTTTGCTCTTTTTGTGTGCTGCTGTCCATTTTCACACCGGCGATTGGATTCTTATCTCAGCTGCCTCATTGCTCTCTTGCAGTTTCCTTTCTTCTGTAGCGACAGAGAGTACATCATTGGTCGCCGGATTTGGGAATCGGGCAGAACATACTACTGTGTTACTAAGGTATTAGCAAGTTTCAGAATTTCCAATTGTTTCTGAAGTAATGGCTTTTACAGTGTTTTGAGGAGGGAGCTATTGATCTACTTTCCCGTCTTGCATGTTCAACCCTCCAATTATCTGCCTATTTCGCACCTCATAGAATTAGTGAAGAGCTAGCCATCAACATCCCACTAGAGTCGCACCTGTCTGGTTTATTTGTGATTAAAGGAAACGCAAGATTTCAAAGGGGCAAATGATTTCTTGTCATTCTCAAAGAGAAAGTTTTAAGCTTTCCCTTTCGAGTATCATTTATAAGTCCGTGGCGGTGAAATTGTTCTGTTTTGTCATGCTAGTATCATCTTTTGGAGTTAGTTTACCATCTTGATGATGTAGTATCTTAACTAGCCTGCATTGTGTTCTTCCCCAGGGAGTTAGCAATTCTGTTCCAAGGCGCAACAAACCACGCCGTGTTGATTTGTACTATTCTAGCTGGTGCATCCGTGCAGGTAACTGACTGCCTGGTTTCCTTCTGTGGTTCAATTAACAACTTGATCTTTCATGCATGATTTTAGTATTACAAATGTGGAATAAATCAATAGTTAAGCCTGCCCCACCTCTTTGTGTGTTTCAGCGGAATCAAAGAGAGACGGACAGCTAACTGCATGTGAGGTGCTACTGTTCCACTACGAGGACATGGGAATCCCGTGGGAGATTGCAAAGCTTGGAGTGAGACAAGGGATGTGGGGAGCTGTGAAGAAGATTGAGCCCGGTTTAAGATTGTATCAGAAAGAGCGAGGATCCGGGGCTCCACTCTCGCGTCAGGGTTACATGGCTCAGATCAACTCCAAAGTCAGTATAGACTACCTGAGAACATTGGAAAACAGCAGCAGCATTAGTAGTTCATCCGAATCCGAGATTGAAACCTCCGAAGGTTCGTCCGAGAAGGCGCAAGGAAGAGGGAGCATACCTAAGGTTCTCGTAGTAGGTGGAGCAATTGCTGTAGCATGTTCCCTCGACAGAGGTCTCCTCACAAAGGCACTCATATTTGGAGTAGCAAGAAGGTTTGCTAATATCGGGAAGAGATTATGATATGGAGAAAAATTCTTTCATTTTGCTTCATTCAGTCATGAGCTGTGGTGAAATGAAGGGGGGAAAGGTGCAATCCGGGACGGGAATTTTGTCCTTGGACTGCCCAGCCTATTTGAAGAAGGGGAGATGATGAAGCTTTTATTGTATTCTTTTCCTTTTCATTTTTGGTTCTGTCATGCGTTCTGGGTTTGGAGCTGTTGCAGCTTTTCAGGAAGGAGTGGATGATGATACATAATACGTAGTGGATAGCTGTATACAGTAGAGAAACAACAAAGGTCTAACAAGTTGTGATGAAGCAAATGAAGAAAACCCTAGAGTTGCATGCACAAAATAACAAGAGAACAATGACCAGTTCTTTTTTCTTGGTGGGATTGCCGCTTCACTGATCACTATTGTTATTGTTACCCTCTTTGATGTGTTTGATGTAACGGGCGGTGGACTGTCCACTTCAGATTTCAGGCATGCGTGCATTCTTTCCATTTGTGATACAGCAGGAGCAGCAGATAGCGATCAAAGTTGTGGGATTTGCCGGTGGTTGGAGGTGGAAATTGGGAATATGTTTGGAGGGGTGGAAAAGGAGAGGTTTCTGTCTGTGTAATTTTGGGGCACCTAATATAATAATGCAGGCCATTCATTGCTGTCTCTGATTCTCTGTTTGCCTTGTCCTTTTTGAGTTTTGGTAGGTGTGGTTTGGCTCTTGTTCTGCGTTGCCAATAGGAGTGGCTATACGGTCCGGTTCGCTTAAATTGGCTCGAATTGATCCGGTTCTTGTTCGGTCTTTCCGTGAATATAAGGACCAAAAAAATTGAATTGGATGTAGTCTGGTCTTGATCCGGTTCAGTCTCAATTTGTTCTTGATTTTAGATTGAGCGCTAGTACGGATTTGAGTGGTCTGAGGCCTGAAAGGGTGAGAAGGTTAAATTTTGGTTGTTGGGTTCTCTTATCCGGTTTTTATCGGATTTCCGCCAATCCTGAATGATTTTTTTATCTCGAATCTAAGTCCAAAAATGAGATTGGATTGTTTGCTATACGGTCCCGGTTCAATTTCGGGTAAAATCAAAAAAACCGGAACCAAATAACCACCCTAGTTACCAAGAGAGAGTGGATGAGAATCTATTGGGATGAACGGCTGATGATACCATGCAATTCATGTCTACTAATGCAAAATATAATAATGGAGAGCTGCAAATTAGCGCAGAGACTACACGTTTTGCTGCGTCATTCACAAGTCACAAGTCACAAGTCACAACACAAGACCGTGTGTTGACAGGCAGGATTAGAATTAGAAGCACGTTTCATTGTTTAGTGGTGGGCACATTCATATTCACGTGTCATGTTAACAACGAGTTACTTGTTTTCTATAGTTATTTGGTTTCCTCCGCTCACAAAGTGGAGGTTTGCCCGAAATTTGGCGGATATGTGTTATTGTGACAATCCAACTGAAAAAAAAAAGCATTAACTAATCTAGATGAACAAAACATGCTTGTAGAGAAGTCCAGGGCTTGAGTCCAGATGGACCAAACTCAATCCGAACAAATCGTTTTACTCTAGGGATTTTACTTGGCTTCCATATACGTAGGGCTGTAAATGAGCCAAACTATTCACGAGCGGCTCAACGTTCGATTCGAAAAAATCTTGTTCGAGACTTGGCTTGTTTATTAATGAGCCGAGCTCAAACTAGGTCTTGTTAAACTTGTAAGGCTCGCGAGCCAGCTCGACTCGGTGACATGTTGAATTAACTTGTGAGTTAGCTCGATAGTACAGTTAGCGAGAGCATATCCTCTATTAGCAACTTAAGGGCGAATTGATTAATAATTCGAGTATAGCTTGTGAGCTCATTAACGAGCCAGATTTGAGTCAAGCTCGAGTCTAAGCACAAACAGGGAATTTCCTTTTTTCCTCGTTGCTTTTGGTTGTATTTTTAATTTTTCTGACCATTTCGATTTTACCGCCTGACTAACTGTTCACACGGGGACTCACTGACCGAGGCGCGCACAGTGCCGAGGCTTAGCGTTAACTAGCGGCGCGGCATCGAGTCTAAGCAAACCCTTTCTCCCGCGCCACGTGTCGTACGCCAATTCGTGCACCTCTCTAGGCAACCAATCTCATCTCATCATCACCAAAACCCTTTTCTTCTTCCTTGTTGATCGCCTGCCGTCCGGAGGTCACGGGGCGGATCTAAAACAAAATTCCAATCCTCCTCATTCCGTTCCACCACCAACGGCCTCCCAAATTCAATTTTATCCTATATATGCAGGAAAGATTAACAACTTTTATCCTTCTTTCGCACTTTTATTACATGCGTGCGAAATCCGATTTCAATTGCTCCGGTGGTTGAGATCCGACGAGCTGAAGTTTCGTCGGGTTTCGTCCATTCCAGTCAAGCCAGATCCTGCACCAAACAAGAAAAAAAAAAGGAAGAAGATGAAGGGGTCCTGCACTCTCGTGGCTTCAATGATCGCTGCCTCCACTGTGGCCCTCTCCTCTTCCTCGTCCGCGCCGCCGAACTCTGCCGGCGACCGTGAGGTCGTGGCTGTACATCCCACCGTCAACCAGGTATTAATTAATAAAAAATGCCGCTGTTTTTCTTTCTACTCCTTTTTTTTTTTTTGGAATTTGTTGGGATTTTGTTTGGAATCTATGGATCATGTAAATGAGAAAAGCTATCAGATCTGTTTATTATTTCTCAGCCCACCCGTTAAAGACGAGACAGATTTCAGATTTTGTTCGAAATGTATGTTTTTATTAGGGATCGAGGTTATCTTCGGCGCGGGAACAAGAACAAGAGGAGAAGCAGGGGAAATTCGTTCCTCGATTTGACGGGTTGAGGTTTATAGAGACATTGGTCACCGCTCACAGATGAAACTCTCTGCAGCAACAATGAGGGCTTAGGGGAATTTTGTAACTGCAGAGTTTTGGTTTTGGGTTTTTTTTTTCTGAGGAATTAGTTTTAGTTTTACTAGGTTTGAATCTCCTGCAATCCTCCATTACGGATCTCTTTCTCTCTGTTATTGGTCCTGAATTCTATTGGTTCTTGTTTGCTTCACGATTTATAGGTTTGGTTCTGGTTCTCTCTGTTTTTTTGCCATGAGATCAGTCTACTGACTACTAGACCATATGTGTGTAATTTGGTGAAGGAATTATTGGAATTGGGTGCGTTTGGGTTTGTTTGGTTCTGGTTTCACAATTCTGAAGAACTTGGTTAGGAGGTCATCTTTCCTTCTTTGAGATCCTTCCTTCAAAGGACCTTTCCCTGGATAAGATTGACAGAGTTCACTTCTCTCTTGCCAGAATATGCTAACTTCAACAGAACGCAAGTGCAACTAACTTTATGTAAAATCTGAATTTCGATTACACAATTTCCAACTACAGCTGATGAACACTGAACAGACAGGTGAAGGTCGCTTCATAAGAGAGTCAGAGCCAAGTTCCGGTTTCTGATGCTGGCTGGAAATGAGTGGGCCTTGGTTGGGCTTTGGTATTAATCATATTCTTTCTCGTTGCCGATCCGGCCCACTCGGTGGAGCCCAGTCCGGCCTCAGCGGGCCCAACTTTCTATGAACCGTGATCTTTCGATTCCCCAAGGCTCCACAATTGCAAAAAGGCCTGAGGCGGTGAGTGAACCAACCGTTACAATCACGCCACGTGTCATGCCGCACGTACTTCGAAGTTCGTACCATCCCCTACAAATTTCCCACTGAATAGCTTCTTCCCCTTCCCATTTCCGTGGCAGCCAGCAACCACTCTCAGCCCTTTCACTCCACTGCTACTGATTCCTACTCTTCCACCAGACAGGCAGTAAAAAGTTTCCCTCACTCTGATTTCTCCTTCCTGTTTTGCCGATTCCACCCGCTACGGCCCTTTTGTTTCCATCCGATTCACTGTTTTCTCTCCCAATCAAAGGGGGGATTTGTTGCAGTTACATTATCATAATTCATCAATGGCGACCATCACCGCTGCGCATTTCGTGTCGAGAACTTCCCACGTCAGCTCGGAGGCCAAGCCGGGTCCCGTGGGACTCCAGGCACAGAGCCTCAGCCACCACGGTCTCAGGGCGGCGAACTCGCTGGACAAGCTGCAAATCCGTACCACGGCGACGGCGATGAGGAGAAGAGCTGTGAGGAAATCTCAGGCGGCCACTGAATCGCCTTCGTCTGCCAAAATTGTGTGCGGAGCAGGGATGAATTTGGTGTTCGTCTCCTCCGAGTGTGGGCCGTGGAGCAAAACCGGCGGTCTCGGTGACGTCCTCGGTGGACTCCCTCCTGCAATGGCCGTCAGTTTCTATTCATGGCTGTTTCCATTTTAACCGAGTTTTAATGGCGATCTGAGAATAATTGTGCCGGCGATTATTTATTTACAGGCCAGAGGACATCGGGTGATGACGGTCTGCCCTCGTTATGACCAGTACAAAGATGCTTGGGACACCTGCGTCTTCGTCGCGGTAAATTCACAGTTTAACACCCGGCCCCCCATTTTTGCTTTTCAATTATTCTTCTCTGAGGTTGCAGTCAGGCGAGATTTAACAATGTTCTAGGGTTTTTAGATTCAAGTTGGGGATAAAGTCGAGACGGTTCGCTTCTTCCACTGCCACAAAAGGGGAGTAGACCGCGTCTTCGTCGATCACACTTTGTTCCTTGAGAAGGTTCCTAATCCCCACCTCTTACTGTTTTCTAAATTATCTGTCTGCAATCTTTGTTGCAAAAACCATAGTTGCTCACTCTGTAGTCTCATGTAAACTACCTTTGCAATTGTGTAAAATAGGTATGGGGAAAGACTGGATCCAAGATCTATGGCCCTACCACAGGAATTGACTTTAGGGACAACCAGTTGCGTTTCAGCTTGCTCTGCCAAGTGAGTGCAACTTTTCCACTTTCAAGTTCCTTTTTTCTGAATCTTTATAGTCTTTCAATACTGACACCCTTTCCCCAATCTCTCAGGCTGCCTTAGAGGCACCAAGGGTTTTGAACTTGAACAGCAGCAAGAATTTCTCCGGGCCGTACGGTGTGTTTCTTCTATGTTTCTCACAGTGTCTCCTCCAAGCTTGTTAGTTTGATTGCCAAGAAATGAAATTTGTCCTAATGTTCAATTCTCTTACTGGGATGCAGGGGAAGATGTTCTCTTCATTGCTAACGACTGGCACACGGCTCTGCTCCCTTGTTACTTGAAAACCATGTATCAGCCGAGGGGGTTCTACACAAATGCTAAGGTATGTTGAACGTTCCAAGTTTATCAATGAATTCAGATAGGGGACTGTTCAGTTGTGGTTGTGGACTGACTTTGTGTGCTGTGTCAATGGTGATGAATGTCAGGTTGCCTTCTGCATCCACAACATTGCTTATCAGGGACGATTTGCCTTTGCAGACTTCTCTCTCCTCAATTTGCCGGATTCCTTCAAGAGCTCCTTCGACTTCATGGATGGGTATGGATACTTTCGAGTCAGCCATGTTTACACCTCTTATTTGTTTGCCGTACCGATCAGGGTTTCCACTGATATGCAGATACAATAAACCAGTGAAAGGAAGGAAGATCAACTGGATGAAAGCTGGGATATTGGAATCCGACAGGGTAATAACTAATAACTGTGAGCCCATACTACGCCCAGGAGCTGGTCTCGGGAGAGGATAAAGGTGTCGAATTGGACAACGTCCTTCGCACCAAAACCGTCTCGGGTATTGCAAACGGCATGGATGTTCAAGAGTGGGATCCTGCGACCGACAAGTACATTGATGTTAAATACGATGCCACCACTGTAAGTACCCATTCACCATGTATAATTGTAAACCCTGGATCACTTCAACAATGGTGGGATGTTGATTGTTGATGATCATACTGTGGGGTTTCACTCAGGTTACGGATGCAAAGCCATTGTTGAAAGAAGCACTTCAAGCAGAATGCGGATTGCCTGTGGACAGGAACATTCCTGTGTTTGGATTCATTGGCAGATTGGAGGAACAGAAAGGTTCAGACGTTCTATGTGAGGCTATCCCTCAGTTGATCGACGAGGATGTGCAGATAATAATCCTCGTAAGCATCTTTTAAACTCAAACTACTGGAGGTGTGCAACCTATGTCTACCCGCTGCTTCAAATTGATTTTGTGACGACGACTTCTGTGTGCAGGGCACGGGGAAGAAGTACATGGAGGAGCAGATTCAGCAGCTGGAGGAACTGTACCCTGACAAAGTCAGGGGAGTGGCGAAATTCAACGTCCCCTTGGCCCATATGATCACAGCTGGGGCTGACTTCATGTTGGTCCCCAGTAGATTCGAGCCTTGCGGTCTCATCCAGCTGCACGCCATGCGATATGGAACGGTAATTCGCCACTCATTACAGTTCTTCTTTACATCTTCTGCTGGATCATTTCACTAATCAACTGATAATGTGGTCCCAACAGGTCCCTTGCGTAGCTTCCACTGGCGGGCTGGTGGACACAGTGAAAGAAGGTTACACTGGATTCCAGATGGGGGAATTCAGCGTGGAATGCGATGCCGTGGATCCAGCCGATGTGCAGAAAATAGTGACTGCTGTGAAGAGGGTGATTTCCACATTTGGGTCACCGGCATTGGAAGAGATGATACAGAACGGGATGGCGCAGGATCTGTCGTGGAAAGGGCCGGCAAGGCTGTGGGAGAAGATGCTGTTGGGTTTGGGAGCCGCCGGGAGTGAGGCCGGCGTTGAAGGTGACGAGATTGCACCCCTTGCCAAGGAAAACGTCGCCACTCCTTGAATATCGGCTCCCTCATGATAAGTTGAAACTCGTCGGAGAAGGAGGTGATCGCCGGCGGTTAGTGACGAAAGAGAAGAATGTTCTGTATTTAAAGTAGGGTAGCAGCTAAACAGGGTTAATTGCATGGTTGGTCACTGAGATTACAAAAAATGTTCATGTTTGGTCACTGAAAATATTTAAATTCAATCTTGGTCACTTAAATTAGTTAAATGGTTCAAATATGGTCACTCTCCGTCCAAGTCCGTTAACTTTTGCTTATGTGACAGTCAACTTTTATAGTTGACCGTTAAATGTGTGACATGGCAATTATTAAATTTTAAAAAATTAAAAATTAATTTTTTTCTAATTTCCACCTCACTTTTATAACTATTAAAAAAAAAACCCCTAATTCATTATGGTTTCTTCGAGCTCACCACATTCAACACATTACACACTGGTGTGAGATGCCGGCCATCTTTCCCATACCACGCCTGCTTTCCTTTGCTTCATGATGTGTATCTTTTCTCCACACCGCCACGAAAGCCTGCAAACCTGACTGTGTTTCATTGGCTGAGTTTGCATATGGAACAAGAATCATAATCCTGCCCATTAAAACCCCTAATTCTGGCGATGTTATCCCCTCCGACACACATCCTCCGCCGACCTTATTTCGCCACCGTTCCCGTTCATCAGCTCCAGCACCGATTTCGACGTTGCCCCTACACAAACACCCAGTAGTATCAGCCGCCGCTCCTCCTCGCGCCCAGTAGTATCAGCCGCCTGTCCGCTTTCATCAGCGTCTCTAGCGTCTCCGGGTGGAATCCGATGGTTCCTCGGCTAGCTTCACCGGCCTCCTCCGCCGCCTCTTGTCGTCGGTCTGAGTCTCCGCGTCCGCCGCCAGCCTCCGGCTCGACTGGGAGAACGACTCTGCTCTGTAGACCTTGTACTCCCTGAGATCGATGGAGCTCCAGGACTAGTTCCTCCGTTGCGCGATCGTCGGGCGAGGAACCAGGTCATCGTTCGACGACGGAGACGAGGATGAGGACGACTGTGACTCTGAATCTCGGCTGGTACTTTTACGGATCTGAAGGAAGGCGTGGACTTGACCAACGGCGCCGACACCGGTTCGAGAAGCTCCGAGCCTTTGATGACGTACTCGCTGTCGTGGGATTAATAAACCAAACAAAAAAAAAAATTAAACTGAATCAAAAATGCATTTCGAAATCGGACCAGGAATTGAGAACATCCATGCCTTTCCCGTGGAGCAAATTCAACCTCAGCGCCAAGGATTGATTAGAATAATTTCGATGGCGCTTTTGTGGCTCCTTCTTCACTACTACTACCGACGCCGACGATGCAAAGAAGGAGGAGGCGGTAAGGCGAATCTGACGAGCATGCTCCGGCTTCGGCATCTTTCTAATTGTCAACGACGGCATCCCCGCTGCAGCGCTGAGCGAAACCTTGACGGTCTCTCACGAGTTCTTTGATGAGCGAAACCTCGGCCGTACTCGCGAGGAGGTGAATGGTGATAAGACGAATCCGACGAGCATTGCCACCCCTGTTTCGGTTAGGAGAGGTGGAAAATATAAAAATTAAAATAATTTATTTTATTATTTTTTAATTGACATGTCACACATTTAACAGTCAACTATAAAAGTTGACTGCCACATAAGCAAAAGTTAACGGACTTGGACGGAGAGTGACCAATCTTGAACCATTTAACTAATTTGAGTGACCAAGATTGGATTTAAATATTTTCAGTGACCAAACATGAACGTTTTTTGTAATCTCAGTGACCAACCATGCAATTAACCCCAGCTAAACAAGATGACTTAACTAACTTTTCTTCAAAATGACCCATCCATGTGATATCCGGCCCAATCTGAAGTGAAATGGGTCGGCCGCCTCATTTCTCCTTTACTGGGCCCTGGGCCCAAACAAATTATATCAGGCAGCGCCGACCTCGCGCGTCCCCCATAGCAGATTGGCTCCCACCAAGGTTGTCAACCCGCGGGTCGACCCGGATTAACCCGGACCCGGCCAAAAAAACGGGTCATACCAACCCATTTTCAAGTCAGCCCGGAAATAGTCAAACCCGGAGAAACCCGGTCAAACCCGGGTTGACCCGGCCGGTTAGCCCGTTGGAGCGGGTCAGCGGGTTGCTCTTTTCCATTATTTGCGACCCGAGCCTCTCCATTACCTTTAGTTCCCTGAGTCATAGTCATTTGGTAAGGGTTTGGGACTTGGTTCCAATAAATGGAACGAAAGATATATGTGATGTTTTGTGAATGATTTAAGTGTTGTTGAATTTTTACTATGTTGAATTTAAGTGTGTTGGAGTTGAAGTAGTGTTGCATTTTTTTATGTTGGATTCAGGATAAGTATAATATAATTACATTTTCCATATTTCCGGGCTAAACCGGGCTAAACTGGGCTAAAACGGGTGACCCATTGACCCATGACCCACTAGCTCATCCGGGTCCGGGTCGACCCGCGGTTTGACAACCTTGGCTCCCACTCAATAATAGTAAACTATTATAAATATCCCTCCGTAACGAATACCACCAAAAGATAAATAATAAAATAATAATATCCCTCAACTGATTTCTCTTTTTTACTTTCCTTTTCTCCACTTCTTCTTCTTCGTCTCCTTCCCCAACTTTACCTTCCCATACCCTAATCAGAGTTCAGACCACTCACTCACTCCCTCACTTCACTTCCCCTTCTCCGATCTCCACTCTCTTCTTCGCCAAAACCCACATTCACCCACCAGAGAGAGAGAGAGAGAGAGAGAGCAAGCAATCGAGCTCACTTCCAGACGAAGATGAAGCACGATACATTCCTCCCCCACTCTGCTGCTCTGCTTCTTCTGCTATTCTCAGTATCAGGTAAGCTACCACCCGCCATTTCTCTGCTGTTTCTCATCTCTTGCGCTGCTTGCTAAATTTTTAACTCAAATGTCGTTTCCCAAACTGTAGCTACCCTGGTAGATTCGATGGGGATCAACTACGGCCAAATCGGCAACAACCTCCCAAAACCAGAGGACGCCGTCCCGCTAATCAAAGCCCTCGGAGCCACGAAAGTCAAGCTCTACGACGCCAGCGCTCCGGTCCTCCGCGCATTCGCCCACACCGGCGTCGAATTCGTCGTCGGCCTGGGCAACGAGTACCTCGCCAAGATGCGAGATCCAGACAACGCCCGGACCTGGGTCAAATCCAACGTCCAGACCTACCTCCCGGCCACCAACATCACCTGCATCACCGTCGGCAACGAGGTCCTCACCATGACCGACGAATCCTACATCCCGCACCTCGTCCCAGCCCTCTATTCCATCCACGCCGCCGTCGTCTCCCTCAACCTCCAGAACCAGGTCACCGTCACGACCCCTCACTCCCTCGCCGTCCTCCAGTCCTCCTACCCGCCTTCCTCCGGCGTGTTCCGGCGAGATCTGACCGGCTGCATCACCCAGATCCTCAATTTCCACGCCAACACTTCTTCCCCATTTCTAATCAACGCTTACCCTTACTTCGCCTACAAGGACAGCCCCAAGCAGGTCTCGCTCGATTTCGTCCTGTTCCAGCCGAACCAGGGCGTGGTCGACCCGGGTTCGAATCTCCACTACGACAACATGCTGTTCGCCCAAATCGACGCCGTCCATTACGCCGTTGCTGCCCTAGGGTTCAAGAACATGCCGGTTCACATCTCGGAGACCGGGTGGCCGTCGAAAGGCGACGCCGACGAGGCCGGCGCGACCCCCGAGAACGCGAAGAAGTACAACGGCAATCTCATCAAGACCGTCTGCAATAGGAAGGGGACTCCAATGAAGCCCGATATGGGCCTGAACATTTACGTGTTCGCGTTGTTTAACGAGAACATGAAGCCCGGCCCAACTTCCGAGCGGAATTACGGCCTGTTTAAGCCCGATAGGACGCCCGTTTACAACATCGGGATTGACCTGTCGTCGATTGGCAGCGGCGGCAGCGGCGGAGGCGGGAACAAGACCAGTCCCGCTGCCGGAGGAGGAAGCAGCAGCTCGGGGAGTCCACCGTCGGCGCCGGATAATGGTCCGAGTGGGTACTTGGCGATTTCGAGCGGGACCACGAAGGTGAGCAGCAGCAGCCTGTCGTCTTTGTCGTTCACATTGGTGGGAGGAATATTGTTGCTTGCTGCTCGCCTTTTGTCCGCTTGAGGCGGTGATTTATTGTTCCCATCCCCATCACCACCATTTTTCTTTTTTGCTGGGGAGGACCGAATTTGCGACCTGTTTTTGCTCATGTGGGCATGTGCGGCAATGTCGCAGGACCAAGATCTGATCAGCCGATCTGCAGAGAGAAGAGAGAGATACTGTTGTTGGATTGTGGTTGGAGTAGTGTAGTTGCACTTCCTGCATTTATATCATCGGATCATTATTATTATTATTTTGGAGTAGTGTAGTGCACTTCTTGCATTGATGTCATCAGATCATTATTATTATTTTTTGGGATGAATTTATAATGGATGCCATCATATTGTTTTTTAGATCCATTCACGCACGCTGATTTCAGTTCTTCTGTCTTTTGATGTTTCGTTTAACGGCTATAATTGGCGGTGGAAACCAAAGGTGGAGATCTTCTTTATAAACAAAAGAATGGATGGATTGTTTTGGGCTAACGAATCTAGCTCTAAATAAGAAAGGAGAGGGGAAAGCTGTTGAAAGGTTCACTTTTGCCTTTGCTCGTACGCTGCAAACTGCTAAAGAATCTATACAGAGAGACAGGAAAGCATCCTTCTTTGGTGGGTTTATCCTCAATTGGGGAATTCTTCCCCCACTTTAACTTCTCAGAAACAACTGTTAGAGCATCCAATTCTGTGGAATTTTAAAGACACGTTTGTTGTAGCCTGTACTGGTGCTCCATCCAGCTACTCTAAGCTATGCCTGCCTAACCAACGTACTCGTTACATCCATCAATCCATTAGAACCGATCGAAACAAGCCAGTGGGTCGATAATTCAGCCACCGGCACAAACATTTCTTCTTTATGTATACCGTACTGGTCTGATTGAAGTAGATTTCAGTCAGGCCGATATGGCACCATTAACACTGATAAGAACGATGAAGTCCGATAAGGACAATGAAGTAGCGAACATAATTTGAGGAGGAAAGGCAAAATGGATCCGTGATATAAATCTAGGTAATAATAACAATAAACTTAGTTGAAAAATTGGTGGGACAGTGTGTTGTCACTACACCTCTCCCCAACATAGAAACAGCAATTTGTTCATTGCCGCAGGCAGAAAGAAATAAACCTCCCATCTTACCTTACTATTTCCGTAGCTACAGCTAATTTTACCTGCCTGCCTCTGTCAGTCCACAACATAAGCACATGGCTACAACATAGCTCACAGAACCCTTCGTCCTTCCTTTCTATCCATCTTTGTTTCTTTCTTCCCACCATCATTCCGCCGCGGGGAATCTTATACTGTGGCGGCTGCTTTATATCATCCAATCAGAACACCCTCCCCACGGAAAAAGGAAAGGCCATCCTTTTACTCAGGACCAAACTCTCAGTCTCTTGCCCACCAAATTAAACTTAGACCGATAATAAACCCGTTTCAAGGAAAGCCTTCTGGGATTTCTATTCGATGGATGGATAAGAAAAGGTTCAAGCTGTTATGGTATAGATCCTGACCTTTGAGAAAACTGCAACAACCCTTATGATGTCTTCCCCCTCTGATCTTGAGGTTTCACTCTTCTGTAGAATAATACATATGCAGCCGAAGTCTTGATCTCCTCCTCGTTAGCTGGAGATACCCTGCTATCGTCGAAGCTATACCATCTGTCCTCGTCAATTAGCTGAGAAATGAAACCAAAAAGAAAATCATCAGCTTACCAGAAGCCAGAAGCATCATCTTAAACAACAGACATTCGCAATAACAAGCAAAGTATAGAAAGGGTGGGGAAACCTCCATTATATGGACTGCAGCTTTTAACTTAAGACATGCATATATATGGATGTGCTTGCGTATATGCGAGTCATTCAATGTTTTTCTCCAACAACCAACCAAACAAAAAAGTTCATTTCTCTTCACTCCTACACAAGCTGATTAAAAGCATTTATCTTTTTCAGCAAAAGCTTCAACAAACACGCTTTACATTAGATTATAACAATTAGAGACTACTTATTTTACCTTGGCATATGCTGTGTAATGTCCGCCACCTAGGCCACCATAATGATTACTGATGGCATAAAGCTCGTATGTACATGAATTCCCATCCTTCTTCTTCACATAGTTGCTCAAATCAAGATCATGAATCGGGAAATCCACAAAAGTATCCAGCTTGTTCTTAAACCATCTACTATACGAGAACCGTTTCATGTGAACAACAAGAATCTCTGGCAACATCCATAAATCCAGTTTCTTGGTAGCTTGACGATGCTCTTTACAGTTGGGACAATACCTGCATAAACCCAAAGAGCAAATTCAGGTTTATTATTACTATAAGCAACACTTTGAAAGATTTTGTACAGAACCAAAAACCAAACCATTTATGTTTTTCACTCACCACATGTCATCAGGCCCTAGAGGTTCCTCCCTTAAGAATGCCTCCAAGCACGAAAACAAAGAGATGGCTTCCTGCCGGGTCTTCTTTGCACTGAATCCAGTCTTGTGATACACATCAGGAAGATCCTTAAGGTAACTAGAATCATATAACCTGTGTTCTTCTTTACTCCAGTCTAGGCAAATCTTTGTGTGGTTTCCAGTTTTGATGACAGTGTCCCTAAAGATAGGCTTGCCACTTGAGCCCCGATCTTCAAATAAGAAGAGCTGGTTTGACAGTTGTTGGCTGGGACCATCTTGCTCATCAACAACATCATCCATTGGCTGATCCTTTGTTTCGCACTCAACTGAGCATACACTAGACATTTCACCATTACTGTGCGCAATCATAGAAGAACTGGTTCTTCTTAAGGGTGAGAGTAATCTTGATACAACAACATCAATATCAGCTCCAGTTGGTGGCTCCCCTTCCAAATAAGTAACCAGAGGTGCTCCAAAATACTTTCTAATGCCAGCTGAAGAACTACAAAATTAAATTAAGTTACAGTGACAGTGAGCGAATTTGAGCTTGAGCAATTCTAGGAAAGTTAAAGAAATGGCAGATCCATGGCCAATTCCAAGCACAAAAAAGATTCTTTAAACCTATGTTATTTTGCCAAGAAATCACAAGCAAACATGGGAAACACTGTTTTCAGAAGCCATCAGTATGACCACAGCCTAGATACTATTAGCATACCTGAACACCTATAAACTGACTATACATAACCACCTATAAGAAAAGTATCATCCATTAATATTAACAACAATCTTAGAGCTTTGCATGTCTGCACACGAACAATTAACAATAAAATGTCAGAACTGGGCTTACCTTTCTCGATGAAGAATCTCTAGTTTCTTTTTCCCAGTCCCCTTTTCAGGAAAACGGTAAGCCACAATATGTTCTCCATCTTTTATAGAAGTCAACAGCAGAGAAGGATTTTCAAAGAAACGAGATTATCTCATTTTTATAGACCTGGCAAAGGAGTATACGATAAATTAGTCTTTGTCATGAAGATCCCAAATTCAAATGACACAAAAAACAACCAGAGACAGATAACACTTACTTCTGCCAACAGAAGGCTTTCATCAGTTCTCAAACAACATGCGACAGCCAGTGACTGGATAAGATCCTTGCACTGGCCATGTTTGGACACTGACACCGTGTATGGCATTGGGAGACCCCTTCCATCCCCATAAAATATTGTCACGGTCATAGTCCGAGTGACTGTAGAAGGTAATGGTAATGACAAGTACATGAGTGGATCAAAAGTAACAGAGACTTTGCTGCAATCTGGGCAGACCAAAGTTGACTTGTATTGACCCTGAATAGATATTCAAAGTTAGTATATTGAGGCACAAATGTTGAGATAGGACAAGTTTCAAAACTACGATGGTATTCACATCCCCGTGAGAGTAATCCAATGGCATATTCTTACTTGGCAGACATCGACAATCACAGAATCATTCCGGGCCTTGTGATACTGCCAACTCTCGTCGGCAACTTCCTCATCCGGATGACCACTTCTGTCCTTCATTTCAATGTAAGGCTTCCGTTTCACACGATTCAAATCTTCATGTAGGCCATCCAGTAAAAAAGCAAGGAGCTCCTAGAAATATCCAATAACTTATGTTGTCAGTCTGTGCCACAAACTTTGTTTAGAGTTATCGTGCCACCGTTGAAATTTTTATATTTGCAATATATCAAATTCAATTGCATCCACTAACATGTAGTTTTCAACCTTTTCCAGAGAAAAAAACTTAAGATTAAACAATGGTATACAATAATAGCTAAGGAAGCATGAAGGATATTTATAAGTACTCACTTGGGAATCATGCTGATTATATCCACTAAACTGTGGAGCGAATAGTGCTAGTTTCCCTTTAAAAGCACGAGGTGCAATTGAGGTCCGCCCTGACGACCACAATTTCCTCAACAACTCCCCAAATGCAAGTGCAAGCTCACCCTACACAACTAAAACACAAGTTAGAAACAAAAGTTTAAGAGATCACTGGAAAACCATTATCTTGTGGCGACAAAAAAGGGAACCACTTACATGCATTCCTAATGGATTTTCTTTATTGATCTCTGCAGCATAATCCTTAAGGAAGTAATCAACAAGAGGTGGGGTGTGGACCAAGCACTGTAACGCACTATTCATAAAACACGTATTCCCCAAATTCTGCAATCCTGCCAAACCTCCCTTCTCTCCCTTCCCCGAAGAGCTCTGACCACCAAGACCCTCATCCGCATCCTTAAAGATAGAGTCCACATTTCCTGGCTTGATGTTGAGGCTATATGAGGTTGAGTGGCCATTTGACACACTTGAGCCCCCAGCAATTGACTGGTGGGACCTCTGAGGCTCCATGGGTACCACAGCTAATTCATTACCAGTTGAATCTCTTCCATGTTGGGAAGCGTATGATCGATCCACTGGTAGCTCGAGAAGAATCTGTCACAGGAGAATGCATCAGCCAAACAAAATGGAATTTTAAGCTGCTTATACAAAGTTAAGGTTCTGGATAAGACAAACACCATAAGAATCATTTGACTTTTCCTACGCAGTGAAATGCCAAACGTGGGCTCAACTTATTGGTTAAATATGAAAAAACAAATATTCTATGATGTGTACATTGCAAGACAAACAACCTCTTGGTCCATCTGCAAGTTCAATTCCTCAAGGGTATGACTGGAATAAAGCAGTCGTGAATGTCTTCGTTTGTTGAAGTAGTCCCAAATCAAGCACTGGAAACAGATACAGAAACCAAATGAAGGGAGTAAGAGAGGTCCGGACAGCACGAAAATACTTTAAAAATGATAACAGAAATGTCAAAGCATACCTTTTCACGCTCTACTCCTCTAAGTGCACAAACCTTCTCATACAGCTCATGTGAAGAAGCCTGAAAAGATAAATGCAAAAAAGAAAAAAAGTATTAAAGTCCTGCGAATATACTAAATTCATCCATGAAGTTCAGCTTTTCAAATCTGAATAGTATGTCGTAACGTATCCAATGCATCAAGCCCACATTCTACAGTTTCGGCAACTCAGCACCCAAACCTGCAAATTAGGAGAACTAACTAAAACAGAAACTCTAAAGTCCATTCACTGAATCGCCAGTTATCAAACCCTTGAGATGTCACATCATTATCCATATTTAAACCACCAAAGATGGTTATCGCTGAACCTAGTTAAATGGCAGGACTGACTAGATTCAGAAAAAACTTAGTGTCCTATAATGCATAAGTAACTGATATGCCACACGTACACAAAAAAGAGCAGCATGGAAATTTCTTGGAACAGTAGCAAGCAGTAAAATCATCTTCCACAAACAATTGAATAATATCAAAGCAAAACTCCATGCGTATCTAAAAAATATAATGTGACATGTAAAGCAGCATTGAAGTTGTTAAAGCTATCAGCTAGATGTAGAAATCAATACAGTAAGGTCAAAATATCACTAGAAATACTTAACAGGAGAAACATGGCAAAATTGGCCTACCTTTTTGCTTAACTTGATTATGTACGTGCTCTCGTCTCTAAAATCAATCAACTTCAGACGAAGTGGATAAACCTCAACATTGAGTTGCTTTTTATTGGAAACACCTTGCGAAATCACCTTCCTCGGCAATGCTGGACCTCCCTTGTACCTGAAGACATACCACGAAGGTTGAGAGGCAGAAAAAAATAGTATCTTTAGAACCCAAGCAAGCCAGTGTGAAATTCTACTTTTCCAAGTTTCTCCATGTTAGATTCTGACGGTGACTGAGACAGTCATCATCTTACATGTTGCTAGAATCACAGATGGGATTTTTTCCTGATCATAACACTTAAGAGCATGGAGAAGTCATTACCACTGCACAAGCTTTTCCCAAACTTGCTGCGGCACTAAAACATAGTCCTTGCCTTCAAGCAAGGTTCTGACCAGATCGAAATCACCACCCTCAGATTGACTATCATTCTCAATTAGCTCAGAGTTATCGATTGGACCAGGTCTATCTACAGGCTTGGAAGTGGATTCATCGGAATCAGATGACGGCGAGTCAGATAAGCAGTCAGTGGCACTTCGACCCACATACCTCTCCCAGCCCGAGAACCACCTGCGCAAGCAAACAATAGAGTAGTCAAAGAAGGAGATGCAAAGAGCAAGAGAGAGAAGGAGAAGCAAGCGGCAGGCGCCATAAGTAACAAGGTCAACTGTTTGCGAACAGAAATGCCAGTGAAGGGGAACCATTTGGCTGGCTGGATTCCCCAACCATTCAACATCAGGCATAGATATTTCTAAGGGAAGTGGGGGCACCAAGGAACCAATAGGAACAGTCCAGGAGTTCTGATGGAGATTCAAAACAAATCGCAATTGTAGAACAGGGACAAAAATCCAATTGATGGGTTCAGAACCATGCGAAGTATACACGAATCTTCCGTTACCTTGCGGAGATGACAAAGAACAAAGTGCCTTCCTTCAAAGAGGCTTCAGCTTCGCGTGTCAATTGCTTTACGATCTGCTTCTCCTGGTCGGGGCTGCAGGCGGAGCAACTGGTAGCAGCTTGATTGTCCATCTGATCCCTGCGCGCCGCACACACATTGGAAACCAGAAGTGAGAGAGAATGAATTCAATCAGCAATCGAATCATCATGTAGACAAACCAAAGCTCCAATGGCGGGGTTCTTTTACCACTGACGCGGAGAATGGAGGATCGAATTGGCCGTATGCTGCTACCCTGCGTATGTGGGAAGCAGGAAATACTGAAATAGAGAACGAGAGAAGATTCAGGAACCCTAGATTGGAGAAAGTGGGCGTGAAATACAAATGTTCAACAAGCCAAGAAGGGAGGAAAGGGAGAAAGTTACAAGCTGTTCTCTTTTCAACTTCTTCTTATTCTCGATAATCAATCGGCAGGGCCGAAAGAATCCACAACTCCCTCCACAAGCAAGCACCACACGTATTTACAGGTTAACCCTTTCTTCCTATTCTATTCCTGTGGAAACTCGGAAAGCATATTGGGGTTTCCTGTCTCTCAAGTCAGCTTCATTCAACTACCCCAGTGAAAAGTTGCAACTTTGCCACCCAACACAAATTGGCTATTAGCTCTGTTTCAAGGAGCTTTTACCTTTTCCTCGATAGGTAATTTTGACATAATTCGTCCGACTTAATATAATTCAATTTCATCTAGACGAGCATTATTCCACTATTTGTCATGTAACTAGTATGATAAGACATGAATCTTACTTTCGTCGATTCTCACCCATGTTTCAAAGCTTCCCAATGTTAGTAAACGGTAAATGATCCACGATTGAACCTCTCCCAACAACTCGAGTTATTGGGATCAACGGGTTCTTGACATGATATCAGAGCCTTCTGTGACCGTGAGGTCTTCTGTTCGATTCCCTGTGACCCCATCTGTTTCTGTTAAGCACACGGTGTCCGGATTGACACCCAATACTTCATACATATTTTTTAGAAATGTTGCTATGATTTGATGCAGAATCTCTCTTCCTCGAATGATAGTCATATCATTCTCTTCGTCAACGACGATAGGCGATTGCTGACTTGCTGTCTCATTCTGGTTTAGTATCTCCTCTTGGTCTCGAGAGATTCCAATGTCTGCTCAAATCTATAAAGAATCATCATCCTCCACCACTTGTTCAACAACTTTCTCTTACTGTTATTAGCATACTACACTCGGCACAAATTAGTTTGAGAGAATGGACAAAAGTAGCGACAAGCCACCAAATCAACCACTTTCCCCAAAACGGCCAAAACCCTACATTACATTGTGCAATGCCAAGGCAGCTGCACCAGATAAACACCTACAGGCTACACATTAGCTTCCAAAATTTAAAGTTTAAACATCACTAGGATTCTTCTTGTCTGCTGCTGTTACTACTATACACTAGCTAATCACCAACTCACATACTTCAGCCGGCTACTTTTGACTCCCAAACTCCCAAAAGCTAAACACAACACCATCACCACCCTTCATAATTCACACTGTTCACTTCTCGTCAGAGCTATTATCGGAGTCATCACTTCTGAAAGGGCCAGCTGCTGCATTGCCCTCGATCTCCTCCTCGTCGCTGGACGAGCTCTCCTCGCTTGAATTGGAGAACGGGGCACTGTCCTCCTCGTCGCTCGACGAATCGGTCTTTTGTCTCTTCCGGACATCCTTGATTCCCCTTCCTTGCAGAGCAAGTCGCCTCCTTTTCCTGGCATTCCGCTTCCCCTTTGGAAATTCCTGATCTCTCTGTGACTCCACGCTCTTCCCTCCTCTCTCCTTCCTACTTCTCCCCTGCCCGCTCTCATTATTGTCTTCTGATTCATCTGCATCAAGCTTCCGCCTTTTCCTACTCGTACTTGTCTGCATCACAGAATGAATTGCTCAAGAAAAAAGCTACTGAAAAAGGAATTGATTACAGCTAAAACATAATCACACTTATTCTATATCACTTATTTCGAATATTATTCACCCTAAACCACCACACAAATTATATATTGTATAAAACCCACTTCAGTAACAAAAAAATTCAGATCCAACTTTGCACGACTCTGTCAAAGTTCACACATAATAGCGATTTCCCAGAATCCACTCATTTCTCTATTATTAAGCATACTATGTACAGTTTCATTAACTATTCTCTCATTCCTAAACAATCTCTTACCACACATTAGCTCTACTTTTTCTAAAACCTCTGACTGAACACACTTTTCCCTTTTCACTAAAGCTTACAGACAAGTCCTTTTTTTAGCACGCCACTAAAACAAACAGGAACGTCTAATTGAGGAGCAGCAAATCTAAAATGAAGCAGGGAAAACATCAAACAGAACCTCACTTATCTCGAATGGGAGAAAAGAACATCAAACAGAACCTCACTTATCTCGAATAGGAGAAAAGAACATCAATAAGAAGCAGACAGTTGACCATATAATGACCTCCTGTGTCAACTTTTGACGGCAAGGAAATGGAGCACAAATACACCCTAACCAGCAGCAACAGGAATGACGCTTGCATCATGGTATCAAGGGGGCTACATGCCTACATCCCTATTGGTACATGAGAGCAGTGCTGACTCCACAAGTATGATAGACTTTTTTTTTACCTTTTTAAAAAAAAGTTAAAAACCATGTTTTCATTCTAGTGACTATAGCCTATACCCATCATAACCCATCCCTTGTTTGCACGCAATGATTCAGGAATACAAGAGGCAGACAGTTTTGCAAATAGTTTCAACATTCACACACTCGCAATTACAGCATCACGGTGATGGACTATAACTTTCCAGACAAGTGTATTTCCTACCTTGGGACCCCTATCCACCAACCGAGCCCATTCATGTCTATTCCTGAGACAATCAAGAACAGCCTGGGAATGGCTAGAATATGCATATCGTTCACCATTGTGCTTCCTCAAGTTGCTCCAGTGCTGCAAAAGCTCACCAATACTTCGTTAAGAGATAGTTTGCTCCAATTATCGGCAAAAGATGATAAAGAGATCTGGTGCAAGTAAACATACCGGCAAAACAGCATTACAGAGTTCCTCATATGTCATGCGCTTGCCTTTGCTCATGATCTCATTGATTAGGCCTACGCAAAATAGGGAGAAAGACGAAGGATGATTACATGAGTTAATTTACTACCTTGTGCCAACAATTAATTTTATACGTGTATATATGGCAGTGTTTTTTCATCTAAAGCTCGGTGGGGAAAAGCCCTAACAAAGATACTTTTTCCATCTAATCTATTTTCACAAGTCAACTCAGTAATGACCTTAATCTTCAACTTTGTCCCTTTTGACTTAGAATCTATTCTTAGATTTATATGCATAGTAGTTATTCCTTAGAGCCAAGTCATCTCTTCATTATTAAACAAACGATCTATCATTCTATTAATACCTAATATATTACAGAAAAATATTTTTATCCAATGAATGCTAAAAATAAATAAACATCTCTTTCAATCAACTATTCCATTTCCAAAACCTTACCAAGCACACATTTTCCACCCCATTTACTAGATTTGTTCACGAAGTTACGCATCTTTTAGCGAAGCTGAAACAAACACACCAATACATAAATAAGAAGCTAACTGAACCTGGTAACGTGCGACGTACAGAACCGCTAGTAGGTCCTGTTTCCTCGTCGGATATATTCCTGGGAGAATTTCTCAGGGATGACTCATTATTGTGATCATTAACCTCAGCAGATGAAGAACGACCACTGTTGGCTGTTGAGGTGGAGACTGCAGCGGTGTTCTTCTTCTTAAGAGTCTGAGTTTTGGTGGAAGATCCCCCACTATCTCTCTTTGACAGCAAATCTGCAGTACGTGCAGTATCTTGTCTCCTTGGGTCAGGTGGTGAGAGGAGTCTATCTTTTCTTCTAGGTTCATCATCAAGCTGATGAGCACGATGATGGCCATCTTTGGAAGTATCTTTACCTTTCCTCCTAGAAAACTGAAATGTTGTAGGGAACATGGTATAAGGAAATAGAGCAAGGCAAAGAAAAAAAGGAAAGGAGACACTTTGTGATGGGAGTCCAGTCTGAACAAAGAGTCTCTTACCGAACTGAACTCCTTCCCTCCAGAGCCCGATGTGCTACGCTTCATAAGCAAGCTCGTTGCAGTTGGAGAAGTCAACTGGGTAGCTTGCCGAACACGAGGAACACGAGGTACTCTAGGAGAACTATTGAGTTCTTGATGCAAAAGCAAAGCCAGCTGGATAAACAGAAAGACAAATTTGATCGGAAAAAGAAAGAATCAGGTGCTGCATAGGAAAATCATATGATGAAAATCTAGAACAGAAAGCAGTCTGTTTACTGCACCTCTTCATCACTGAGTGTTGAAATCAAAGAGGGCGGGACAGCAGGATTCATGGATGGTGAGTGACTTGATTTAGGAGCACACTGACTGCTAGAAGATTGATGTAGTTTTTCACCCCGCAAAGGTAGACCTGATGTCTTGCTTTGAGAGTTTGAACCACGGTCACTTTGCCGCGACCCAGTTGTCTTACAAGAATCCTGAGCAAGAGACACTTTAGAAGACAAGTGCTTTGTGGAATCTTTTGAATCAGACGCCGGTCTCCTAGAAGCGGATGCATGCAAGAGCTTGGTTGTGGATGCTTTTGAACTAGAGTTTAGAGACGATTTTGGACGATCCCTTGACCTGCTTCTTGATGGACTATGCCCATCCCTCTCATTAACAATGTCATTTGTTGTTCGGTCCTTCTTATCCGAGGAATCAGAAGACACTGGTTGCTTAACATCGGCAATCTCATTCAGAGCATCAGTAGATGTAGAGCAATCATAAGTAGCCGTCTTTGGGATCATGTCAGTGGATGAGTTGGATGACGACTTGCCCCTAGTCGAAATCATTTTGCATTGACTATGTAATGTAGGTTGGGTTGTGATTGTTTTGCTGGATGTGGACTGTTCTCCAACTGAGCTTAAATCCTGCTTAAGTTCTCCTCTACTAAGCTCACCAGGACCTACAGCTAACTTTTTGACTTCTTCTTCTTGACAGTTATTCTCTACTAGCTTTTCCGCACCATATTTATTTACTGCCTCTTTTGCATCTGAAGTCCTCTCAAGTTTCTGAGCATTCATACCCCTCGTCAAAGACGTGGATGGTGTCGCGTCATCAAGTTTAATGTTTTCAGGCACACTGTTGGAAGATATTCCCTTATCTTTTGCTCCAGAATAAGCAAGAGGGGAATCCATCCCCGTAAAACTGTCAGCAGGAACTTCTACTCTAACAGGAACTGGGATGGAATGTGGCCAAGCACCATTCATTTGATTGACATTAGCCTCTAGTTTAACCTTCTCGACCTGTCCATCTCTATGCTTCATCCCACTCCCAGCAGAGGAAGGAACCATCTCGTCACCAGAGCGCTCAGTTAGATCTTTGTCATCCTGCAGTCACATCACAGTTAGTGTTTCCTATTCAACAAGAGTATCTCTCAGAACTAAGGCCTAGGCGTTACTTGCCCAACAATAGTTGATATCAAGTGCTGGAACCAAGAACTTCACCAAGAAATCAGGCAGCAAAAATACATAATCAGATCCAACATGAGACCATAGCTATCACAGAATTCAATGTTTTGCTGAAAGATAGCCAAGTATCCAATGATGCTTCTGCGCTATAGGCACTAGTATAATACTTTTCAGATTCTGCGGTACATGATGCTATTGCTAGCATATGATGACAGAAGACTAACTTGTCATTTCATAAGCACCAGGTTCAAGCTCTTTCCAAGTTTTATAGATCCATCTTTCCCATTGCAAATTTAACTTTATCCTTAAGCCCTAATATTAAGTACAATGATATGCACAAAGATGAAGCGGCACATAAATAGACAGAGAACTATAGGTGATCCACTAGTCATAGATATTCTCTCCAGCTTGAGATCAAAACGGAAAGGAAGCTACTGGACAGCAAGGTAATTTCGTTTCACCATCTTAGGTAATAAAAATGGACTATCGGAAGGGAAGATTAAATAATAATGCATCTAACTTGTAGCAATATTCAATAGTTTTTGGCTGATAGATTTAGCAGGTATACGTGAATGAAAAGGCAACAAATTTTGCGCTATCCTTAACCCTCCTGAAAGGATTCACACCGAAAAAAGATTTTATAACTTACTTTCCTTCCAACAAAAGCCTATATTGCACGCTGTATTTTTCTCTCTTCTTTTTGGTTTAAAAAAGATACTGAAAATGGAGAAACCAACAAAGAAAAGCAGAGCGGAAGCTGAAGGGCTAGCAGGTCCTGCTAGTAACTCAAGGGTAAGTTTGCCACGACTTTTGATAAAAAAGGACCTGCTGCACTCACAAATCTTTTTGAACATTTTTTTTTTCTGGGTCATTACTCATTAGCAGATTGAACCTGTCCAATGTGCACATGCCTAGCACCTAGCCATCTTAAGTATTAGCATCCTACGGAAGATCTTGAAACCACCTCAGTTTTCACTCATACACACGGAGGTTAGGGAAAACAAGTAAAATTGACCAAATGTACTATAATAGCAAATCTGGAAGCACAAAGACATACCTCTTGTTCGAATTGCACTGGATTTCTCACAACACCACCACATTCCCCGGCTACCACATCCATTTTATCAATTTTTAGAGAACTACAAGGATATGATGGAACTCCGAGAATAGTTTTTCTTTCCTTGATTCTTGGTTCACTTGGTGTTTTCATGGAGCGAGCGGTCATAAACGCATTGGCCTTGGAATCATCCAAACTATTGGACGCTGAAATATGATCACCAGATTCATGTTTTTCAGATTCTTGTTGCTTCACAATCCCATTGTTAGTGTCCGGGCCATCATCCCCATGACATTGTAGATCTCTGCCAACATTCGTTCCCAAGGTTTTGGCATCACTGCTGGTGGATGGAAATGCCACTAATAAGAATAAAAAGAAAAAAGCAAAGAGTTGGAGTCAACAAGTGCATGTCTACCACTATGAGATATCACCAGGCTATCATGTCCATACCATTTGGAGGATTTTTGGGGGTTAAATTTTATTCAGCTAACAAAAGATACAAGCATAAAGAAAGAAGATGGATTCAGCATCACAGAGAAACACGAAAGCATGTACCTGTTCTTGAAGTTTGCAGACCTCTCTTCTTTGAGTCGACCTCTTTGTCTAAAACCCTAGCTTTCTTCTTCCCACTCCGGTCTTTGCAAATAGCCACATCTTCTTTCTTCCTCTTGCCTGAATGAATCAGAACTGGCTGAAGTAAACTTCTCTCTTTCTTATGCCCAACTTGGGAGTTCCTAAGTTCTCCGGAACTATGATCACGCTTCTTTGACTCTTTGCGGAGCACATTCTTCTCGCAGTCCTCTCTTTGTCTCAACCCACCTATTGCAGCCATCGGAGCAGCAAACACACTCTTCTTTGATAACGAGAACAACACACCAGCACCCTTATCAACATTATTCTCAGTATCTTCCTGATTCTTATCATCACAATCCTTTTCCCAACAGGGGAACTCCCTGTACTGGAAATTGAACTTCTTTGGGACATAGCCTGTACACTTCCATAACTCGGGTGTGAAAACTGAAGAAAGACCACGGAACAAGGCTGGGTTACCACCAGGAATGCCCTGCACATGGACTTTCTCCTCCAGCGGCATTTCAGTCCACAGCCTCAATGGATGGCGAGGTGGTGCACCATTAGCAATACTACTCTCCATCCGGATAGTTTTTGTGGGCAATTCAACCAGCAGCTGCGCAACCTCAGTCTCTTCGGCATCACTGTATCGATTTTTCTTGGCTTTACACTTATCACAAGCGAACAAGTCATCTCCCTTGACATACCGAGAGCAGCGGGTATGGACCCAAACGCCACACTCATCGCAATTGACCATCTCTTCGCCATCATCAAAATTGACACCGCAGATGCAGTCAACCGTCCAGGAGCCATCCAACCAGTCCTCGTGCTGGTCATGGCTCTGCAGACGGTGAGACCGCCCCTTCATCTCCTTTTCCACCGTCCCCACAACCCTAACCAGCTACAAAATCCCTAAGATTAGCGAGAGAAAGGGGGGAAATCTAAGCCCTAGTAACTCCTAATTGTTTTCAATGATGGTAGTAGAGAATGCTAACACAAAAAGCGATTGACCGCGTTGCATTCACACCGGCTAAAGCAACGTTGAATAATTCTCGTGATTGTTGGGGATATGAGCAGAGTTTGAAGGAGAGAAGAGTGGGCGGAGCAGCGAGAGGAGTACCTGATATAGGCAAACGATGAAGCTTTCCCTTTCGCTACCGGCGATTAATTGAAAGATGAAGCGCGGCCGAGAGACTTCTCTTCCGGGAGTTGGGTTTTCTTTTTCTCTCTTTTGTTTTGGGAACCCAGTAGCAATCTATCATCTATCTAGTATCTACTGCATCCACCATGGCCGCGGGAGCAGAAAAGAAAATGGGTTCACAGTTGGGGTTTTCTTCTGCTTCTGTTACATACATACCAACGACGAGTGCCGACGTGCGGAACTCAAAGAGGGACGAAACTCGGAAGTGCAGAGGGTAGGAAGGAGTTAAGGGTTGATTTGGCGTCCGAATCCGGCTCACTCTGGCTTGCGGCTCGGCCTAGGTTATTTTATTTTAAAAAATAAAAATAAGAGTAAATACAGTATATTAGTCACAATTATTAAAAAACGAAAAATTATAGTTACAACTATCGAAATACAAATTATTAGTCAAAACTATTGTAGCAAATTATGGAATGGCTAAGTACATCGTGCGGTGGTTACATCGTGCGGATATCGGTCCAGATAAGTACAGCCTCCCTTATTTTTTATTATTTATTTATTTTCCTTTATAATTGTCCTCCATAATTTTTTTTCAATTATTATTTTCAACTCTTTTCAATTTTATCTTCTATACCTATTGCGTATTTTTTACAAACTGTACACATGAAACAAAATTAGGTCCCCTCTTTGTGATTAAAAAAAAGAATCCCATCTCTGATAGTGGGTCGTGAATTTCGCCTCGTGCGTTCTGGCCAATTTCGGCCTCCGCCATCGTGCGCCTCCGTGATGAAGCTCAAGCTTCCTTCAATCCCTGCCTGGTTTGATTTGAGGGTGCTGTCAAGCAAGATTGGGGAGGCAACATCGGGTTTGTTGGTTTGACCAATATGGCGTTCTTGCCTTTGCTTTCGGTAAGTCCTATGACGATATAATTGACTCGTTCCTTATGGCGCTTTTGGCACTTTGCGATGCAATGAATTGGTGTCTAACTAGGGGTTTTTTATTTATCAAATTTTTTGGGGACTCGCACTTGGTGATTCGGCGGATATTATCGGACAAGCGACGTCACGTGGCCGGAGGAGCTAGGAGCGGTACTGGAGGACCTCCACCGATTGGACTGCGCTCAGCGTAGCTTCCACAGGGCCGCCCATTTTGTGGCATAGCAAGCCCTTTCATCGGAAGTTCGACTATTGGTCGACTTTCGCACGGTGTTATATTCTGTTCTCTGACTTTTTGACTTTTCGGTTTGTACCTGCCTATGCTAAAAAAAAAAAATTATGGAATGGCTAACGGTTTGTTACTGTTATAAATTTTATAACGGAGATTGTCACGTCAACACTCATATTAACGTCCACGTCAGAAAATATTTAAATAATATTATTTTATTTAAGTAATCATTATTATTAAAATAAATTAGAAAACATACCCCCCCACACCCCCACCTCCCTCCCGTCGTTCTTCTATCCTACTTTCTCAAACCATGTCCCTCAACTATCTCATGTCCTTCTCCACGTTCACCGCTCCTTCACCAGTCGTCTGCTTCTCCAGACGACTTCTCCTTCTTCCTTCTTCTCAAACCAGCCATGTCCCCACTTTCTACCATCAATCGAACCTCTTTCTCCCTCCCTCGGCCTCACAGGAGCGGAAGAGAAGAATCAACGGCAAATGGCATCTGACAGCAACGACGGGGTGAAAGGAACAACGACAAGGATCGGGAAGAAAAGAATCAGTTGCATATGTCATCTCAAACGGCGACGGATGAACGGGAACGGCGATGGGGAGCTGGAAACTCTCTTGTATCGGACCTGGGCGGCGGGATTACAGTTTAAAAATCTCTCTCTCCTCGCACATTTGTAGGGCTGGAAAACGGTGCGGTCTGGTCCCAGACCAGACCATATATACGGTCTATGGTCCAGACCGAGAGGCTGAATTATAGACCACAGACCAGACCACAAATTATACGGTCCGGTCCAGACCACGCCTGTGTGGTCTGGTTCGGTCTGGTTTGGTCCAGATAGACCACACTCAACAAAAAATGAATAATTTGTTTAGTCAACCACACAAAAAATTGAACCAACAGCCAAGAAAAATTATTGTTATTTGCCTTAAAACTTTAATCCTAACATGCATGAATAATTTTGATATCCTAACTCTTAGTACATAACAAAGATACAAAGTAAAAGCATCCCAACTTGCACCATAACGTCATAAACATTAACATAATGTCATATGGAGACATGATTATCTCTACTCTCTGGTTAAATATGGTTGTGAATGAAGGAGGGACGAGATTCACAAAACTAAGGTTGAGACTTGGGTGTCGTTGTGGGAGTTGGGAGAGTAGTCGAATGGGCTGTTAATACGCATTGACAAGTCGGTTGGGTCCACGGTTTGGTCCGGTAAACCGCGGTCTAGACTAAACCAGACCAAGAGATCAAAACATAAAATAATACAGACCATGGACCAGACCAGACCATACTTAACGGTCTATGGTCCGTACCAAACTGTGCAGCACCGTTTGGACCACGGTTTTTCTAATGGTCTGGTCTATTTTCCCAGACCTACACATTTGTGACTGAGAAGCTTCGCATCTCTCACCATCAAGAGGTTTAGAGAATGCAGATATGGAATCAGGGCGGAGGTTAGGTCGACTACGAATGACCAATTTGCAGTGAAGAAGAAAGAGAAGAACAAAGGTGAATCTTTGATTTTGGGGTTTCCAGAATTGTAATTTTTGTGGGTTTTCCAATCGATGACGACGGGAGTAAAAGAAGAAAAGGGAAAATCGTGACCGCCATCTCTAATCTCCAATTGTGGTCAAGGATGCTGGCCATTTGTGATGACGTCGTCGGTTTGGACGTAATTTGCGAGATCACCGAGATTTGCAGATTTCATATATGTTAGGTTTTTAAGTTTTGGTTTCGTAATAAGGGGGGAGGGAAGACGACGAGCAACGCAGTTTCTTCTCTCTTTTGAGCGTGGAGGAGACATTGGCTTGAACTGCTCCTATTCGGGTAGGGGTTGGAGCTAAGCATCGGTTGCAGAAGTTGTGATAGAGACAGAGAGGAGAAGCGAAGGTGGTGAGATGGAGGGATGGCGGCGGAGGCGGTGACAGAGGCAGAGAAAAGGCGACGACGAAGATGAGATGGAGGACAGAAGAAGAATTTTTTTCTTTCATTTTCTTAATTATTTAATAATTTATTTTTTAAAATTAAAATATGATATACTGACTGCCACGTGAGAGCCAGCTCAACATCGTAAATGCTTAGTCGGCATTACTAAAAGAATTGCTCACAGAGACTTAACGTTTGGCTAATAATTGTATTTCGATAATTGTGGCTAAAATTTCCCACATTTTAATAGTTGTGGCTAATATAGTGTATTTACCATAAAAATAAATAGGTAAGTAGTACAGTTTGGTCCTTAAACTTTATCAGTCAGGCACTGAGTTAATTCCTATTCTGGTGCATGTACTATCAAATGTTTACAAACAAGTTCTAAGCATATGGGTACTATTGTCCAACTTGTTTTTTAAAAAAATAAATTAAAACTATTGTCCAAGTTGCCGCTAACATGGACAAACATAAATATCCTTGTTTTATAGGGCTAATTCCACTAGGAAGTCCAAACTATCGTAAAAGTGTCGTTAGTGACCTAAACTATTCAATATGACAAATCTGGCACAAACTATATGCGTTTCATGACATTTGTGTTAAAATATTCAATATGACAAATCTGGCGCAAACCACATAGATGTTGACTATATTTTTTGTTAAATACTAATAGTCAACACCGAACAACATTAACACAAAAATAGTTCGTGCCACATTTGTCATATTTAATAGTTTGGAACACAAATGATACTTTTTGAATAGTTTGGGATTTCTAGTGGAATTAACTCTACATTATAATAGGATTTTTATTTTTTATTTACTATTTTTTATATATATTCTCAAGTGCATCCATTTTAGTTATTTTTAATGAGTCGCTTGGATGAGTGAGAATTAAACTAATAGGAGTCTAGTGTGAATTACCTTGATCGGTTGTCTTAATTGAGGATAGTGTCCTCCTAAGAAACCAACTCAAAAGAACTTTGATTGCTTTAATCGAGATTTAAACTTGTCAAAGACTATCCACACACTATGAGTCTATGAGCAAAGAGTTCAAGAAGTTTGAGAATCATGAACCATCAATCCGGCTATTGGTTTGGGGGAACCATCACTTGAGTAACCCTTCTACCTTGTTTATTTAGTTTAATCTTTTTGTTGTTTGTTATAATAGTTTTAGTTGTTTATAGAAAAATTTGTGGAGTCTAATTTGGTTAGATAATAAATTGAAGTTGAGTAACAGTAAATTCAAGGGCTAATTCTACTAGAAAGTTCAAATTATTCAAAAAGTGTCATTTGTATACTAAACTATTCAATATGACAAATTTGGCACAAATTATATGAGTTTCGTGACATTTGTGTCCTAAACTTTGAATATGACAAATATGGCACAAACCGCATAAATGCTGACTAAATTTTCTGTTAAATTCTAACGGTTAACGCCGGTCAACATTAACGAAAAAACAGTTCGTGTCAGATTTGTCATATTGAATTATTTAGAACACAAATGATACTTTTCAATAGTTTGGACTTACTAGTGGAATTAGCCATAAATTCAAAGACCCGTGGATTCGATATTTATATTTGTTGACATACTGCAACCCTTCATTGATTTCACTTGGCCTGTGTTATGAGTGAAATTTGTAGCGATCAACAACCATCAAAACTGCCTACTTCATCGAAAAATGAGGTTCTCATATGAATAGGAGGTGGCATCAATTTCGCTCCCAGTCTAAGATGTGGTGGTTACTAAGAAGCAATGATATCGTGCATCGTTAAATAATGATATAGTGTCTTGTTACTAATAATTTTGACAGTAGTAATATGCACGCCGATTAAGTGATTATGAGTTCATTATTTTTCTTAACTTTGGGAGTTCATTATTGGTGATTTATTAAGTTATGTTCAGTGGATTTGAAATAATTGTTGAACTAGATTCACAAGTTCAAAAACAAATTTACTTTATGATCACTGAAAATTTAAATAAAAAAGGAAATGGTATTTTGTGAAAATCGATCCCAGTTCAAAAGGTGGATTTTCCAAATCTAAAGGATCATTAACTTGGCCAACTCGCATTTTTCAACAAACAGAGCCATGGATATTGATAAATTCTTTATGAGTGAGATTTTGGTACCAAAATCCCATAAAAGACCCCTAAACCTCGAGTCGGAAGTTGTATTTGTAAAAACTAGAATAGAGTTGAATTAAGCACCAAGAGCAATTGCATAATAGTCACCTCATCATCACCGGAAACCACAAATCACCTAGATCGATGTTGTCAATGTTTGTTTAACTTACCATCTTATCAATGGTTTCTCAATCTCATTTGATTAGTAATATTGACCGGTTCATATGGAGTACATATGACCATGGTTAACCCAAGCATTATTTGTGTTGCTTTTTGCTTGATTGATGAAACTTTTCCTCTAATCACAGAAAAGTTAGAATGCAAACTAGCATTGAATGATGAAGAATTGAAAGACTAGGGAGAGAGGAAGGAAAGTGGAAAGTAAGAAAAGTCAGTTTTGTGTCGTTGAGGGGAGGGAAATAGAGCTCTGGCGCATGGAAGGGAAGAGTGGAGACATTGCCATAGACACTAAACAGAGCAACATGATGCCACTAGGCAGTAGTCGTGGTAGTTGTTGCTCATTTTTCCTTTAACTGTTATTTTCATCCCATGTCTGATGTCTCTCTCTATTTTTATGCATCTGTGTTTGTTTTATTTTGTCTCCTAGCGCCTCTCTCCTTCTTTGCCTTGCATTGGAGAAGAAAACATAGGCGTCGTTGATGATACAAACACGATTATGGTATCTGGTTGTATTAATTCCACATGAGGATGCCAATCCAGCCTTATCCTACTTCTAAACTAATGGCCCGATCGGCTTTGTTCCTATCCTATCCACTAAAAACGGAGACGCAAGAAGTAGTGGCAAAAGACGGTAAGAAAAACTAACCGTGGTGGAAGCGCAAAAGAGGCTTTTTTTTACAATGGGTAAAAAACATAGGAAGTGATGTGTCCATTTACGGGATGCCACTTGGCAGTTCTCCCCGATTTGGGTTTGTTGTTGTTGGAGGGAAGAAAGAGAGCAAGAGAGGAGGAGAAGGGAGGGGGATAATCAGTTTAAAGTTGGAAAAAATCAAACCCAAAAATCCATGAGGAGGCTATTTTTCACTATTCTCTCGCGCCATTTTTAGCAAGTATACGATCTTTCTCGACCCATTAATTAGATTATATACCAAATCTAAGAATCCTCAATATTCCTTTCTCCACTCCCATATTTCCCTCAAGTTTCCCTGCTCCAACCGGAAACACATCACATCCACAAACACACAATTAACAGCCGCCGCCATCGCCTACCTTCTCTCTTTGCAAATCTACCCCGCAGTCGTCACAGGTATGATTAGTGGAGGGGGAAATGATATAAAAGTAACAAAGTAATAAACTTTATTCCATTATTGTTATGATGGAAGTAAAGTAAAACATTAGGTGGTTGTTGGTTGGTTTGTTTGGAGGTGTGGGTGAGATAGAACCACCACTTCTTTCCCCACTCTCCGTCGGAGAAATTGATTCATGGGTAATTTTTATTTTGGCCGGAGAGATGTTTTTCTTTAATCCGATGGATAGCGTGGAGTCATTGCCAATTTCATCATGCTCACTTTTTGATCATCTGATGTTTGAAAACTTGCTTTCACTCATAGAAATATGGGGGGTTTCATTCCTCTCAAACATTGTGATCTTCTTTTTATAAATAAATAAATGAAATTTACTTGTTATTAAAAAACATGGATACAATGTTCTTAACTGTGCACCTTTGTTTTTCTTCTGTTTCTTTTCTCTCTCTACCTTTATACTATGTTTCGCAATTAAATCTTGATATCTAATTATTAATTTACTAAATTAGTGTTGTACGTTTTTTCCCTCCTTGTGCAAATGTTGATCCATTATAGACTCACCGGAGCCGGAGGCTGAGACCCCAAGTTTGACAGGTTGAGACAAAATTATCAAAGCGACGATGGTTGTTGTTAACACCACCAAAGAGGTCGAAATTAGTGTCGGTTTAAGCACTTCGCCACCGTCATTCACCTCTTCCATTCAAGACTCATCTTCCTCCTCCTCGAATGCATCATCGGCCTCCTCTATCGCCAATGATCAGGACCAATCTACCGACCATGATCATAGCGACCCTCCCCCTCCGACGACCAACATTCTCCAAGGCCATCGCCAATCCAATTCCACTGGTGCTGATGCCAATGCTGAGGAGACACGTGACTACGAGAGGAACATGAAGGAATTGCAAGACTTGTTCTCCAAGCTCAATCCCATGGCCAAGGAATTTGTTCCCCCTTCTCTGTCTAATAACCATTACGATCCCACCAAAGTAAACGCCAACAACAATCACTTGCTCACTGCGGCCCTTGCCACACTCCAAGCTTTCGGGCCTACTATTTACCCTGACAATGTCGACAACGACAACAATCCCGTCCTGCCATTCGATGTCTCTAAGAATGGTCATCTCAATGGAAAGGTACAACTCTCAAGTGGTGGAAAATCATAACTTCGAGTTATTGGAAGTAATTCGTTTTTCACTCTTGGGAGAACTAACTAGCCTGTGTGGTTTCATGCATTGATTCATGGTGTTTCCGTTTTCCTCTTAGAAGAAAAACTTTGGTCAAGTAAAGCGTAGAATGAACACTAGAACAAGCATGGCTCAGAGGGAGGAGATAATTCGTCGGACTATCTATGTGTCTGACATTGATCAACAGGTATACAAACTTCATATACTTGCATTCTATCTTCTGACTTGTTGGTTAGTGTATTTTGGGCAGTGTTCAAAAAGACGCGATTAATCTTTCGCCTAGGCCCGATTAATAGCTAGGCAGAAGGAAATCGCCCCGTCTAGCCTTAGGCGATTGATTTAGGCACCTAGGCACTCGGAGGCGCATTTTCACTATGGTGGGCGACGCACAAAACAACTAATAAAGGGGAAAAGTATAGCCTTTTGGGAAAATCCCAAACCCTATTTTATTTCCCATTTCCATTCGACCAACCGCTCCCCCTCATCGACCAGCAGTGAGATCCCTCTTCATGGTTGGCGAATTAGGATGTTTGGGATTGTGGAAAAGGGTTGTATGTGTATATGAATGGATGAATAATGATATGGGGACTTGGGTTTTTGTGGAATATGGCTTATCTATTTTTTTCAACGTTTAATCTCGCCTAGGCAACGACTAATCGGACTGGGCGCTGGGCGGTACCTCCTCGCCTAGATAGCGCCTAGCGTCTTCTTGAACATTGATTTTGGGCAATGTAATTTTGCAATGTGTTAACGTGTTCTTTTTTTTTGCATAACTAGGTCACCGAGGAGCAGCTTGCAGCTCTATTTGTTGGTTGTGGACAGGTATATCTAGTTGTGTTGGGTCAGCTGAGTAACTGGCTTTCCCATCGAGCACTTCTAAGTTACCTACTTATTTTCTTTGAAGGTTGTTGATTGTCGCATCTGTGGTGATCCCAAATCCATACTGCGTTTTGCCTTTATCGAGTTCACTGATGAGGGTAAAAAATCATTTTTTGTATATGTTTTCATTTTGCAAGTCTTTCTTTTTTACCATTCATGTGCCTTACCTCCTGCGGTATTTACATTTGGTTGTGCTCAAGCAGATGGTGCACGGACTGCACTAAATCTGTCTGGAACAATGCTGGGATACTACCCGGTGAGGGTGCTTCCTTCCAAGACTGCCATAGCACCAGTTAACCCAACCTTTCTGCCGAGGGTGAGAAAGTTGTGTTATGGGGTCTCATAATCAAACATTGCAATGAGTAGGGTTGATTAAGTGAATAATTTTCAATTGCATGTTCTTACATTTGGTACTCTGGATTTCAGAATGATGATGAACGGGAGATGTGCTCAAGAACTATTTACTGCACAAATATCGATAAGAAGGTGACATTCATGAGGAAGTATCTAACTCTTCCAAGTATGTAGCACCCTTTGTTGCATGTCAACTTACAATTTCTACCGAGTTTTCTGCAGGTGACTCAAGCCGATGTTAAGCTCTTTTTTGAATCTTTATGTGGAGAGGTTTGTGTTCTTTTCGTGTTATGAGCTTAGAAGCATTTTTTGCTCTGAAGATACATAAATACTCTGGAGGATCTAATTTATTTGGGGCATGTGGTCTGGTACAGGTTTATCGCCTGAGGCTTCTTGGGGACTATCACCACTCTACTCGCATTGCTTTTGTGGAGTTTGTGCAGGTATTTACTTATTTATGTTCCATGGACTTGTAAAGAGGACAATTGTGCAATCTAGAATTTTGACTAGTTTCTAAAAAGGTTTCTTTGTTGTAATCTCATGGAAAACATGTGAATAGTATGTTATCTAAGCATTTGAGATTTGTTTCTATACCCTTTATTTTCTGGCAAAAATGATTTAAGAATTAAGATAAACTAGATCGCCAAGGCTTCAGAGGAGTAGATTGAAATGGGAAGACTTATTATTTTCTTCCCAACTTTTGAAGTCTTGACTTCTTAGGGAAAAGAAACAGCAAGTAGAAAACTTGTATAAGGTTGGTGGTATTACTGCTATATGAGTTTCACCAATTGGCTTAATTTGTTTGAGCTTTACAACGATTAAATCTCTTGTTTCTAGGTGGACTACCTAACTTGACCTAGGCATTGATTTGCAGCAAACTTGTCTTTCTAGTTTATAAGAACAATATAATGCATCGAATTCTATGGTTAGGAATGATAACCATTTCATTGTTGTTAATAATGACACACCATACCTCAAGCTGCAAGCAACTTTGTAATTTTAGGTTGTTAAATGTATATGTTATGTGATCAAGTATTTGTGTTCACGTCACTGATGATTTAAAAGTCATCAGAGCTTTTTCATGAACATGTATTTTGTGTATGGGGCTAGTATGTTTGTCAGTCGTGAGACTATTATCCAAACAATACCAGAATGTTTTGGGTGATAGATAGTGATAGTAACATCTTGTTGCACATAAAACTTGTTGAAAATAAATTTTTTTGAACGTCACGACATATAAGCTGGCAATATTATGGGGTGCTTGGGTAAATGTTTGCTCTAGTATATGCAAAATGGAACAGATGTTCTAGTGAGTCTGCAGTTTGGTCCAATGTGTGAGCACAATAATATTAAATATTTGGATGAACTTGCGTTGTCTGTGAGATGTTTGCATTCTACAAGTCATTGAATGTTTTATCATATGTGGTATTGAAGTCTAAAGTTTGTGACATGATCTGCAGGCTGAGAGTGCAATAACTGCACTGAATTGCAGCGGCGTGGTGTTGGGTTTATTGCCCATAAGGTGAGAGCCATTACTCTTGCTTGTAATGTCTCATGCATTGAATTTAATTGTGCCACCTCTAAATTTGAAGCCCTTCACAAATTTGGCTGGTCTTTATAAACGCAGGGTGAGCCCATCGAAGACCCCAGTCCGGCCACGTTCACCTCGCCTGCCCCTGAACTAAAGCATCATGTTGGTGGTGGTGGTGGGATTCATCTTTTAGTTGCTCTGTGTACCTATTATATATATTTAGAGACAACTTACCAACCATTGGACGTTGTTACTTTTGTCATTTCACGGCGGTGCGCTTATTTCCAGAGTTCTATATACAGCCATCCAATGATTTCTTATTTTTGGGGTTACAAATCTGTCGGAGCTCTTAGTCTACCTCATAGGTGATAGAAAGGTTTTAAATAGCTTATAGTCCTTTTTGGCCTTTGTAATCATGGCGACATTGTGGTAGAGATGGACGAGACCTAATTTTTTTTAAGCAACTTGTTTCAGTTCATCCATGTTGCAATCTCTGATTCTGTTTAATTATCTCTCTGCACACACATTTTTATACCTTTAGAACTCACAAATGCATGATGCATCTCAAAGCTTTCCCATCTGCGAGCAGCTGCATTGCCTCGTTGATTTTCTCGAAGGGAAGCTCGTGGGTTATAAGCTCTTCCATATTCATATCCTGCCCACAAAATATGAGTGATCAGAAGACACTACAGGGCAATGCAAAATTTGAGTTTGTAAGAGAAATGTAAGCCAAATATGGAGGAGGAAGAAGGTAATTACAGGTTGGAGGCATCGATGGGCAATGTGGTGAAGTTGGGATTTCCCCTTGACACCGCCGAAGATCGTCCCGGTGATGCTCCGACCGTCGAAAAGTTCCATCGGGTGAAGAGGCAACAGTTGGGAAGTCGAGTAAATCCCTACTAGCACAGTTTGCCCCCATCCCTGTGTTGCACAATAATAGGATACGTGAAGACATGCATAGAGTTCAGTCATCAGTAAGTAGATAGCTAAACTAATATATTTGAGGAATTACATCGTGGGTGGACAGGAAGGCCTCCCGGAGGACTTGCGGGTTCCCTACGCATTCCAAGCTGTGGTCGACACCACCGCCACCTGTCATTTCCCTGATTCTCTGCAGTGACAAACCGTTTTCAGTTCCTTTATGGTTTTGTGAATGTTGAGAAGGTTGAAGAAAGAAGATGGTGGGATGATGAGCTGTGAATGGTGGGATGATGAAGAGGGCGAGTTAACCTCGTGGACAGGCTTTGAGCTATCCATTGGGTTTACGAAGTCTGTCACTCCCATTGCCTTGCCTGATGAAGAAACATGAAACAACCCAATTAGGTGGAGTGAAATCCAGTTTCCCTTACTTCATAAATGTATGTCTCTATAACGTATACGTACGTACCCTTGATGAACTTCTGGGAATTGATGTCAACCCCTATGATTTTGGAAGCTCCTCTCACCTTCGCTCCTTGGGCTGCCTGAAGTGCAGCGTATTGTTAGAGATGACAATGTCTCAAGGTGGTGCGAGTATTTTAAGTTTAATGCTCGTAACGATCTCCCACCAAATATGAGGTAGGTACTTTCTCGATAGGCCGAGCAATTCCTATATACTATTATTTGAAGAAAATGTTAATTTTTTAATGACAAAACAACAACAAAATCATTCATAAATAAAAACACTAAAATATATATATAATATATCTTACTTGAGTTTAATTAGTTTTAAAAAAATAAAGTCTTGCACTTATATAAGTATCATTGAGTAAAAATATGATTTATAATAAGTTAAAACAGAATAAACATAAATAGATATTAAAACAAATTAGATTACTATACCGGGACGAGATTACAATAATACACGTTCTTCCTCCGATATGTCAAATATAACCCACTCCAACACGAACCATGTTACAGAGGGATGGGTTCGAATTCCCATCCCTAATCATTATCATTATTATCAAGGGTCCAAATCATCACTTAGCCAGTTAGTTATCCCATAGTCAGCCATATATATAATAAAAGCTTCCACTAGCTAGCAAACAAAGAAGTAGGTCAACTTATTAATTAGGAAGCTCACAGCGAGTCCCAAAGCTCCCAACCCAAAGATGGCGACGCTTGATCCAGCTTGCACATTTGCCACATTCCAGGCCGCCCCGACACCTTAAAACACACCCATTAATTCAATAATCATTAAACTAACCGTACGTTCATCAAGTCACTAGTGAAACAAAACAATCTGATTAATAATATGTGTGTACACAAACAAACCAGTGGAGACGCAACAACTGAACAAGCTCATCATCTTGAGATGACGTGGAGACGGCGGAGGAGGCGGCGGAACGTCGGCATCAGTACGGTCGGAGGCGGCGGGGGAACGGTGGATGTTGACGACGCAAGCGGAGTCGAGGACGGTGTACTGAGAAAATGTGGAGGTGTTGAGGAAATGGAAGATGGGCCGGCCGTCGGCCCGGCTCCTGAACCGGCACGCGCCGTCGCTCCTCATGACGGACCGGAGCGGGTCGACCCGGTAGCGCCGGCAGAGATTCGACGTCGCCGACCTGCAGTAGGCGCAGTCGCCGCACTCGCCGTTGAAGATGGGGATGACGTGGTCCCCTTCCCCGACGTCGGTCACCCCTTCGCCGACGCTCTCCACGACCCCGACCGCCTCGTGCCCCAGGATCCGAGGGAACGCTCGCTCCCCCTCTGGCACCTCCGACCGCCACGCGCTCAGGTCCGTGTGGCAGACGGAGGTGTAGAGGATCCTGAGGCGGACCTCCATCTTCTGCGGCGGGTCCACCTCTATCTCTTCCAGAACCAGAGGTTCGTGTGGACCCCTCGCCACCGCAGCTAAACATAACTCTATCAAATAACATAACAATAATACTAATAGTACGAAATAATACTACTCGTACTACTACTACGTACCGTAGCAGGTGATGACCTTGCCGGCGGTAGCATTGCTAGAAGCGGCCGCCGCGGTGGAGGTGTCGGTTGCCGTAGTCATTGTGTTGGCGGAGGTAACACTGCTACTCGATCCAGAATTTTTTTGGCTATCAACAATGGAGCTCATCACCTCGACTAATATAATAGATGGGTTAGTTGGGAGGACGTATTGCAGAATTTAATATGGCTCTCTATATTTAGATTTTAGAGTGTGACATTGAATATTTGGATAGATGGAGACTCTCATTGCTGTCTTATTGGGCAGATGCAATAAAAACTGTGATCACAACACGATCAATGAGCACATGCTTACGGAGGCTAGATAAGACTTTTGGGTGCATCGTGGTTTTTTAAAAAAATACTTTTTTATAAGGGAGCATAGTGGTTATTTTATTAACGGCATGGTAATTTTGTATTGACAAGTTGTTAGCATTATAGTCGGATTGGGGCAAATGAATGTGGAGAAACAAAAAGTCAATTCACCACCTATACTTCAACTTCCCAATTTAGGATTACAAATGAGATAAACTTAGTCGAGCTTTTGTGTAGGTTGGGCTCGAGCTCGACATAAAATATCTTAGATTGGGCACGACTTGAGCTGATCAACACAGGTTATAAATCAAGCTCGAGCTCCTGTGATCAACTCTGCCTTGACTCGATTATAGCTTGTCAGTGAGCCAAACTCTACGAGCCTAGCATTTTAATAAAGGGACCTCAGTGTGAGCAACAAGCGCCTTAATTAATTATTTGAGTTCTGCTTTCATATCGAGAGAAGTCGAACTCTTGAACTTTGAAGAGAACAACCATTTTAATTAGGCCCATATTTCAAGACCAAATGTATTCGACTCTCCACCTTATTGTTTAAGCAACTGCCACCAAGTTTCTATAACCAGGTTGAAAAGAAGAATTTCCTAAAACAAAGATCCGGTAGCAAAATTCCCAATCAGCGCGATTCCTATAAACAAATAACGTGGTAGGCAAGAGACATTGAAGGCTGCTCGATCTTTGTTACAGTCGCTGATTACTGTACTATTGTCAATGTTGATATGACTTGAATCGGATTATCAGCCGCTACGACTGGTAATCGGAGGTGCGGGGGCAACGCCCCCCGGCCCACGGTGTATGGGCTCAATGTTATTTGTGTTCGGGTTCTGGGCCTGGTCTGTAACCGTTTCCTTTGTCAGATTGGATTAGGTTTAGACCCACATGGAGAAGTACTATAAATACTTCTCATACTCCTCTGTAATCTGTAATCTCCTCGATATAGTGAAATCGGCTCTCTCTCGCCCGTGGACGTAGCTAACACACATCGTGTTAGTGAACCACGTAAATCGTGTGTCGTGTTTTCGATTCTCGCTTTTGTATTCTTGCTTTGTCGATTCCGGCGATTTCCCGATCCGTAGCAGCGCGTTTATAACAGTCAAGAACCAGTTGATCCCAATAACTCGAGTTGCTGCGAAAGGTTCAATCATGGATCATAACAAATAGGAGTACTATAGGACCGTATACACACACATGTATGTATTATATCATCATTCACGTGATGGTATTTAATTTGATAGGACTCCACAACCACAACCACAAACCATAACCACAACCACACCACCTCGGTGTGGGTATTCATCATAAATTTTTATTTCTAGAACACACGGTTGTTTGGGAGCATTGATATATACAGAGGGACAGTATCACATTAATTAACTGACGAGGGAGAGAGACCACAAAGACAACAGCAGCTGCAGGTCCGATGGTGGTTACGTTACATTTACATGTGATGTGAGTGTCGGTTAGCGAACAGCGAGTGCATGAGCGCCGGCCCTCGTCACCGGTCATTCACTCCCCCCGCCGTTTGTGCTTTTTCCGCCGCCTCCTTGAACGTTTTCTTTTACTTAATTTCCTTTTCTGGAAAAAAGGATCATGAAAGAGATGTGTTTTTCTCTTTTACTAATTGTTGCTTTCCCACGTTTGATGTTCCTGCTCCGATCCCCTCAAAGCTGTAGCCGCGTCAAGAATACAGCAATATAATACGTCGTTATTCGTGTGACTATACCGACTCCTAGACAATTAAACAACTGCAATGGTTGTCGGTCGCCCGGTGGTATATAGTTGTGTGGTTCGGCGATGCTCTAGGGGCTGGCCGCTATGCCGAAATTGTTAGTGTGTGGATGGACTGGTTCTTGACATGATATTAGAGTCTTTTGTGATCGCGTAAGGTCTTTTGTTCGAATCTTGGAAGCCTCCATCTGTTCTGTTCAGCACATGGTGTCCGGACTTGTGTCTGTCCAAACTCCAAGCCTATTTGAGTGGCTTGAGTTTAAAAGAGGGTGTTAGTAAATGGTATATGATCTAGAATTGAATCTCTCCCAACAACTCGAGTTATTGGGATCAACTGGTTCTTGACAGAAATCATGGACTGTGATGTCTGACGCTGGCGATGAGATCATCAATACGCGCGCACGACATTCTAATTGGCACTATTGATGTCGGCCGGTACAAACAGGTTCAATTGGTAAATGATTGGAAGATTATCGGTAGTATGAAACAATAGTCAAAACTCAAAATTGAGAAAATGGTGATGAAACGGAATAATTGATTTCCGTTCTCTAAATAAAATGACGTGTTTTGGTGGAACTAATTAACGAAAAGAAGGGCATTTACCGGGTTCGAGTATGAACACGGAAATATTGATCTTATCTATTGGATTCAAGTATAAACATATGAATGTTGACGTTAAATGTTGCATTTAAATATGACGATTTATCGTTTTGTTTGTAATGTAATATTTTATGTAACGTAGATGAAAATATTATAGGTAGATTGTCTTAATATATATAACATAAATGCATAGTTATTTTAGTTTTAATGGTTTTCTATTTTCTCATGTGTTTTATTAAAACCGATATAAATCAACATATAAATCAGTTTTTTTTTCCCGCATTAGAGGGAGACTGGAGCCAAGAAGGAGAAAGAGTTACAGGGATGGGCTAAGTGGAGAGGGAAGAGGGAGTTGCAATGCGACGCTGAAAAGTAACTCCTAACATATCATCTCTTAGAACTTATCTTGGCCCGCTTAGTGGGTCTGTAAGTTCATACACACCGTTGGGATAGACGAGACTGTGCTTCGAGAGCTAGTCCGCGGCTCTATTCCCTATGTATGACCAATATGAACTAACCAATCGCGACTAATTTTCCTGCGAATACCTACTAAGAGAGTGGCATAAGGGTGAATCGGGTCGTGTCTGTTCTCAATGAGGTGTATAGCTAGCTGAGAGTCTGATTCAATTTTAATGGCCCTGTGTCCTTGTGGAATTAATTTCAGGGACCGGTGAGGATTCAGCTCCTGCAACAAAGGCTGGGCCGGCGGGAGTGGGCCAGGCTACTTCCAACACGCCTGCTGACAATGGGCTGAAGCGTGTACGATGTTGATGGGCCAGAAATGGGCCTTCGGTCTCGCCGCTTATCCGATTGTGTGGAGAATAATTTTAGGCTTCGGCCCAACATGATCGTAATACTTAATAGACCGGCAGCCCCGTCGTCGTCGTCAGGAAAAGTTGGCACTCCGGTCGGTCGGTCTCTCTTTGTGACGCTGTAATCACGGCACAATCATGCTTCCCCGTCGCCATCGCAATCAATCTGTTCCCTCCCCAACAGTAATTGAAACAGCAAAAAGTTTCAACCCGCCAACCTTTGGCTACCCAGCAGGAAGATAAAGGCAAAAAGCAAAGCGCGAAAATCTTGACCGAAGTTTTCCCCAAAGGAAAGCGAGGGCAAGTCGTCTGAAATTGAAACGGAGAACGAGAAGGCAATAGAGAGAGAGAGGGAGAGATACTGTTGGCGGGAAAATCACATTGAACTGCAGATTCTGTAATCTGTACCTTGAACACCAAGATGCCCTTTGCAATTTGGTCCGGTTATTTGGTTTTATCCGAAACCGGACCGTATAACCCGGGCCAAGACCGGACCGGGACCGGATAGTAAACAATTCAATCCAATCTTTGGACTTAGATTTGAGGTAAAAAACCGTTTGAGACCGGATAAAAAACTGGATAAAGACTGGATAAGAGAGCTCAACACCCAAAACTTAAGGGTAATTAGCATAAACGGTCACAAACTTTTGCACTTAGTACAAAACTTAACCAACTCCTTACCCTTTCAGGCCTTAGGCCACTCAAATCGCCACCAACTCAATATAAAATCAAGACCGAATTGGGACCGGACCGAGTAAAGACCGGACCGAATCAAAACTGGACTGTATCCAATCCAATCTTTGGTCCTTATATTTTGGAAAAGACCAGACTGAACTGGATCAATTTGGACCAATTTAACCGGACCGGATCGTATAGCCACCCCTACTGGTGGGGCAAGCAATCAAAAGTTGGTTACAAGAGGCAAACTGGCAAAGTGCAAAGGGTAAAAGGAGCATATATATCCAAGTAACAACACCATCAATGCTCCCCTGTTTCTCTGTCTATCTATCCACACTACAATGAGCAAAAGGTTATGATGTTAACCTCGGTCTCTTTCCCCTCCTTCAACTGCCACCCATATCCCATAACACCAGAACATTTATTAACCAACCCTATGTCTCTAAAGACTCTAAAACACTACTCGTAGTTAGGGACGAGCATCAGTCGATTCAGTCCAGAATCAGATCGGATTAAGATAGGACTGGAGCAAAAATAAAGAAAAAATAAAGATTAGAATCCGACCAAAAGTATTTTTGGTTCATTTGGTTTAAGAGAACCCGCTAAACCTGCTCCATCGACATCCCTGAGTAGCACTAGTAAGTAATTAAATGTCGTCGACATATCAATTTACAAATCGATTATGGTGTTTACATATTAATTGAAATACAATTAATAATTAATCGTGCTCATAAAACACCTAATTGATGAATCACTTACAAACTACTCACGACAAATATAGCACGTTCTTAGAGATTGTGTTATGAGCCCTATAGCAAAACTCACCACTTTGACTAGGAATGGCAATGGGGCAGGTCCGGAGCGGATATCTCGATACCCATACCCGCCCCATGGCAGGTCGGGTAATTTATCATGGATCGTGGGTCAGGGCAGGTCGACCCAATGGGTACGCAATTTATATGAAAAATATTAGAAATATTCGTTATTTTCTTTATAAGACCAAGAAAACAAACCATATTATGATAAATGTAGTTAAATTACTGCAGAAATTGATGTTTTCACTAGTTTCAAACTTTATTGTAGCTAAAATATGATTTAATAAAAGGAAAATTTCAAGTAATTTGACTAAGATTACATGTAAATTAAGCAAGAAAGTGTCGATAATGGGGCCTGTCAGGGCAGATCGGGTCGACGAGAGTACCCATGCCCACGGAGCGAGTCGGACCCGCTCCAAAACAGTCAAAACAGGTCAGATAAAACGGGTCAGCTAACCCACCCAAAACAATCCAAACAAGTCGGATAAAACAAATCATATCGAAATTATCATCTCTAACTTTGACCTAACATCTTTTGTATATAAACTATGCAACTCCCTCGCTACCCACACAAATACACAATAAAAAAACTCCACCACCGTCACCGTGTCTGAATATAATATACGCCGTACATCACCACACCAGTGGTAGCACTAATGCGGCTGCAGCCGCAGAGTGAATGAAGAAGCCCGCCTTCCCAATTCCCATCCCTTCCTTTTGTCTCTTTTTCAATGCGGTGGGATCCATTTCCAAATAAACAAAACTAGTAACCCACCATTACCAAGAACCATCCCCACCGACGATTTCATTTCACTTTCATCCTCCCTGCCTCCCATATCTTTTCCCTCCCTCCCCTGTTTTCCCCTTCCCCACCAAAAACCCACTTCAATTGCTACCAATCCTTAGAAACGAATCGAGCCCTTTCGTAATGGGGAACTGCTTGTTCGGCGGCGGGGGAGGTGAAGCGATTAGGGTGATAACCTCAACCGGAGCCATCCTCGAATTCCACTTTCCCATAACCGCCGGCAGCCTCGCCGGCGAGTTCCCCGGCCACGCAATCTTCCCATCCCACGACCTCTTCTGGACCCCACTCTCCCTCTCCGACCACCTCCGCCCCGGCCACTCCTACTACCTCCTCCCAAACCCGAAATTGCCACCCGCCGGAAATCCATCGTCGTCGTTGTCCTCCGTCAAAGAAGGCCACGTCAGATCGAAGAGCTCCCCTTCCTCTCTCACCGGCCTCACGCCTTACCGGATGTCCTTGGACTCCAATTACCACCAGGGTGCCATGAAGAGGTCGCATACAGAGGCGTTTTCTCTACCCTCCTCTGTTTCCGGCGGGAAGGTTCGGAATCAGGAGGAGGCAGGGTTCTGGAAAGTGAAGCTGGTGATTGGCACCGATCAGCTGCTGGAAATTCTGTCTCATGAGGGTTCTACTCACGATTTGGTCCGTAATGTCAGCGCGGTGGCGAAATGCGGCAGTGGGTACTCGACTGCCCTGACTTCTAGGTCCTGCTCGGCGGCGGTGTCGTCGTCGTCGTCGGATTCGTCGTCCTCTGCTTCGTCGGTTGTTGGGTTTTCCGATGATTGGATTGCTGCTGGCGTGTCTAGTTGCACTAGCAGTAGCAGAAATGGTTCTGCGAAGAAGGATCGTCGCAGCTTGGTTGGAGTTGCAGTTGCTTCTTGATTGATTGCTCTGTTTGAATTCCTCACAGAAGAAAATCCCTTTTTTTTCTTTTTTAGTTTTGTGATTTGTTAATGATGATTAGCAACAGATATGTGTTGTGTAGATGTGTTAACATGGTGATTAGGCATGCCGCTGCTTAATGATAGTCGAAACCTCCTCATCACATTAGTCTGTCTCTTTGTTGTCTCCACGGCTCGATTCTTGGATTCAGTCCACGCGAGAACCACTCTCAAGGGTAGTCAAACGATACCCAAGGAAAAGAAACAGAATGCTGTAATGATGTTTTTTTGTTCATGAATTTCCTCACAGAAAAAAAGGGTTAATTGCTTTTGTAGTCCTAGTAGTACCATCGAGTGGCGGAGGCAGGATTTGAAACTGCCCCTGTCCTCTTTTCGGATTATAAAAATATAAAAACATAATTAAATTAATAATATCTAAATAATTTATTTTCATATATAAAAGATAACGACTAATACAATCAGTATTTTATAAACAACCATGACAATTTTTCATACTCTAATGTCATTTATAATCAAGTAATGAGTTGTGATATAGTGACAAAATACGTTGTATTGGTGTTGTGCTTCATCCTTAGTATAAACACATACGAAGTATTTTTGTGACTCCCAAAATTTACCCCTGTCCCGGGACAATGCCAAACATGGCTCCCTCCGCCTATGGTACCATCTGTTTTTAACAAAAGCATCATGGTAACTTGGTAAGTATGTTTGGTAACTTGGGAAGTAAATTATGTTCATAATAACTCAAGTCCAACTGTCGAATTTCACCAAATGTCTAAAGCTTACAAAGGAAAAATGGTCCAGACTCCTGACATTGGGCTATAACTGTTAAAAGTTCAGCAACTGACAAGCTGGTGATTGGTGAATGGTGAATGGTGAATTGGTGATCAAGCTAAAGTGAGAGGAAAAAGTAAAACAATTTAGCCAGGACTTTGTGGATCGAATTCTTAAAATTAGGGATCTGGGCCGGCGTTTCAAATGCCCACTCTGGTAAGGTATTGTATGGCGTGCACGCTTCTTGCCCTGATATTGGGCCTGATGATAGGCTGGGCCTACTTCCGATTTGGGGCTTTGGCCAGTCTGTTGAAATCTGCTTCATTGCACACATGGTTCAAAAAGTCACGCTTAATCTTACGCTTAGACCCGTCTAGATGCAAGGCAATGGCAAAACGTCTCACCTAGGGGTTTTGCGTCTAATTAGATACTCGAACACGTCAATGGAGTAAGACGACATATAAGTCTCTCATAAACATTACTAGATGGAGCTAGGAAGTCAATATTAAAGACCAAAATTAACATCAACTACGAAATTAATTTTCTATTGCAATATTTTCAATTGCTCAAGAACTTTGTGAGCTATTGAGCTATGATTCTATGAATCCGTGAGCTATGTTCTTGTCATTAAGTGTTGAGTAAGTAATTAATCCTTTTAACTGAAGTGAGAAAGTGTTGTAGATTATTATTTCATTCATCATGCAGTGCGAATAGCTATTTTTCTTCCAACGCCTAGACACACTTATTCGACGCCTAGGCGATCTAGGTGCAAGACAAAGGCTTAACGCCCGCCTTACGCCTAGCGCCTTTTTGAATCTTTGCAGATCGAGCCACAACGTACGTACATGCAAGAATTACGTCACAACTCACAAGCTACAAACTGAATGCCCCCTCTCTTCCACTCCTTTTTTTTTTTTGGTTTTTCTGACTACCGAATCATATTCTCCGTTTACTTACAATCAACGACTATAAAACCATATCAAAGACTATATATAAAAATAATAACGGGAACGAATTTTGTGCTGAATTTGTGGTTCAATTATGGTACCATTTCATATGACTACAAACAACCTCCATATTTAAACATCGATAGAAAGTTCTTCCAATCGAACTGCTGATACTATATAATTTAACAAACACGGATTACTAACAATTCAAATTAATAAGTACACACACATACATATTGATTAATTCATGAGTAGATTTTTTTTTTTAAAGTTGTTCAAACTTGAAATACTAAATTATTTCATTCTGACTCCGGCACCATAAATTGTACTAGAAAATTCAACAATAAATTATTTTGTGTTGAACTTATGGTACCGTGGTTCAACTATTTCAAGTTGGTAAAAACAACGTACATATTTGAAATACGATCGAAAATTTTCCAATTCGATACACCTGTTACATTAACTACAATTTCACAAACACATCACCTAACTTATGAATCAAATCGATATATACAAACAGGTACATATGGATTCATTCATGGGTAGCTGAGGGTCTGACTTCCCACCTCACCAATTTGCCGTCGTAAAGCACTCATTAGCAAACCGACTAATCAGTCAACATAACTGAGAATTTTGTTTTTTTGATGAAGGTGAAAACATAACTCTGAGAATTGTACATATATAGATTTGGAGACTATATATCTTTTTCCCCCTTGAAATACTAATTATTTCATACAAAAGGGAAGAGATGTTTTGGTTTTCATATGTATATGAATATGAGTATCAATTCGGAACCATCGTCTGTTTGAAAGCATATAGTTGAATTACTTATGAAAAGTATATACACTTCAAATGATTTGAGGCCTTTATTCTGTAGTAAAATGATTCGAAGGTTTTAGGAAAGGGTCATTATCATTAATTTTTGTTTAATAAGGGGGAAATTAGGTTCATTATTTATTGAAGGGTGACTACCTGTAGCTTGTGGGACAATAAGGCATTTTCATTGGAAAGGGCACAACCACTCATGTTGAATTGATGAAAACTTTGCAAGATCTCCACCTTGTTTAATTGGGATATGAACTTCATGAAGGTTCAAAGATAGATTCTTCGCCTTATTAATGGCTCCATTTGATTGCTATGATCGGTCGGTAGTTCCGCCCCACGCCTTAACTCGCGCAAGCACAACAACAACCATTCTCCGACTACTCAATAACAGATGTTAAAATGTGCGTCATCTCTAACATGTTTGTCCCTGCGATAATTTTATGACAGATTTGCTTACTTACCAGAGACAATTAATTATCTAGTTTTGCGAGGTTACATACTGACAGCCACGTGATGAAGATTTGACATGTGGGTTATTAATGAGATTCTGCAGATTGGTACCAACATAACGATTCAAGGCCAACTGCACCAATATTGCTTAAGGGCATTCAAAAAGAAACCCAACTTCTATGAATTATTAGTATGATGAAATTCAACCAAGTAGTACCAAACAAAGTTATTAGGAGAGCCCTTAATTGTAATATTGAAGAAGCTAGCTAGGGTTTGAGTGGTGAGGGGTGAAGGGCGAAAGTAAGAGGCGGTGGTTGCCCCGTCAATTGTTGGAGCGAAGGAGGGGAATAGTAGTTGTAGGAATTGATGATCTTGATGATGATGATGAGGTATGGAATTTAGCTAAGGGAAATTTACATAATCTCACTTCCATCGCCATGATTAAGAATTGACACGCACAAAGACGTCATAACAGAAAGAGATTAATTAATGGGAATATATGAATGTGGTTGCCGGTAGGGAATGGAATTGGAAGGTATCATCATCACTAACCTTTCTTTTCTTCCCATTTAGGGTTTTGAATTTGATGATAACAAATGTTAGTGCTATACCGTTAGATCGAATTGATGCATAGGGAGACCACGGCAACGGCGGCAACACAAGCGAATGAACGAAAAGTTGGGAAATGGGCTTTGCTAACCTATTATTTGTCTTGTTATTTTTATTATTCTAATAAGGTTGTGCTATTGGATTCATTGGATTTATTGAGATGTCGTTGATGCACTTGGTGGAATGTTTTTATTGCGAATATATATAATGTTTTTATAGAGGATCATAATTCATAATTGAGGTGGTTTTCATTTGTTAGTTTTGCAGGAGTTTTTTTTTTTGTTTTTGACAAAAGGTAATCTTATATTGATTCAAGAAGAGATAATTACATCCTGGAGATCAGCCAGGTCTGGAAATCAAAAACACGACTCATAGTCGGAGACAAAGAAAGGGCCTTCCTAGCCACCCTATGGGCTACCCTATAAACCGCACACCTAACCCCGGATGAGACTGAAAATAGTGTAAAACTTCTTCTAGAATAGCTCCCACCCGGTTATCACTAGCCTGCCGCGAAATAATCTTGTCAATAAGCACCTTGGCATCTCCCTCAAACCTCACCTCCGTGAACCCCAGACCCAAGTTTGAATTTATAAAGTAAAACATAACATTATAAACAAATTTATGCCATCCTAACCCTTATAAAAATGAACAAATTTGTCTAGAGCTTTCTCGTTAAAGAGCATATATACTACCACGTATATAGTACATACTCTTTGTTTTCAAAATTGAACTAGATGCTTAACCGAAAAGGTGAGTGATTATGATTCAATGGTTAGTCATTACTCATTATGGAATCGTTGGCTGTTTATGTACAATAACATTGAAGATATATATAGTACTCTAATTAAGACTGAATTTGTCCTAACCATAAAAAAATATCATATCGTCCACCACCAAAATTTCTAACAAATCATTCATTCAAACTTCCTCCTCTTCATTTTACTAAATTAACGTTAGTATTTAGGGTGACTTGTCCGTAGTACAACACATAAAGCCCACAAAAAGAGGCTGGAAAATGAAGAGGAGGAAGTTGAAATACAATTAATAATTAAGCCACGATGGTTTTATTTTACTTAGTAGTATTTTTTAAGAAACGAAGAGGAGGAAGTTGAAATACAATTAATAATTAATCTGATTTCATTTTCAATTGTTAAAAAACTATTTGATCCATCCATAATCGTACAAAACAAATGAACCAAAGCTCCATCTACGGCTATAACAAGTTATATATACCTACATCCACGATGCACGTATATAAATTATAGACATTGATGTACACGTATATGAACTATTAATGGGTTGATGATGATGATGAGGATGAGTTGCTGATTATAATTAGAGTGGAGAAAAGAGGTTAATTGGCTGAATTTATTGAAGCGATGGGCCAACGAGAAAGCTCAGTGCCTCCCGACCCCATCATTTTTGCCCACTCTCTTGTCGTTGTGGTGGTTGCACAACATAAACGAGCCCAGGAGAAAAGACAGATTCATCCAGAAAAGGTTAGTCATGGAAATCAGTAATTAATTACATTCTTTAATTTTAATGTGGTTTTAAAAAAGCTAATAGAGAAAAAAGAAAGAAGGGGAAAAAAAGAGAGAAAAGAAATGGTGGGTTTCAAGGGTGACTATCATAGAGATATTAAGGTCATGGGTCGCAGTTGAGATGGGTCACCGGGCCCCCACCACCAGTCTCTCAAAGCCCAAATCTTTTTGGACATGGGCCCCGCTTGTTTAGTACCAACACTTGTGGGCCTACCAATTAGCTAGTCCCATTTTTTTTCTTCGTTTCTCTTTTCCTTCTCTTATTTTAGGTAGTTGGGTGGTTCGCCTTTTTTTACTAGAAGGATTGAGCATATGTGTCGAGATGATGTTTATTCTGATCATCAACTTATTAATTAATTTACAATATATATCTTACCAATTGAATTAAGCTACGAAAGCATCAATGAATTGGTTACTAATTGAACCAAAACATATACCTGACAACAATGCCTATATAAGTTCAAATATGGTCATTTGGATAACAAGCAAATTCAGTAAGTACAAATCAGCCTTTCATATTAGAATTCTAGGTCAGTCTGCGGAGTTGATGAAACAATAAGCATAAAATATTACGCTCGATGAAATGCGGACTTAAGCCATTAAGATTCCGCCCAAGTTGGTTCAGATGACTGTGACCGGACTTAATAATTTTGAATACCGAAAAAACTCTGGCTCGCCTACAGCAGCAACTGACACACGTTGCCGAGATTTTCCCAAGCCACCTGGCTTATTGTTAGGTTCACAAACGAGCTAAACTCGATTTGAGTTCGTGAGCTTATATTCACAAGCTTAAGTTTGGACAAAACATTTAAGAGCTCAAATGAGCTCGAAAGAAATTCGGAAAAAAAAAACAACCTTTCAACCAGTTGAATCAAAACTCGATTCAACTTATCTTATTTGTCGCATCGTAACGAACGGCGAGTGACTTACTACGTAATTAGTTTCTGGTAAATAAAAGTAGGGGGTGGTGAGACTTTCTATCAAACACGGCAAACTAAAAGTCTTATAGGACAAGGGATTGACCCCAGCAGGCAAGCCAAAGTACAATATATACCCGTAGCCCCCTATCCATACATAATTCGAACCCTTTTTTTCCCCATGCACAGTCCTTTCTTTCTTGTTAGCTTTTCCCCAATTTCCTCTCTTCTATTCTCTACGGGCCCGCCGGCTACTTGCTTCGCCACCGGGTCCCGTCCAAGTTGATGAGATTGAGAGCAACACTAACACCCACTCTATATATATATTCATCATCCTCCAAGAACTTCATTTCTACTCTTTACCCTTCAATTCCTTTTTTCTCTCCCATCTCGTCACTCACTCTCTCTTTCTCCCTTTTTCAGGGCGTCCCCTTCAATTCTGCTTCTCCTTCTTCTTCTTCGTCGCAGCTTTTCTCTTCCATTATTAGCTTCTTCTTCTTCTTCTTCTTCTTCTTCTTCTTCTTCTTCTTCTTCTTCTTCTTCTTCTTCTTCTTCTTCTCACTTGACACATCAACTCATGTAGATTGAAAGATAGCTAGCATTAATTAGTTCGGTACCTGGACGTTTAAGATTCCATCATCATGCGAGAATCATCCGCGGGAGGAGGAGGGGATCCGGTGAATCTATCGGTCAACGGGCAGTCGCAGGTGCCACCTGGATTCAGATTCCACCCCACCGAGGAAGAGCTCCTCCACTACTACCTCCGCAAGAAGGTCGCCTCCGACAGGATCGACCTCGACGTCATTCGCGAGGTCGATCTCAACAAGCTCGAGCCCTGGGACATCCAAGGTATAAACTAACAGTCAAAATCGCGCTTTAAACTTAGTTTTTTTTTTGTTGATTGGTTAAAATGAATGTTTGGGTTTTGGGGTTGGTACAGAGAGGTGCAAGATAGGTTCGACGCCGCAGAGCGACTGGTACTTCTTCAGCCACAAGGACAAGAAGTACCCGACGGGCACCCGAACCAACCGGGCCACGGCGGCCGGGTTCTGGAAGGCTACGGGGAGGGACAAGATCATATACAGCAGCTACAAGAGGATTGGGTTGAGGAAGACGCTGGTTTTCTACAAAGGTCGGGCTCCTCACGGCCAGAAGTCCGACTGGATCATGCACGAGTACCGCCTTGACGACGCTGCATCTACGGACACCACCACCACCGCTTTCATCATCTCTTCCCCTGTAAGTCGTGCCCTTATATATATCCACCTAGCCAATTAGTACGAGATCTGGGTTTCTACTAAAACGTAACAACATTGGAGTAATGTGAATGGGTTGTCTGGTTTCAACGAGTGGTATCATAATCTGGAGACTTTATTTCGTACCAAAAAGTAAATTCCTTGGAGTTTGGTATAAAGTAAACAATACCGTACTGATGAAACTATCGGGTTTCGACACATATCATCTACGTTCGGTCTTTTAACTGATATTTAGCATGATATATATACTAGGAGTATTTTTGAAAATATTAATTAGCTAGTAAGCCGGGGTTTTCCAAGCGGCCGCCTATTGTATTGTAGAATCGTCGATAACCCGGTTGTGTCCACCTAGCTTCACACCGATGTGTATGGAGCTCTCCGATTTTAACAAATGCTATCGGAATCTGGAGAGTCTCGTATAGTCAAAACTAAACCAATGAGCTTTTTTTTTGTTCAAACTAAACAATACCGTGCTAATAGAGTTATTCTGTCGCGCGCGACTCGTATCATTATCTACTTGCGCCCTGTCTTTTAATTGATATTTAGCATGGTGCTATATGAGTAGTTTGAGATCATGAATTAACCAATTAATTAATTAAGTTCCTTAAATGGATGTGAATGAAACAGGGATTGAATCACGTTGGTGGCAACTACATAATCGGAGGAGGAGATCAAGGAGGCTCGGAAGAAGGTTGGGTGGTCTGCCGCGTATTCAGGAAGAAGAACTACCAAAAAAGCCTAGAGAGCCCCAGATCCGGTTCCTCCTCCGCCAACAACAACAACAACAACCTTCACCATCACGCATCACACATCATCATGACGCCACCACCCGCCAGGTGCGGCGGCGACGACGACAACGGAGTCCTCGACCAAATACTCACCTACATGAGCAAGCAGCAGCAGCAGCACGACTGCAAGGCCGAGAACTCCTTCGCCAACAACACTAGGTTCATGCATCTGCCGCGGCTGGTGGCCGATTACGAAAACCAACAACAACACTACCACCAGCAATCATTCGGCGACGTGACAACGGAGAATAATAATAATAATAATAATGTTAATAATAATAATAATAATAATGAAGCTTCCTGCTGCACCAACCACGGCACCGGCTTTGATGCGACAGGTTCGGGTCACGACAACAAACATGGAAGGGTGATGATGATGTCGTCGCAGCAGCAGGTGGTAAATGACTGGACTGCCCTCGACCGTCTCGTTGCATCCCAGCTCAACGGCCACCTCCACGACGAGGTTGACCTGCTCAACGACGGCGACGACGATGACTTCATCGACGGTGGCGACGACGACGGTGGTCGTATTGGTCATCATCATGGTGTTGGTAGTGGCATGCATGTGGATCTCTGGAGTAATTTCGGCAAGTCGGAAACTTCTCCGTCGTCATCATCAGACCCATTATGCCACTTGTCGGTTTGATATACGTAATCATGGCTACTACTCTATTACACGTAACATGCAAATGTACACAACAAAAAAAAAACAAAAAAAACAAAAATCTAAACCCAAAACTTTTCGTTACAGTTTACAATACCACGAGAGACAAGGCCAGGCAGGAGAGGTGAAAAAAAGGACAAAACAAAAATAGGTAATAATTAGGGTTGTCTAGTACTCTAGTTTTAAGTCGTCGAGGTGCTTAATTAATTGTTACTCTTTTTTTGTTGGGTTGTTTAGGTGCTATTATAGGATTGATGTACGATGTATTATATATACACGTGTATGTATAGGATTGGATGACAGTGGTGTAGCAGCTGCATGCATGTATTTTTCATAGATAATAATAAAGAAACGGAATCGGGTGATGGAAAATGAAATATGGTGCGGCCTTTTCTTTTAACTATCGCTTTATGGGAAATGGACGACGTCCTATCTTGTTTTCTTATTTGTGAACGAGGTGCTCGTTCTTTTTTTTAATAAAAAAAGATTAAACGTACCGGCTGCTTGTTTATTTATTCCACGAAGGCACAAAATCCCACTGCCGATCTAGATGTGTGAATGTGATTTAGCAAAGGTTATACGGTTACCAATAATCATATATTCATGTTTTTAAGGTATAAGGGGTTTGTTTCTATTATTTGCATAGGCGGAGGCAGGGGCATTAGCCCTTGTCACGGGACAGGGGCAAATTTCGGAGTGAAAAAAAATACCCATATATATTTATATTGATGATGAAACAAATAATTAAAGGTGGTATTATAGTATTTTATCAGTACAACACAACTTATTAGTGGTTCATAAACTTATATAAACTTAATTTATTATACTATAAACGAACTTTTAATTGCAATAAAGACCTAATAAAATCATTTTTCTCCTTATGTCTATTCATTTTTCCCAACAATCCTGAAATTTTTCAGCGACAATGACAATTCCACTAGTTTTGATTCTACCAATTTGCAACTATAAGTGCAGAAAGAACATTTTCAGCTTTGAATTATATTAAGAACAAGTTTTGAAGTCGAATTGGCGACTAGTTTGCTAATGATTGTTTAGTGTGATACATTAAAAGAGACATATTTAACATTGTAGACAACAAATGTTTTGTGTTTTTTTCACAATATGAAATTCCGTCGTGGTTGCTTATGAAAACAGTGATTTTATTAGTCGATTATTTTTTATATGTGAATGAATTATTTGGATATAATTGGTTTTAATTTTATTTATTAAATATTTATTAATTAAATATTTATATATTTATATTATGAAAAGAGGACAGGGGTAGTTTCGAATCCTGCCTCCGCCACTGATTATTTGGAGTCGGCCGCCGGAAAATAAAATTAATCGGACTAATTACCTATTTTCTTTATCTTGCCGGTCGGTGAGGATTCCATCACATGGACGGATGCAACCCTAATTAGGTGTCTATATTTGCACAAAGGGAATATGAATTTGATCATATATATAATATATAGCCCAAAACTAAGTGTCTCGCCAATGAGGACATCCAAAACCCTAGAATGACGGAAAATATAAGTAAGTTGTTTTGTCTTGTTTTGTCAAGAACTGGTTGTTCTCAATAACTCGATTTGTTGGGAGAAGACTATACTCAATCTTATACCACACTCTAACACGCCCCCTCAAACGAAAGCCAACTTATGAGCTTGAAGTTTGCACAGGCTCACCATACCTTGTGCTTTAATCAATTGTTAATATTGGGGGTCATGGAGATTCGAACACGCGACCACTTGGTCAAACCAGCTTTGAATGTGATCGAATTTAGATGAACACAATTGTATGAATATTTCCCTAATACTTAAACTCGAACCAACTCAATTAAACATCTGCATATATCCACTATCTATTGCATATATATATATAAAACAAATTGATGCAGTGGTAATGTAAGAATGAGGACATCCACTACCAGCCTGTTTGGAAAGGCTAAATTTTGAGAAAATGGAATTCCAATTCTCAAACTTTCCATGATTCTCATGTTTGGAAGTAAAAAGTAAAAAGGAAATGGAATTCCAAAAGGCAAAAAGTTGGAAATTCTAATTCCTACCAAAAGTGGCCGGAATAGGTGGAGGGAGTGATGGAATTAGTGGACCCCACATTAATTTTGACTCACCTTTACAAGAAAGCCCTTACTACTTTTGGATTTGAAATCACTAATACCAAAGATATTATTGTAAAAGCACTTGTAAGAAATCATTTCCATTTTTTCCAAACATAAAAAGATGAAATCATTTCCCAAATTTTTGGATTTGTTCCAAACATAATATTTTAAAATGAATTCTCACTTGAATTCAGATTCTCACAAGAAATGGAATTCATTTTCCAACAGAATTATATCCAAACAAGCTTTACATTATAGATTCCAAAATTGAGACTACGAAAAAAAGAAATTCGAATGAGGAACACGATGCATACACGACGGTAGAGCAGACGCAAACAATTTTCATTGGAAGCTTCCCTTATGTATAACACACAACAAACACGAAAAAGACAACACATCTTCATGCATTGCAGATGCAGGTCCAACACATTTTTGACGTATATAATACATATTATTGAATACATGCATGCGTTACCTAACCTTCCACATGTATGCATATTATCGCCAACAAAACATCTCCATCCAACTGCAACTATCGCTATCAAAAAACCTCCCAGATTACGTGTAGAAGGAATCTCATCTCAACTACAGTTCCCATCAGATCCTAGTCTAATTGATTTGGTTCGTTGGATGTAATTCGTTGTAATTCGAGGAATCACAATTGTCGATTATTATTTTTTTATTATTAAATTTATTTTTCGGGTTTAGTCTTAGAGAATCGAGGTTTTTGGTTTATTGATTAGAAATCATGGTATAATATAATATTCCAAATTTGATTTAGTTCAAGTTCAAGAAAGAATTTTAAATAGAGATATTTTATTAACAATACATGTAGTATCGTATACTAGGGGTGGCAGTCGGTTTTCCGGTTAGCGGCTAACCGGTCGGTTTCAACCGAACCGACCGGTTTTCGGCTAGCCGAAAAACCGATTCTGAAGAAGGCGGTCGGTTGGCGGTAGAGGAAATTAGGGTCCGGTTAGCCGAGTAACCGAAGCCGGTTAACCGCGGCTAACCGGCCGACCGACCCAAAACCGAAAATATAAAAAGAGAAGGTGACCCACAGCAGACTCTTCTTCTTCTCTCTTTCCTCCACAGCAGACTCTTTCTCTCTTCTTCTTCTCTCTTCTCTCCGACTCTTCTTCTTCTCTCTTCTTTCCACAGCAGATCCGAATCTTCTTCTTCTTCTCTCTTCTCTCCTCCTCCTCACCTTAACTCCTTCGACTCTTCTTCCTCTGCATGGCGGCCAGATCCTCGCGCCGCACCTCGCTCCGCGTCGCCGCACCTCGCTCCCGTCGCCGCGCCCCTCGCCGTCGTCGCGCCCGTCGCCGTCGCCGCGCCCCCCTCCCGTCGCCGTCGCCGCGCCCCGCGCCCGTCGCCGCGACCCCTCTAGGCTCCAGATCTGTTTACATGGAGAAAGGTGAGAGAAGAAGGAGAGAGAAGAGGTCTGGTGGAGAGGAAGGAAGGAGAGAGGAGGAGATAAGGAAGGAGTGGTAGAGATTTTTTGTTTCATTTATTATTATTTTTTTTTTTTGAAAAAGTATTTTCGGTTGGCCGGCTAACCGAGCCTAAACTCGGAACCGACCGGTCGGTTGGCCGGCTAACCGTGAGCTCTCTTCGGTCGGTGGTCGGTATCTACAGGGGGTGGCGCGGTTTAACCGATAACCGGATTTTCGGTTTTCGGTTAAACCGAAACCGACCGACTGCCACCCCTATCGTATACGATAGAAATACCAATCTGAACCATATATCACGCGTACCTCTCCCAAATATAACTTGTTTTCCCCTTCTCGTGTATCAATATTAGCATTCAATATTGCTTGTCGAGTGTGCATTATTTGTTAATTCTCTCAATTGATTATAAACTCAAGTCAAGTGAAATGAGGTACACGTTAATTAATTATTTCTTCCTTGACCAACAAATTTGATAAAAATATACTTGTCCTCAACGGCCCATTCGTTTTCTCTCATCAATTTGATCAACTTTATGAATAATAAATCATTAAAAAAAATTATATCGAGAAAAAAAATGACTTACTCTTATACACTATCATTTCTCCTTTGACCATAAACTTTTTGTCTTTAATTTTTCCATCGCAGTTAAAACTGAGCTGTCAGATAATGGTAGCTCCTGTTTAATTAGTAGTTGAATATTGAGAGCAATGTTTTTCCTTGCAGATGTGACTTTTGTAGATCGTTTTTAGTGTCAAATATATGGCTTCTGTTCCCAAAATAACCCAAAACCCCAGGAGAATGTAAAAGTGATTAACTAGGTCATCTGATGATATACGAAAAATTGAACACAAGCGTGTGATCAAAGATCACGAAAGTTCGAAAAATTAGTAAATAAATGTTATTATATCGAGATTCCAGCAACGCGACTCTCAGTTGAATCTTTCGACACCAATTCAATACGTTTAACATTTAAGTCTACGCAACTATATGTATAAATACAACCAAAATATGCGATCGTGGTCAAAGTTAAACTTGATTGCATACTACATAGCTACGAAGTAAGAAATTCGGTTGGTGGAGCAATTGGAGATGGGGAATAAAAAAGAGGCAAGGCTCCGAAGTGGGCATTAGTCTAGGGGTGGAAATCGGTATAGGTATCCCAATACCAAATACCGAAATCTCGAATACCGAATTACACCTTAAAATCAATCCCAATCCCAATCCCTAAATAATTTCGGTATCCCAATCCCAATCCCAATCCCTAAATAATTTCGGTATCCCAATCGGTACCTCGGTATCCCAATCGGTATTATCGAATACATAATTAATTACCTTCACAATTAATAATTAAATATATAAATTAGATTTTATTGTTTAATTTAGGGCAAAGAGACTAAGCAAATAGTCTTGAGTTGCCTAGAGCTAACATCTCAAATTCTTGTAATTGGTAATCTTTAATTTGACGAATTTGAGGTTGAGAGACGACTAATACTAGTGTGAAATAGTAATGTAATGATCTATGTATAATTAAATGACGAATTTGGTGGTTGATGGTCGCGTAGTAGTGAATGAGAGAGTCTAGTTGAGAGGATTAAATACACACTAGCTTATATTTCGGTATTGATCGGTATTTCGGTATATACCGATCCCAATCCCGTAATCCCTAATACCAAATAACAATTGAAATTCAATCCCAATCCCACAAAATAATACGTGTATTCGGTAATACCAAATATAGACAAATTCAGTACGGTATTCGGTATATCCCAAATACCGGTACCAAACTTCCAGCCCTAGGCATTACCTAACAGCAATAGTATTTAGACGCCTGGTCCGGGCCAAGGACTAGCGGGCCAAGATATATGGACCTTAATTTGTGTGGGATTTACAGACGGTCCGGCCCATATCAACCCAAACTACGGCGCCAAGTTGTATTCATTTCATTTTTCACTATTAATTTTCCTTCAACAGTTCAATTTTCACTTTTGCTTTGCAAAGGTGCGGTGTTCAGAAAAGATTATTACTTCAACGCTAAACATACTTTAGTAATAAATTGCTTCAACGTGTGAGGCTGTGAGCTCTTCTTTTGTCACCTAAATAATTAAGCTACTTCGACCCACGGTTATCGATTAAACAATAAAAAGGACAATTATTGATAGTTAAATTTAACTAATTAGTAACCGTTTTTATTTTTATTTTTAACGAATTAGTAACCAATGGTTAGACGGCCAACCGATTACAACCATTTTCACAGTTATGATCGATAATAATATGTCTCGATGGACCGCAAGTAGAAGCCGCAAAATAGAGAATCAATTTCCGACAGGGGAACTTTGTGGTATAAGTATCTCTGCAGGCTGCAGCGGCAGCGGGCACTAGATCAGGCCAACTCTACAAAAATAGTCAAACTTTCAAATCTGGTAATTCGGGTAGTGTATGCGACAGAATTGGCCAGGCAGCAACTTTGATTGTCCACAGCAGCGCTGCTGATGCATTTTCAAACGATAAAGACAGCCAATCAAGCAATTCACAAGTGAAAAAACGATTGAAAGGAGATACAAAATCTTGCAGAACCTCAATCAAAATGGTGGGTTTGCTTTCAAACATCGATTCATGGACTCAACTTCGTTCACCTCAGATTCATATCACAGACAGTAAGCAAGTCGAGATAACTTACTTTTCATATCACCATCATCGTCACATTATATATAATGAATCGCTATTTGCCGCCCGCAGTTTTACTATTTGCCGCCCGTAGTTAGAAAAAAAAGACGATTTTGCCCCTAACCCTATCCCACCCTCAACCCATCTGCCCCCCTTCAACCCTCCCTCCTCCTGCCTCCCTCCCGCCGCCGCCGACCCTCCTCCTGCAGGCCCTCCCGCCGCCGCCGACTCCTCCCTCCTGCCAACCTCCTGTCGCCGACTCCTCCCTCCGCCGCTGCCGACTTCCTCGCTCGCTCTCGCCGCCGCCAACCTCCCAAGCTCGGCGGAGGGAATTTTTTTTTATTTTTTTCAGTCGCCGTCCGACTGGCCGGAGCGGACGCCGTCCGACTAGCCGGAGCGGACGCGGTCCGACTGGCCGGAGCGGACCCCGTCCGCCCGGTTTGATCGGACCCCGTCCGCCCGGTCTGGTCGGACCTCGTCCATTCGGTCTGGTCGGACCCCGTCCGCCCGGTCTGGTCGGACCGATCTGATTGGGTTTATGATTCGGTTTGAATGGTTCGGTTTAAATAAATATTTATTAGATTTATTTTAAATACAATTGTTAGTATCTTAATTAGTTTAATATTGATAGTTGAATAATTAGTATATAATTGTTAATTTGACCACAGTTGGTTAAGGGAATTAGGGTTTGACTTAATTAGGGTTTGACCCGAATTAGGGTTTGACTAAATTATATATTATTTGACCACAGTTGGTTGAGGGAATTAGGGTTTGACTTAATTAGGGTTTGACCCGAATTAGGGTTTGATCTGAATTAAGGTTTGATTTAATTAGGGTTTGGCCCGAATTAAGGTTTGATATAATTAGGGTTTGACTTAATTAGGGTTTGACCCGAATTAGGGTTTGACTAAATTATATATTATTTTGACCATAGTTGTTTGAGGGAATTAGGGTTTGACTTAATTAGGGTTTGATTCGAATTAGGGTTTGACTTAATTAGGGTTTGACCACAGTTGAAATAATCTCACCCAAGATGACGGATAACAACAATAAGAATCAACTCGACTCAATTGGACCAATAATGACAATAAAGAAGGAAAGCATCTCATCCACCTCCTATACCTTATACTCCTCTGAAACCCTAAACCCTCATTCCCCTTGAATAGCTACCTTCAACCTCGATCCATCCAATCCTACTAGGAAATTATTTTAGAGGCAAAATCATCTCTTCCTCCACTAACAATAATATTTCGTCTCGTGGAAATATATGTGATAGGCTCAAGAAACTCCTAGTTACCACCCCCAGAGCCCTAAAAACACCTCGATGAAAGTTTTGGCACTATTCATCTCTTTTTGTCGGGAATGTCCAATTGATAAACAATCGATTCCAACACATTTGTATCCACATTTTAAGAGATCGATGAAAGTTTTAATATTTTTTCATGTCGGTGACTCTAGTAATTGTTAAAAGATGTTTTTGTCCGACCTTCCCTGAGCCGCAAAGAGTCCTCTTCGTGCCTCGATTCCTTGGAAGTTTTATAAAACATAATTTAGGTACGATGATCTTATTAAATATGAAATAAATACAATTAAAAAGGTTTAATCAATATTTATAAATATTTTATAACTATTCTACATAATTAAAATGAATTATTCATAAGTTTATACAATATTTATGATAATTTATGATTAAATATCCATTCTCTTATACACTACTTCAGATCATTTGTAATTATTTAACATACTATAATTATTTAATTGCTATTATACTGAATTTATTTATTTTAGCTCTATTTACATAATTATAAAATAAGTATGAATTAGTTTGTACAATATTTTTTATAATTTAATTTTTTTTCTTATGAATAAATTTTAGTTTTTCTAATTCATAAATATAATTAATAAACATACATATAATTATTAGCATGATATAATATTAAAAAAAATAGAAGATTGAGTTAAATAATTAATATCATTTAGCGACGAATTTTGTGACGGTTTTGAAACCGTCGCTAATGCACGGTCCGCTCGCCGGCGTCGGACGGGGTCCTCCCGCCGGCGTCGGACGGGGTCCTCCCGCCGGCGTCGGACGGGGTCCTCCCGCCGGCGTCGGACGGGGTCCTCCCGCCGGCGTCGGACGGGGCCCTCCCGCCGGCGTCGGACGGGGTCCTCCCGCCGGCGTCGGACGGGGCCTTTCCGCCGGCTGTGGTGATTTGGTTCTGGCGGTGGTGGCGATGTCGGCGATTTGGCGGCGGTGGTGGATTGGCGCCGGCGACAGTAGTGGTGGAATGGGGTTTGTTTTATAAAAAATGAACAAAGGGTAAAAATGTCATTTTAGTTTAATTTACGGGCGGCAAATAGTAAAGAGACGGGCGGCAAATAGTAACCCTCTATATATATATATATATCTAGGAACTACATATTACTACAAGAAACCAAGGAAATCAGCTGCAAATCGGACACAACACCAATCCATTCTCATTGCAGTCAGGGCACCTCACCACAACCGACCTCGCAGCACCAAATCCCCCACCACCACCAGCCTCCTTCTCCTTCTCCTTCACCACCATCATCACCACTTTACAGCTCCCATTGCAGGAAAAACAGGGCAAGAACCTCACATTCCCACAACCTTCGCAGCTGCCGCCGCCAATGGCTTTACTCCTGGTAACACCCTGCAGCAAATCCGCCATCCGCCCTTCCTCCACAATCCTCATCACCTCCTCCACCCCACCCAAGTACCTTCCTCTCACAAACACCCTCGGCAGCACAGTCGCGGCGGCCGCCGCGGAATCTTCACCTTCCCCTTTCCCTTTCCTGCATCCGTCACCAGATCTGATCATCATCAGATCCTTCAGCTCCTCCTTGAATCCGCGATCCATGGAGACGTCCCTCTCGCAGATTTGGACCCCGAACGATTCGATTGCTGCCCGGACTACGCTGCAGGCCTCGAACGTCTTGCGGATCCCTCTCAGGCTGGTGGTGTAGATCACCACCCTGTTCTCCCCGTTGGGTGGGCAGAGCTCCTCGAATCCCTCCAGCAAACCCGAAATCGGGGATTCCTTCTGCTGCGGTGGAGGCGGCGGGGGCTTAGAGAAAGCGGCAATGGTTTCCCCAATTGGGTCCTTTCGAGGGGGAGGAGGAAGGGGAGAGAAGCGGAAGCTGTCGACGGGGTCGAGGCCGGACATTAGTTCCCAGGAATTGATGACTTCTTGGGGCGGATCGGGGCGGAATCGGTCGCCGGTGGGGGTTGGAGCGGGCGAGTCGGTTAGAGAAGCTGGGAAGACGGAGCCCAAGGTGAAGCGAGGCGGCGGAGCGGGAGCGGCGGCGGTGGTGGTGGTGGAGGAAGGTGGGTCGAGGTTGAGGAGGCCGTAGGTGGTGGAGGTGAGGGAGACGATGTGATGGCCGACGCCCAAGGCTGAGCCACCCAGCTGCGTGAAGGTTTCTTCATTGCTCAGCAGATTCGAAGAGACGCAGCCCATTTTTTTTTTCTATTTTCGCAGAGAGAAGAGCGCAGGGAGGGAAAGAGTGAGCTGCAGAGAAGAGATGGAGGCCAAGAGGACGGAGAGAAGGGAAGAATAAGGTGATGACAAAAGAGTGGATTCTACGTCGGTGGATGGCTTTGCTTTTTCTCTGCTTTATTTCTGCCTTCTGCAGAAGAAAGCAAAGTATTTTTGGCGTTAACCCGTAATAGCTTCAAAACTGAAGAAGGAAAAGAAAGAGTTCCGAGCTACAGGACGAGGCGGAATTTTCAAAGAGAAGAAAAGTGGTTTTTTTTTTTAAGATTTGAAACTAAGGAGAGGATCGGGCGCCCAAAATTTAATTCAAACTCAAATGGGACCATGGTAAACGAAAGGCCGTACGTGGAGTGGGCTGATGAGCTGGGCCGGCCCACCTCTTCTTGAGGCGGATCGGGGATCACGTGACCGGAAAAATGCCCAAATTAAGAGCTCGGAAGAAAAGCGGGCTGGGAGTTGGTCTACGACAATGGGCTGAACGAGTCCGGTTTTTGACCTGGTTGAGTTTTATGATAGGCACTCATCGACTTGGCTTGCAACAACACGAAAAACAAACAGCAACCTGGAAACTGCATTTGGTGACAATCACATGAAAATTGCCAGGAGCAACGAAAGCATCCGACGAAACAACAAGCAAGAATGCTTGCTAAACCACAGTCTTGTTCTACAAACAAATGAGTTTAAACTATAGGTTTACCTGTTTACTTGTTACCAATAAAGAAAGAGATCCCCAACCACAATGAATGTGGCAGGCATATATGATGCAAATTCGTTGATTCTTTAATGTCTAGAAGTTAACTGGCTACCATTAGTGAAACCAGAATAATAAGCAGAGGAAGAACAGATAAGATCCCGCCAGATCAATGGCGATAAACCAGTTGACAAAATTTTAGACACTGCAATTGTTCTGTGCATCTAATCAGGATAAATCCATCCAATACCCAACACAAGGCAACGGACAGTTCACATAGCATCACATAACCTTGAAATCATGCAACAAACCGTAACATCGTACGATAATAGCTTTTTCAAGGCAAATAACAACCTACATGTATCAAACATGAGAGACCTTTCTGCCAATGCCATGCACTAAATGCCGTGAGTCGAATAATCCATCATGGAGAAAATGGCTACATATAAAATGAGAAACATCTACACCTTTTGATTTGCTATGTAAGTTCTGTAAAACATCATTCCAGCAGCAAACAAGCTATTACAACTAAACACCTTCCATTAGCCAGAGTTTGAAGTTTCCTAGGTACAAGAATCTTTGCCTCACATTCAAGGAGGGAAAGATCGATTAAGGCTTGATAACAAAACAGAGGCTACACAATTGTCAAAGATACTAGTAACTGAATATGCAGTCTGGAGTAATGCAACAGTATCCAAAATGGCTACTTTTTCCACACATCAGAAAGTATTATAACAAAGAAAAGCTATCCTAGTAACCCTTTAACTCAAAAATTACATCAAGAAGTGTACCACATTAACAATCACATATGAACGACGCCTTAAACATTCGAGACCAGACAAAGATAGAGCTGATTGTAAATTCTTTCTAACCTTAATCATCACAGTGGGACACCTTCCCCTCATTCATCCAACAAAATTACAGCTCGAATTCGTCTTCAAGCTTCAACTGTTCCGCGGCAGCTTCCTCTTCCTCATCGTCAATGACAAAGTAAGGGTTATGTGCCTCGGGCTTAAACTTCAACCCGGTGAACAAGTAAAATGCAAGCGTGGCCAATTCGCTCGCCACCACGCTGGTCCAGAGATACTTGTACGAGGTGATCGTCTCCAGCGCATAAACCACCACACGGGTGAAGTAAATGTAGCAGATCACAACAATGTAGTATTGCCTGAACAGGGTCAACTTCATCAAATTCACTGCAGCCTTGCCATCAGTCCTGGCAGCCTCCCGCAAGTTCTTGATGGACCAAACAATGGGGAACAGAACCGCACAGCAGCAAACCACATCAACCAACAAGAAAATCTGCTTCCATGTGATCCAATCCTGGCCATACGGCCCCGTCTCGTCGATCACCACCTGCGCGATATTGGCCACAACCTGAAGTGGAATCACAATCATCAGCACCTTCTTCTCCTTGTCCTGCAAATAAGGCTTCAAGAACGACCATCCAGTTCCAATCAACACGATCAAAGTGAATACAGCAATCCCCTTGAAAAAGCTGAAGATATAGAACAACACATCCCATCCATGAGCGCTGCCAGTCCTCTTGATATGCGACTTATCCTCGGCCTCGAACAGCAGATTCAGAGCCTTCATGATAACAACGGCGAGCATGAAGAAATGGATCCTGAAAACGGTGAGGCGCTTCTTGTAGAGGACGGAAATCCAGATCCCGGCCATAACGAAGTAGGCCAGAGAGAAGAGGAAGTAAACCCTAGGCAGAATCGTCCTGCCGGCGGAGAGGTAATCCCGAGTGCCGCCGCCTCTCTCGAGATTGTACATCGCGGAGTGGACGTCCATGGAGACCTTGAGCGAGGTCAAGCAATTGGCGAAGACGAGCGTGAATTGATCGGCATCGGTCTCCTTGTAGACGACGCCGTGCTCCTTCCTGCCGGCGGGGATGTCCTTGAACGTGAAGACGGTCTTGATGAGGTCGGATTGGAGCGCGCAGGTGATCTCGCCGTCCTCCAGCTGCTGGAGGACGTGGAGCCACGTGTCCCTGGTGCAGAGGAAGAACCCGACCTTGGCGAGGTCGAGATCGGGGTTGTTGTTGGAGAGCTGGATCTTGGAGACGTTGAGCTCGAGGCGGCCGGAGTGTGTGAATCCGAATTCGTCGAAGGGGATGATGGGGCGGTCGTCGGATCGGACCTCGGAGGAGCGGATCTCGGCGGAGGAGATGGAGAAGAGGAGGGCGAGGAGGAGCGGGAAGAGGAGGAGCCGAGCCATTGGATCTGAAAGAGAGATTCAGATAGCTCGGAGAAGGAGGGGGGAATCGGACCTCCCGATGGAAGAAGATCTGGCTCAAATGGCGAAGAAGATCAATTTTTTTGTGGAGGTACAAATGAGGATGGAATGAGATAAAGCAAGAACGGGACGGGGAATTGGTGTATTGGTATTTTCCTTTTTTGTGAAGAAATCTGCGGGAAAAGAAAACAAAAGAAAATTAGAATAATTGGTTGTCGGTTGCAATGGCAATTTGCATTGCAAAGCTCGAGAAGGAAATAAAAAGGAAGGGTATTTGACGGAAATGGGTTTGCTTCTGATCCATATCTACGGGATCTGTACACGGAATGGTTTGTGAATATCAGGATGGCTAAGGGGTAAAAGTGGGAAATTGAGGAGAATCTTATAGTTTTAATATTTATTTAATTTAATTAAATCAGAGTGGTGGTTCTTGGTTCATGGTTGCTTTGCTTAGAATCAGCAACAGTACCGAACGGTAGGGTGATGATTGCCAAAGTGGAAGATTTGCGGGCTTCATGGGATGGGCTTTCTGGTTCGTAAAAGTTAAAGGTTCTGTCTGATTTGAGGTCCATTGTTGAGCAGATCACAGGATCCAGGCCCTAACATTGAGCATTTTTGGCGGGCTTGGGCTGTTGGGTTCAAACTCCACCCCTCTTCTTTTCCATGCTACCTAGGGCTGTGCAACGGTTCGGTCCGGACCGGACCAAACTCATGAGAACCGCGGTCCATTAGTGAAAGACATGTTAGGACCAAGGACCGGACCATTCTTGCATTTGGTCTATTTGGTCCGGTTCGGTCCGGTCCAAATATGAGCTCGGTCCACCATTTCTTCAGTAATTATAAAAATCAGGAGGACCAAGGACCGGACCGCATTTTACTCGGTCTGGTCCGGTCCGGTCTTAACAACGGTTTGGTCCGGTGTGGTCCGGTACGGACCGGACCATTGCACACCCCTGCTACCCTACTCAATCGACGGTAAGTCGGTAACACTAGAGGTGATAATTAGTATCTATATACAAAGAATCAAATTCAATTCAATTCTTTGAGTCAGTCTCGTGTCTTTTCGCTTCTCAGAGTTTTAACAAACCTGTCCACTTCGTAGTAAAACAAGCTCTCTTATCGGGAGTCCGATTGCTTACGGACTACCTTTTTTATTATTATCTTATCAGTATTTTGTAGTCCGACCATGCCTTAGGGACTTATCTTGGTTAAAAAAAAATTCAATTCAATCCACCCAATGAACAGAATTGGCTTGCATGCCACGTAGCTGGCTCAAAGTACGTATGTGGTCATAAATGCAGACGTGAGGCTACTGCCTACTGTACATAGCAGGAAGTGTTAATTGGTGCTCATTAGGAAGACTCGTAATTCAGTAAGTATGTGCTAGCTGACGGGCATGTAGCATTAGCTTCTTCAATGGAAAAAACCTCAAACTTGGGGGAAAAACCCAAACAAAAGAGATTTGCCTATTGACCGAAACGCCAACCTTCCTCGAATTCTCCCTTCTCCAATATACATATTGAGACTGGCCCCAACCCCAGGAAGGGCATTTGGTGAGAAGCATTATTTTGAAGGAGGGAAAACATGGTTTACAAGCCACTTTGGGGAGGCGACTAGACTGGAGTGCTTTTATCAAATGATGCTTGTGGGTTGTGTTGCTCCTATCCCAAGTATTCATTTATGCTTCCCATGTATCCAAATCAAATAACCGTCATTGGTTTTTATAGAGAGTTTGTTAGAGCAGATTTGAGAAAGTCGTGACAATGTAAGAAAGTAAAGAATTCACTAAAATACTAGGTGTTAGCTAGTTCACCGACAAAGGAGAGTAAGTTTTACTATATTTGAGAAGACATATTAAATAAATATTAAGAAGTATATATGTAACTTTTTTAGACCGCCTAACCCCGATCCAATCTTGTAAAAAACAAGGTTATTGACCAAACCGAGAACAAAGATTCTAATTCAATTTGACAAAGAGTAAGATTACATATTACAGCGGGACCTCGTGACTTTCTGTCGGCAATAAAGAATTTGATTCAGATCATATCAATAGAGTTGTTTTAGTCAATCGTAATGAATCAAGGTAGCCTGCGAACAAAATACAAATACGTTCCTTTTAGGGGGGGAAACAGATGTTCATAAATTGAAACGGTTAGCTTGTAATAATTAGCTTCATAAATGGGTGCAAGCAATATCATTAATGAGTGTGTAGAAAACTTGGAAGTTTCTGAAGGCGATGCATGCATGGAGACTGGAGTACAGAGGACAACCACAGAATATATCATGTTATTAACTTATTGAGTTTGTGCTCCTCCGAATCTCTTTTCCTTTCAACTTCTGTTGATGTGATTTGAATCGGACTATCAGCCGCTACGACTTTTAATATGTAATCTCCTCGATATAGTGAAACTGGCTCTCTCTCGCCCGTGGATGTAGCTAACACACATCGTGTTAGTGAACCACGTAAATCGTGTGTGTGTTTTTCGATTCTCGCTTTCGTATTCTTGCTTTATGGATTCCAACAATTTCCCGATCCGTAGCAGCGCGTTTATAACAACTTCTCTAACGCTTCTCCTGTGACGGATTTTTCTTTCGTCCTTGGTCCTTAACGTGACTTCGACAAGAATGTATTTGACCGGATACAGAAAGAAAGAAAAAATTGAAATATAAACGGTGGGTGCTACTCGGTTCGGTTAACCACTAATTAATACGATAGTTAGTGGTTAACCATTAAGCAAAGAATGCACAGAGTATCTCCCATTCATCCTCACAGTAAGTGGATGAGAAAATCAATCAATTGAAAACTTCCCAAACGAAAACACAGTAGCCATTCCTACTTACAATTGCCCCTCCATGGCTGCCAGCCAGACAGTCATCATCAGTTGAAGTGCAAGAAACCGTTTGCCTTATTTTCTCTATTAAACATGCTTAATTGCCATATACATGTTACAATTCAACAGGAAAACTTGGTCGATCGTGTCCCGCTTGGAGGTTCAACCACCACCTAACCCAACCAAACCCATTTCTCTCTTCCAACCAATGATACAATCCAAGTAACGTTATATGCAACAAATCACATGACTACAGTAGAATCATTTATTCACCTCTCCTCTTCTTACAATGTGGGGAACTTTTTCCCATTTCCCTTCTTTCCCATCTCCTCCAGCTTCCATAGCGTTTGGCACTAGCAAAATCAAACCAATTCATCACTCTGTTTTCGTAACAATAATTCATAGTAGAGATGGCAATTTCGATCTGATCCGTTTTACCCGACCTGTTTTGGGGCGGGGCGGGCATGGGTAGTCTCATCGACCTGACCTGCCCTGACCCGCCCCATTCTCCACCCGTTCTTGTCTAAATTACATGAAATCTTAGTCAAATTACTTTGAATTTTACTTTTATCACATCATATTTTAGCTATAATAAAGTTGTAAATTAGTGAAAACCTCAATTTCTTCAATAATTTAACTACAATTGTCATAATATTGTTTATTTTCTTAGTTTTATAATAAAAATAACGAATATTTCTAATGTTTTTCAAATAAATTGTATATCCATTGGATCGACCTTCCCCGACCCGTAACCCCTGATCAATTACCCGACCTGAAACCACCCTGCCACGGGGCGGATCTGAGTACCAAGAAACCCGCCCCAGACCGGCCCATTGCCATTCCTAATTCAGAGGCTGCCCCACAAAGACCCATTTTTTCCATTTGCATTATAGTGTATAAGTAAGGGATCAAATATTCAAATCTCCTAGAGCCCTACCATTACTGTTCATGACGGTTTGGCTTCTACGAATTAATTGGCCTGCAAAGAAGGCGGCCATTTTTTTCTTCCTTCCTTCATTATAACCCCAACCCCTTCCCCTGTTCTGCTTAATCGAGTCCTAACCCCATAACACAAAAAATTGGCTGCATTGGCCAAGGGAAAACCCAAAATGGCGTTGAATTGGACGGGCAGAATGGTACACGAGGCTGTGAGCTTCGTCGTCTTCTCGTCCCTCGACCTTCTGGATTTCGTCCTCTGTTTCTTTTACAAGCTGCTGGATTTCCTGATCGAGGCAGAGTGGAAGCCCTGTTACTGCACCTCCACGAAAGACGGCAAGATCTTGTTGTCAGAGCGGGGCGAGTCGAGAATCGTTTCCCTCGCCTCCGCGAAGCTCGAGCTCGAAGAGGTCTCCGATACTCTGTTTTCCCGCCCTTCCCTCGTCTCCGAAGTTTCGAAGCTCACTGCTGTCGCCGAGGTCGTCAGCTTCACCGTGAACTCCGCCGCCGTCGTGGAAATGCTTCAGGGGAAGATCGGCGGCGGGGGTGGTGATCGGATTCGACACGCGCCTCGTTGGTCCGACTGCGACTGTAGATTCTGCACCAGTTGGAGCTCTTCTGGGACAGAGGATTTGTTCGTTAGAGTCCAAGGACCAAAAGGTAAAAAAACAAAAAAACAAAAGAACCTCAATTTCGTTCAATTTTAAAAATTCCAAGCAGTGAACTGTAATTTGAGAAAAATTACATATCAAGATAGAAATTCAAATGAGGGGTTGATTTGAAATCGTAGTAATTTGGGAGAGGGGGCTAAAAGTCTTATCGATTATTCTAATTTCTAAATTTTGTACCTATATTTTAAAATCGAGTGGGGCTACATCTCCTCATAATAACTTCAATCTAACTTCATAAATGTACATGTACAGATCATAACAGAGCGAGAGAGGATGTGTTGTTCATCCACGGGTTCATCTCTTCGTCATCATTTTGGACGGAGACACTCTTCCCAAACTTCTCGTCGAAATTAAAATCGACGCACCGAATGTTCGCGGTGGATCTGCTGGGCTTTGGGAGGAGCCCGAAGCCCATCGACTCGCTGTACACGGTGAGGGAGCATCTCGAAACAATCGAGCGGTCCGTGCTGGCACCGCACAAGGTGAGATCGTTCCACATCGTGGCCCACTCGCTGGGCTGCATCCTGGCCCTCGCGCTCGCCGTCAGGCACCCTGACGCCGTCAAGTCCATCACCCTCCTCGCCCCCGTTAGTACACTCCGTTATCTTAAAAATTATTTTTGATTAGATTTTAGATTGTATGGTGACTTAATTGCAATATGGCTCTTGCAGCCGTACTTCCCGGTGCCGGAAGGGGTGCCGGCGACGCAGTACGTGATGAGGAAGCTGGCGCCGAGGCGCGTGTGGCCGACGATTGCGTTCGGCGCGTCGATGGCGTGCTGGTACGAGCATATTTCGCGCACGATTTGCCTGCTGATCTGTAAGCAGCACCGGATCTGGGAATTTCTTGCCAAACTGGTCACCAGAAACAGGTAAATTGATTTTTATCATTTTTGCAACTTTCAACATCACAGCTAAGTACGTCACCCGCGACTCAAGGTTAGTGCATGGTTTGGGTTTAGGAGGATGATTATTATTTCTTAACAACATCCACCAAAATCTATGGCCTACGTAACCTTCTTTCTTCTAAAGCGAGAGAGAGAAGCATTAAACTGCATTGGCATTTGGCACCGGCCTCAGAGAATATAGATAAATTCCATAAGCAAACGGAAGGAAAAGGTGGAAATGAGGTGAGACTTGTTTGCATGTAGCCTTGACAATCTTGACCGACCCGTCGGATACCCACTTGGAACCCACCCAAATGGTGAGCACTTTACCCGTCTGTCGTGGGTAAAGGGCAGATTCGGGCATACTTGAAATTCGTGAGTAACTGATAACGCCGTAGGGGTGGCAACGGATACCGACCACCGACCGAAACACCCCACACGGATACCGACCACCGACCGAGAGACAGCCACGGCTAACCGCCCACCGACCGGTCGGTTATCGGTTTGTGGTTCGGTTAGCCGTGATAACCGACTTATCGCTGTCGCCGACAATAAAGGCATATCTAAAGCGCGTTTTTTCGGTCAGAATTAATTACGGCGGTGGGATTTGGAAAGTAATTAATTAAAAATTTATTAATTTTGAATTTATTAATGGTGGTTACAATTTACCAAAAAGAAAAAACGGAAAAGTGGAAGCGTGCGCGTTTTTCCGGTCAGAATTAATTACCGCGGTGGGATTTGGAAAGTAATTAATTAGAAATTTATTCATTTTGAATTTATTAATGGTTACCGTTTACCAAAAAGAAAAAACGTAAATTAAAAAGGAGAAGGAAAAGAGGAAACGTGTTCCAATCCATTCCCCTTTTTTCTCCCCCATCAATTCCCCTCTCTCTCTCTCTCTCTCTCTTTTTTCCCAATTGAATCTCTCTCTCCCTCCCGTTCTTCTCCCTCTCTCAAGTCAACAATCAAATGCCAAAATCAGTTCGCTGGCCGGCGCGATCGGCAGCGGGGGTCGGGGAGGGCGGTGGCCGGCGCGATCGGTTCGCTGGCGGCAAGGGCGGTGGCCGGCGCGATCGGCAGCGGGGGTCGGGTAGCGGACGACGACTTGGGGAAGGAGAGCCGGGGAGCGGAGGCGGAGGTCGGGCAGCGAGGGAAGCCGGAGTTTGGCGAGAGGGCTCTACTGAGACCGGTTAATTTCGGCTAGCCGGTTAACCGCGGTTATTCATCATCGGTTAGTCGGCTAGCCGAAAACTCCCTCGGACTCGCCGAACACCGACCGACCTTAATAACCGACGGTTTTCGGTTAGCTACTAACCGACGGTTTTCGGTCAAAACCGGCGGTTAGCCGCTAACCGAAAACCGATTTGCCACCCCTAGATAACGGGTGGCGAGTGATCTCATGCTATCCGCCCCGTTCCCCAAAATGACATAATTTGGACCCTAGCGTATAAACTAAATGACATCGTTTGGAAACCCTATTCCACTTTTCCCTGCAGGCAGTCGTTCTTCTTCTCGCTATTCTTCCCTTCCCCTCTTATATCTTCCTCAATTCCCCTCCCAGCCTCTTTCCCCTCCGCCATATCCCTTCCTCTTCAGCTACTGCCACTTGATTCTTGTTGAGCATGGAAGTCGATGCCTCCATTTTTGCACGTTGATCGGAATCAAACTTGTTTGGCTAAGGGATGAACCTGCTACGAACAGTGAAAATTGAAGCGGTCTCGTCGACGTGCTTCACTGGTCAATGTCTTTTCCTCTTTGGTGACAAAAACCCTAGACTCAACTGAAGGATCCCCCCCTCCCCTTCTTTTTGTTGGTTCGTGATCCGTGGGTTATCCAAATCCGTTTGTTTACGGGGTGGTAGAAATAATCTCCCCGTTTAACCTGTGGGGACGGGGACGGGGACGGGAAAATCCGTCCCCCTGACATGCGAGGATCGAGAGGTAGTTACCTGTCCTCGATCCGCTGATGCCATCTCTATTAATTTGCATATATAGTTTGTGACAGATCGATGTCAGCCTGCAAGAAAATTGATGCCTTTATGGTAAAAATTGATTCAAGAGCTTCCGCATAATATACATAACGACTTCTTTTTTCCATTGCCGAATTAAAAAAAAAATAGAGGGCATGTTTCACCGGCCAAACAGGCCGACGAAAAGGACGTCGAGGGGCTGAAAAAATGAGTCAAATCATCCAACCAAAACCGACGAAGACAGCAGAAATCCATTCAATTCTTTCGGTTTTACATTTATTGTCACCACTAAATCTACCGACGGTGACGAGTACTATTTAATTTAATTATTTTGCAGGTTGCCGACGTTCCTGCTGGAAGGGTTCTTCTGCCACACCCACAACGCCGCGTGGCACACCCTCCACAACATCATCTGCGGCACCGGCGGGAAGCTCGACGGCTACCTGGACGATGTCCGCGACCGGCTGAGATGCCACGTCAACGTGTTCCACGGCCGCGACGACGAGCTCATCCCGGTGGAGTGCAGCTTCGACGTGCAGCGGAGGGTGCCGCGCGCCCGAGTCAAGGTCGTCGACGGGAAAGACCACATCACCATCGTTGTGGGCCGCCAGAGGGCCTTCGCCAGGGAGCTCGAGCAGATCTGGAGGCGGGCTTCTTCGTCGTTATCATGAAAAATGCTCGATCCAGTGGATCGAGGTGGGTGACAAGAGAGAAAGCCCAACCCAACTCACAGGCCCAGATTGGCTGGTTTTCCATTGTTAGTTCCACCTATGTATTTATACGTAGTACAACGGTGATTAATGAAAGGTTGGGTTGGGTTACTAATATGTGTAAATTTAATAAAAGGGAAGATCATGAAGAGAAATTACAAAGCTTTTTAAACTATGAAACTTGTCTACCATCACATTAATGATAGAAATTATGTGATACAATTACTAAGGGATTGAATTAGATACTCACGTGTGTGTAAGTATTAAGATCTCGAGTTTTGTTTCTCGAGATCTCGAGTATTAAATATGCCCGCATTACTCCATTGCAGGTACATATACGTGTATTAAATAGAGTATTTACTAACTATGCTCATTTGAGAAATGTCAACAAAACTAAATATCCATCGCTACTTAGCAAATTGTAAACAGTAGTTAGCAAATAGCGACCGTCTAAGTTGGGTTTAGACCATGACTTCATGAGGTAGTTCAAGTCTTATTAAGGGTTCAAACCCAATATTAATTGGTTTCACCTATTATATATTTCTCTTTAGAACCATAATGTTTCCTAATTTAAAAGGAGAAGAAACCACAGACTCGATACACCACTACATACTAAACTTTTGTTAAATCTTTCAAAAGGAGCAAGATCGCGTTGGATCGAGTAGCCTTTATGCTCATATAATTGTAATATACAAGGTTCCACAACATTCATTCTTGTTGCTCAAATATTTCTTCTCATAATTAGTCATATATTCGCATATGGTAACTTTACACCTGGTTATTCAGCTAAAATTGTTGAATTTTGGACGAAAGTTTTATAGATTGAATCTCCCATTAATATTGTAGCGTATTAAAGTAATACTTTAAACTCATCGATCTGCATGTTATACTAAAAGAAAAGAATAAGCGAGTCACATATGTCACTCAATACCCTAGGGTGTAGCTCAACAAAAATATTTAGAAATCCGCCCACTAACCCACGAAATAAACTCTACACACGTGTTAGATTATAATAAGTGGCTACGTTTTTTTGCCATAGTAACTGCATCATAATGAATTGTAACACGTTGGTCACGACAAAATCGATCTGATCATAGTCACAACGATTGAGTTACTCCAAGAACGGGTCAATCAAAGATTAAAACATAGGTACTGGAATATTTTTCCGGGGTACTATAAGATGTTAAGTATAATAACTAATTACTTAAATCTAATTACATTTCAAAACATAGGGGCTGTGTAGCTAAAAGCCCTGCTGAGTGCTGCTGACAGAAGGTGGGCAGTGCTGATGAAAGAAAGGCAAGGTATTAGATATGAATATGATGGTGTGATTAGGTAATGATACAAGAGGCTGGAGAGTGGAGACAGCTTTTTCCCCCCCAAAAGGGTTTACTAACTTTACTACCCTTTTCCCCATTTTTCCATCGTATTATTATTTGATAAACACAATAATTACCGTATAAATAATAATTTTGGGGAAGGGACGACTACTGGCGAGTGAGTAAAGAGTATTAGGTTTTCGGCGTTTCGCATCTCGTCCGTCCATCGCCGCCTCTCCTAGCCTTTTTATTTCCGCAGTCCGCCCCCCCTTTTCTTTCATCCCCTCCTCTCTCTTTCCCAGCTCTCTCTATCTCTGCGTTTTCTTCATTCTTTCTTTCGCAAATCTTTCTCTGGTTATGTGTGAGGAGAAAAGGGTCGTGGTGGAAAGCTGTTAAAAAGACCTTTTGAGGGGACTGTTGTCTGGCTCGAGGCCACTAGTCTTTCTGCCTTGGCTTCCTTCCTTTTGGTTTGGATCGGTTGAAGCTGTGTGGCTGTGGCTGGATTGATTGAAATAGTGACGTCGGACCAGGCTTCATTCCCCCCAATTGTTAATTTGCTCCACTGCCCGATCATTCTCCGGTCCTCTAATGAGATTCACACCCAACGTTTCCTTCTCTTCACCCGTAGATCTGGGAAAGCAAGTTGGGTAACTGATCCTTCATCATATCTCTTTTTGCCGTTTTATTCTGTTGGATCCCGTATCCTTTGTTTCTCCAAACTCTGTTTTTATTAGGGTTTCTCTGACGTCGTATTTTTTGCAGTTCATGTGATTGAGTTTAACTCGAGTTGTTGAGAAATTGATAGATGATCTTTTTAACTTCTTATACGCTCCCTCAAAACGAAAACCTAAATTTTTTTGGGGGTTTTCTTATACGCGGTTTGAACAGGTTGGACGTATCATTCCTTGTGCTGCCAAACCCATTTGGCTTTCATTAGTTTGTACAAGTTGGACATACCATTACTTGTACTAAACCATTGTTGTTAAATTGAGGGTCGTCATGAGTATTCGAAACCATGACTTTTCGATTCTAGACTCTCATACCATGTTAGCGACCTAACCACTTGACCCCAATAACTTGAGTGGTTAAGAAAAGGATAGTTAAGCCTTTTAACCTCTTATAAATACGCTTCTCTGATTTGGATTACTCTCAGTTTTTTTATCCAGCCTTAGGCATCACCATTCATAAATTCTGCTTGGTTGTTTGGTAGAGGTTAGATGTTGCGAGGGTGTTAAATGGCTGTGGTATTATCGGACGACCATACACTCACACTCCCTCCGTTTCTGAGCTTGTCTTCTTCCTGTTCTTTGTCGGCATGAATGAATGAATGGGTCTTCTTACCTTTTGTTGTTGTGGTGTTCCTTTTTAGTTCTCACCTTTTGCTTTGGAATCCCCTCTTTTTTTTTTGTGTGGTTTCCGTGCACTTTAGTCAACTCATCAAGGTAACAATGTCGTCCCTTTTTCCGTCGTTGTTTTGCATGGATTTATGTGAGTGGAAAGTGAATATGCTAATGTGCATCAGTGCATGTGCTTCAAGAAAGTTATCTGACTTTTAGTTGTTACTGACCTGACCACACCGATTATGGTTCGAGTGTAATAAATTTTATTTGCGAACAAGGGCTAGTTTAGTTTGTAATTCAACATGCAAGGCGTGTGTTCGAACCCCAACGACGATATATAGATTCCTAGTCCTCAGGTGTATTCATACACGCATATTACACACTGAGTTAAGTCTAGTAAATGTTATTCACGGTCGACTCAGTTTGTAATTAGACACGCACCATTGTATGTGTGTGTTCGAAACCTAACAACGTCATTGATCCATTCAATAGCATTTTCAGGTGTGGTAATGTATCTTAGCCCAGCGGTGACTGGTTGCGTTATAGTACATGATACCTGGTCATACTCCAGGTTGTTGTCTTACTCTGCCGAGCGAGCAAAAGGGTATTTTTGATTAATCGATTTGGTTGGGGTGAATTTTGCTACCATCTTATGTTATTGCGGTGTTGATCCTGTTGAATTGCCAAGTTACAATCTCGCTGCTCCAAAAGTACAATGTTTGTATTATCATCGCTGACATTGTATGCTTAAAAATAGATTTTTGTTCCACCACGTATGATTTGAAGACTTGAACATTATAAACGTCGATAATGAAAAAAAAAAAACCTAAAGATGCTTTTTCTGCTAAAGGAAGAAAGCACTTTTCATCTACTCCCATTTAAGCACGACTTCTAATGCTTCGATCGGTGACAACTTATTTGTCTTAGAGATAAGTATTACCTTATAATATGATGCGCATATAAGTCATATGTCAAACTTAAGGAAAACTACAGGCACGATTACGTGAATAAATGCAACCAAATCTTGTTTAAGGGGAAGATTAATGGAGGATGCAAAAGGGGTTAGATTAATGGCTACGGATACACATGCTGTGCCAGTACGTAACATTTTTGTTCATTGGTTTTCGTGTTGTTTAATGTATAGCATTTTGGAACCCTGTTCTTTGACTTTAGTCAACTCCTCATCATCATCGTAATTATATCATGTATTTTGCTTCTGCCCGATTTTTACCTCGTTGTTTGATTTGCCTGGATTTGTGTGGGAAAGTGAATGCTCATTATGCCTATGGCCTATGCTAATAAACGTGTTAAACATAATAGAAATAGAAGCCCGATTCCCGTACTTGTCTGACTTTCTACTCACCCGACTGACTGACCTAAAATGCATTTGTTAATTTTATTAGGAGGGGATGCTATTATTGTTCACTATTGTATAGTACAGTATTCAAACCGAACTATGGTGCTGCTTTCACTGCTTTGGTTGTTCTCCCTAAACTGCAGGGGTTGGGATTTGATAGCTTGACGACTCGTCATTCTGCTCCTCAAACTAGGGGTAAAAAAAATTTTGGAATTTTATTTGTGTGTATAACCACCATTGTCACACGAATAAACACCAATATGTCGTAAATAAGTATAAAATTACGTTAATTAAATGTAAAAAATGCATGAATTAGATGCGGTGACTGTTTACGTGCCACCAGTTGCTAGGTGCTACTGCTTATTCACATGAAGAAATATCTCCTGATTCCTTAGCTAGCTAGCTGGTACCTAGCTTTATCGTGTGGGTGCACTTCCTTTCTAAACCCATTGAATAGGTTTAATTATCTATCTCCTCTTTCCCCTTTTGCCTTTGGTGTGGTTCTCATCTCTTCTAATTATCTCAGCTTTTATTTATTTACTTATGGAATTGTCATCATCAATTTCTGAGTCCTGTGATGGGTTTGGAGTAGTACCACTCCCTGACCACCTGACCTGAGTCTCATGTATATGCAAAAAAGACTGAAAAGAGTGATCAGGGCTAGCTTTAAATGCTCTGCAACTCTTACCATCTCCCTCTCTCTTTCTCTCTGCGTATTTACTATTTTGTAAGTTTGGTCACCATCACCATTGACGCCATCCATGGCTTCTTCTGGTTCTCTTCCCAAACCTAACTCACCCTGATCAATTAATCCACGCCCACTATCACGACACAATTATATTTGCCCCCCTGCAACTCTAGCTATATGATTACCATCATCATTACTATTTATCATTGCATCTAAATTGGGGTAAAAGTTAAACCCTAAGAATCATTTAGAGAATCTAGTACCTGCATGTGTGTGAGGATGTGTGCTAGGTATAGCTTTGTTGTGTATATTATGTTTTGTCAGCTGAAGTGGTGGGAGAGGGTTTTGTGGCAGTTGCAAAAAACCATTTTCTTCACTGCACCTCTCTTTTCTCTCTCTCCCCTTTTGTTTTCTTCTTCCTTCCTCTTGAGCAATGGTAATTGGACAGCCTTTTCTTCTTTGTCAGCATTCACTACCGTTCGTTCGATTACTTAATTGAGGTTACGGTGCTTTGCACCTTTTCACCAAAAATAAAAAAGAGTAAGTATTAGAGGGTGAATCAGAGAAAACAAAAAAAGTACGGTTAAAGAAAATACACGTGATAACCCATATGAATAAAGTTTCAGAAGACAAATCCAGGACATATAAGTAAAGTTTTGAAATGTCGAATCGTGTTGAAAGACTAATTGGTTTCTTTATATATCCATATTTCCTTTTTTCGAATCGTGTACTCTCTAGCGAGATTTGTAACATTAGGCATGCTTTTAAGGGTATGAGTAGGATGATTTTGGGGTATTTTTTTAAAAAAATCTCTCCACCTTGGCACAAGGTTAATTACTCTAATTAGTTAATTACTACACATCCATTTGGTCTTTTTGAAAATAAGGCCTAGAAGCGCGCTAAGCCATGATTCCTTTTCCCCGCGAACAATGCAAGGGCCTGGCCAAAATTACAGGAGGAAAGAAAAAAAAAATAGTGGCGGAAGGTAAAAATAATAGTAGAACAATATACGCATGCAGTAACGCTAAATGATCTCAACTGTTTGAGAAAGTCTGTTTAGAATTAAGTTGCTGTTGCTGGCCACCAAAAAAAACAGTGATGGATGGGGAAAAATGTGATTTGGACTGCGTGCTGTCCGCCATGGATGGGGAAGAGCAGAAGAACCAATTTCTTTTTATATATCAGCTCTGCATATTATGTCCCCCCAAGGCAGCTAGCTAGCTGGATCGAATGTGGCAAACCAAAACAAACAAAAGTGGTTTTTGATTAAACAAACCTCATAATGGTTAATTGTGCCATGAGTATAGCTAGCTGTTTTGCTGCTATCGTGTTCTGTTTGATGCTTTCCTCTTGGTTTCCCACTGTATAGCTCGTAAATAGCAATCCACTGTTTGTGCTGTTTCGAATTGCATGTATTCGTGTTCTCATTCTCTGCGCTCCACCACCACCACCACCCACATTAATCTTTAATTAATTGTAATGGGGGAGAGGAGAAGATTAGGATGTATTGTTTAAGCTTTTTTTTTTTATAAATATAATTCTTTATAGACGAATCACACAATATTTTGTAGCAAAACTATACGTTGTTTGACAATGAGTTAATTCCGAGTTTTTTTTGAAATAATTCAAAAGTGATTGAGTTAATTTAGACCAAATAACTCGTGACAGCACCTCATTTAGGAACCGTTCCAACGAAATCGAGAGGTGACTATCTCTCATACGCTTATAGAGAATACTGTACCAAGGTTGCGAATTTTTTTTTTTAGCTAATACTTAGCCACTCTTTCGGTATAGGTTTTCATATTCCTGTCACCCGGACCCCCGGGTCTGAATTTTCGGAAACAATATAACAACTTAGGCAATGTCAAACCTCATTTAATTTAAGTGCAAAGCAAGAGCGCGCCTTTCAGCGTAAACCGATAACTGGGATTAAGGTTATGACCGGTAAAAACCTTTTTTGAGTATAAAAATCAGAGGAAAAAATGCATATGCATGCTGACAAAGGTTAAAAAAAGAAAAAGGTTCCGGCTAACTTGCTGGTGATGGGAAGAAAACAAAGGCGGATGGAGGAGTGAAAAAAAGGGCGGAGAAGAAATGGTTGTTGCAACCCACCAATTAAGCTGACAACCCAAATTAAAGCATCGCCCACGCCCACCCGCACACACATGTTTTTTTGTTTTGTTGTTGTTTTACTGCTAGCTAGATTCTGTAAATAATTGTAGGGTTAGCCTTTGACTTGATCCATGTGGAATGATTACAGTAATGATGATGGTAATCATAGGGCTGGGAGAGATTGGTAGAGAGAGAGAGAAGAAGGTAGCTGGCGCTAGAGTTGCAGTTGTGCAAATTATTGTGCCATGATAGTGTGTATATTGGTGGTGGTGTGGTCAGGCCGGGCAGAGTGCATTAATGGAATGATCAGAGTTTGGTTGGCAATGGAAGAGAAGCAGAAGAAGAGGGAGAAAGAGGAATCCCATGGCTGGCTGGCTGGCTGGCTGATGGTGACTAAACTTGCATAATAGTAAATACTCGGGGGAGAAAGTGAGGGAGATGGTACGAGTCACGCACCATTTAAAGCCCTTATCTCAGTGTTTTGAGTTTTGACCCCGAAAGAGAGAGGAAAAAAAAAAAAAAAAACAAAAAAAACCAATTGTTCTGCATAATGTATATGACTCTCTGAGGTTGACGACACAATTCACAATCCACACCAAGAGGGAAGGAAATATGTCGATTTGAGCAAAGAATACAAGCCGAGACGAGTGGTGTTGTTATGATTTGAATAAGTATGAGTTTATACACGTAACGAGCATACATGTACGTTTTTTTTTTTTTGAAATTGGTCTTTTAACATTATTCTTTTCTATGTTAATTATGGAGAAGGTGTTATGTATACATTCTCAAAATCTTTTTAATATGTTTTTTTCAAGCACAGTGAAATCGATCTCTCCTTTGTAAACCAGGTACATCCGTGTTGTTCTCTTCTCTGCTTGCATTGTCGATTTTCCAATCCTACTCTGTGCATATAATTAAGAAACATGTCAAACAAATAGCAAAACCCATTACTCTTTTGATTCACACTTCAATACGTACCCTTTAGCACTAACAAGAAAAGGAATAAATAAATAAATAAATAAAATGAAACTTGATCATCATGCTATAATCCAGTGTACAATTAGCAGACGCTTGGTCGCAACTGTGAACTCGACTGTCTTGTCAGCTCCATGGAAAATCTACCGAGTCTCTAGCTAGCTTGCTGCGGCTGCTTCCAAGGGAGAATTCTTCCATCTTCACCTTCTGTTCTTCGATTCCTTTTCAACTACATGCATTTCACTTCATGGTGATAGACAGATAGAGAGACAATACAGATGACTGATGAGCTTGTTTGGTGTGAACCACACGCTAGCTTCAGTTGTACGCAGGATCAAGCTATCAAATCCTGCCTCGATCTGCAGCAGTTTCAGGAACCGTGAGAAGGCAACGTAGAACGTACTACTATACTTACTATTTTCTACTATACTGCGAGAGTCGAGCCTCAGAAAAGAAGCTGGAAACATGATATAAGAAGTGGAAGAAAAAAACAGAGTTAGGAAAGAGAGAAAATAGATCTGATCGTCATCGTCACCATTCCTTTCCCTCCTAAGTTAAAACTAATGTATTTTTGTGGGTCAGTCAGTCAATCTGGTCAGCGAAAAAACTAATCAGTCCATAGCTAGCCAGAAGCATTCACGTTTCGCATAAATCCATGCAAAAGAAAGAAGGCAAAATACAAGGGGTGAGAAGGGAAGGACATTATTGATTGTGTTGAGTTGACTAGAGCACACGGTTCCCATAAAGCTATTGCCTTTTAGCACGGAAACCACAAAGCAGGAAAAAGGGCAGGGTTCAACTTCCAGAGGAAAAAAAAGGTGAACCAGAAAGGCAACCGCATTCAATCATACAAACAAAGTAAACAAATCTATTACACTTACTCCCCAACCTCCACCCACCCACCAGCCATAAGCAAGCAAAAAATCATTCAATGCAATTTGGATGCATATGAAACCATATACGAAGAGTAATTTAATGGGATGGTTACAGTACAAAATGTATAGTAACTACAAAGCCAAAAATAAATCGTGTATTACCATCTCTAATACGAATCATACAACTTTTGATATTATGAGATAAGGGCGCTACGATTCGTATCATCATACCTACCGATGCCTTCCAAAGATCTATCAGATTAACAAAAAAAAAAAAGGAATAATAGAAGCCAATTCATGATTAGACTCGTTAAAAAAAGAGTCGGATTAACTAAACCTCAAAGAGATTGAAAAAAACGGAGTCAGAAACCCTAAAAGAAAGAAACAAGAGCCTGGCAAGATGAGTAGGTAATGATGATGAACATCATAGTTCCCTTTCTTTTTCATCTCTCTCTCTCTCTCTCTGCGGTCAGAACCCTTCATCATTACACCAATCTTCTCCTGCGCCCTCCACCATCAACAACCAAAATACCTGGATCTGGGAATCAATAGAGGACAATGGGGGGACAAAAAAAACCAATCAAAATATCTGTTCTTTCAAGATCCATGAGAATCAAAAGACGACAGAGATATATACGAAGGCTAGGAAAGAAAGAGCAGTTACCAAACTTGCACCTCCAGATCCATCGGTAGATATGAGAAAGAAGGAAGAAGAGTGGAGCAAATTAACAATTGGGGGGAATGAAGCCTGGTCCGACGTCACTATTCAGATCCAGCCACACAGGTTGAACCAACCGTTCTCACCAACCAAATTGGCAAGATGATGAACAACTTTTGTGCTGTGCAGGACTAGGGTTAATAGTGGCCTCGAGCCAGACAACAGTCCCCTCAAAAGGTTTTTTCAAAAGCTCCCATCCCTTTCCTGCGCCACTGTTTTTACCCTAAAAACGAACCAGAGAAACATGGGTGGAAGGAAGAAGAAAAGAAGGAAGCGCAGAGAAAGCTTTGGAGATAGAGAGGAAGAGATAACGATGATGAGCGAAAGGGGGGGAGCAAATAAAAAGACTGGGAGAAAGAGAAGGAGAAGAGGCAGTGACCGATGCAAAAGGACAAAAAAAAAACTAATACTATTACTCTCGCACACTCGCCCCTTCCCCAAAATTTATTTTTATGTTTTATTCTCGAATAAATAAACCAAAATACAAATGAAAAAATAACGAAGAGATTTTTTCGATAGGAAAAAAAGAGAGAAGGTAATTAAATATTCTTGGGGTGAAAATTAAATAAAAAACACTGGAGGCAGACCGAATCCAATAATCTGGTTCCCGTTCCATCCCCTCCACAGACATGACTACGAAAACCCATCCCTCCTCCCACCTCCGCTCCACTACCCCACGTTCTCGTCGTATTTGTGAAATCGTATAGTATCAACGGTTCGATCGGAAACAAAAAATTTGTAACAGAGTTCAAAATTAGCATGGATGGTAACTTAATTTGGAGAAACTAAAGCAAATGGTGGGGGAGTTAGAGGTAGAGAACTAGAGATAAGAGGCAAAAATCCGGATGGACTGTTAAATAGGATTTAATCGATGGAGCTTCCACCGAAGAGACCGATCATTGAAAAATTGGCAAGGTTCTTAATTGCGTGTCGGCGTGTGCATGGGCTCAATCACTTTCGGTAGAGAATCGGGAATCTCGAATGTATTTGCTACGCAACAGTCTATCGTATTGTGATCTTATCATTTGAATCGTGTTAACAACGATACCATTTTTATTATATAATTGGTTAATTACTTTGATTAGCTTTTATGAAAATACTTCCACGATTTTCAAATAAGAATGAATGGGTATTTTCAATGGAATGTTTGCTAAAGCGTGATACTAATTATTTTCCAATGATATTTTAGAGCTTTCTATTTGCACTTACCCTAACAGTCTTTTATAGTTATATATGCATTTCTCAATTTCAGACAACGTGAGATGTTTTTTTTTTTTTTTTAAAGTTCAAGTGCCAAGAGGCAAACGTGGAAACAAATACAATATTACTGCCCTTGAATATATGTTACCCGATTTTCTCAATATGAAATTAAATTGTTGTTTGGCAAAAGATATAAGGTTACCATTTTCTTCTGATTACCAATTTTGATTTCTCTACCAAGAATAATAATACCTTTTATAACACGCCATAAATGACTACGTCAATGAGGGGATAAGGTATCCTTCCTCAAAACAGAAACTAAGGATCTGAATATTTAACCAAACAATTCTACCTTTTGTAATCAAGCAAATTTAATTTTAATATATTTATTTGGTGAATACGAAAAAATCAAACAACAAATAGATGCTTCATAAATATAATGACGTGGGGAAGAAAAAACTACTCAGATAAAAATCTGTTTTGCTTTGCTTGGTCTTACACTTCCAGCCCCTTTTCCCCCTCTTATGTGTCGCCTGTGTATGTGAGCTAGGGGTGGGCAACCCCGTCCCGTTTGAAATGGGTACCCAGTCCCATTTGAAGACCAAAGTCCATCCCATATCCCAAACTCATATGGAAAACGGGTACCCATTACCCGTACGGGACGGATAACGGGTACCCATACTACCCATAAATACCCAAAGTTTAAACCACTAAAATTTTAACAAAAGTTTAAACTTAACTTGTATTTGCTTAACAATCACAAGACACAAAATATATCTCAATCACAAATACTTGATTTGCAAATTACACATTCATGAACAATCACAACACATAGAAATAAATCATTCCAAGCACCAAATTATCAAATAAGAAGTTTCATTCAACACAATCAAATGGGAGGCATGCTGCTACTTTTCTTGTGTTGTTGAATGCATAAAGTGTTGTCCTGCAAAGAAGAATAGTTTTGAGCAAAAAGGTCAAGGGCAAGCTGGGCATATAGTTGATATTGGGATGATTCATGATTTGAATGGGTATAACGGGTACCCATATTACCCAAACGGGTATTCGCGGGTAACCCGCGGGTACCCATATTAGGAATGTACAATCCCAAGTCCCATCCGTTTATAATATTACGGGTAATATGGGTACCCGTAACCCTTAAAAAATGGGACGGGTACGGGTATACCCAAATACCCGTTTCCCGTTGCCCACCCCTAATGTGAGCTGTTTGGCTCTTTTGTATATACACTCTTTTTCTTTAATTATTTTAATTCACCGTTATCAACAACAAAAAAATCTGTTAAATTTTCATCTTATATACTCGGTTGTACATTGATATAGAAACTTACTTCAAGTATCGTTCAAGAAGAAAGAGAAATAACATTCAAGGGGATCCAATTCCAACGCGGAGTACTACATAGGGGTCGTTTGGATGGGTTAATTGTCAATGTGGTATTTGTAGAGTCAAATAACTCATTTATTGTTCATACAGTATCTCAGTGTCATTCCACTAGTAATTGAAATAAAGTATCTCGTGTGGTTCAAGCATGCAAATGTGGTGTTTGGTAAAAACAGGGTGGTAAAACGAGTTCTTTCGAAATAACACATGGGTATGAGTTATTTCAAATAACTCGTTTTGAGTTATTTGTAAATAACTCACTGTCCAAATAATTCATTTCACTAAAGCGCCGCCACGGCGAGAAAGTACGTAGTCTCATCAAAGAACCGTGGAGCTAGCCAGTAGAAACCATCACCTACAAATACCGGTTTGCTAATTAAAATTACAGCAACGTACTCCATTAATAAGTTACACCATTATAGTGATACGAAGAAACAGAATTGGGTTGAAGCAAGACCACCATTTCCTCTTTCTTTCCATGCCCTACACATTCTCTCTCTGCTGCTGATTAAATGAATCCCCATTCTGCCTTGCCTGCCAACTTACAGTACTATACTGTTCTACTGGACCCCTGCCTTTTTTGCTGCATATGATATATTATCATCATTACCTAATCACACCCATCTCATATTCAATGCCCAACTTCCCTTCCTTCTCCTCCTAACTAACCCCACTATTATTAATTATCACCATTCCCCACTTCTGTTGTGTCAGCAAGCAGGCATATTTTTAGCTAACCCTAGATTACTTGGCATTGCTCTGCAATTAGTGAATGTTTGTTTCATCCAGTAATCAATTTCCCCCCTATTGGCCCTGAATCCACTTTTTCAGGGTTTGTTTCTCCGCGAGAACGAGGTGGCAATTAATTATGTTTCTGATAGAATCTGCACAATTTGACCGACTAACTTACGAGTAATTCAACTGCTATATCGATATAAGTTCTCATAACGATTTAGACTTGGTTGTACTTCGTTATGACCATCATCACCATATAACTAATGATACGTTAGGATTCGATCGACCCATTACTTAACTACTCGGAAGTGCAGGGTATGTTATACTTATTCTAAAAATTCATTGTGTTCAACTCATCCGATCCATAAATGAAATGACCAACTCCTCTATTCTTTATCCATAAAATATCAGTTCAAAACGGCCTCCAAATCAAGGTTTTTAATGGTTGAAATAAAACCGTTTTGAAGCCCGATGTAAGTCAGACCGGGTCCAATCCTTAATTACTATCTTATTTGTATATATATTTACAAAACGTCTAAAATGGCTCAAACCGACCGACCCTAATCAGACCATTAAATCTCAACCCTCTTACTTGACCGGCTCAATGATTTAAACCGGTTTGAAACCTTGCTCCGCATACAACATATTATTTAAAGAAACTACTGAACGGATGTACGCGGATTCCTGATCATATAAAAGTATGAAACAACATGCAGCATTATGAGTGGGATTAGTTTTGGTGTAAAAGGCAAATGAGTGGATTAGTTGAGCACTTCTTTTGATTAGTTGAGCTAATTATCTCGCAAAAGGCGAATGAATGCGTCGGCAAAGAGTAGTGGAGTGCAAAATGCGGTAAACTTTTACACGACAAGAAATAGAATAGATGGATCAACGGGGGAAAGTCGTCCGTCCTCGTAGACCGGGAAAGAAACACAATACATACATATGTTGTTGGGCAGAGCTCCTTGTCCAAATCCAATGTCCATTATATTGATTTCGAGGGCTTTTAATTTCTCTCTAAGCTTGCGCTGCGTGGGATTCGAGATGAGAGCAGTTGACAAATGGACACAGACAGCCAGACAAAACATAAAAGCTAGCTCCTCAGTACGTCTGCTCAGAAATCAGACCCTACTGCTTCAATTTCACCACCTCTCTTCTCTTCTTCTCAAGTGGGGGAAAGGAAGAGAGAGATAGGCCCAAATTCGTGGTGGAATGGAATGGCATATGACCTCTCGTCATATGTTGAAAGCTATAGCTAGACCAAGGGCCTCAATAAACATAGGGTTAATATTTTCGAAAGTGGCTCCAACTTTACACATATTTACCATCCTCGTTGATTTTTTCAACCTATAGCATTGTGACCTTGACTATGTTAGAAACCTGCTTCTTAGTGTTATAAACGGAACAACAACAAGATGAGGATACCGAATATGGAGCTGAGTCGCGGACTAGGTCGCTTTCTTTAAGACGTTCGCGGCACTGCCCTCGATGCGCACGGCAGACTATCAACCGGTCGTCTCCAGGATAAAACAGCTCCTCTGGGTACTCGCGGTTTTGTGCGAAAACCGGAGCTCTCTGAACACTCTCTCTATTGTGTTTATGCTCGTTGTTGTGTTTAGAGGGGCTGGGGAGGCGGCTATTTATAGGAGCCGAACCCCTAGGAATATACCCTCTAGCTTGGGGAATAAGTCGGATTAATTAAGGAAGATAATTACTTCCTTAATTAAAACCGTCGGTTAGGATAAATCCTGCTGGGATTATCCTTCGAATATTCCTTTTCAATCGATTATCCCTTAGAATATTCCTCAGAATAACCGATTAATAATTAATTTCGTTCGGAATTTCTCCAAAAAATATGTATATAGTCTCAAGTGATCCAACCAACCAACCAACCGACCGACCGACCGGTCGGACGGCGCGCGCGTGTGTGGTGGTCCGTTAGGTCCTCCCTCTTCCACAAAAGTGGGTCACCCCAAGGGGCATGCCCTTAGGAGAGAGGCTCCTATCTTTATAATCACTTCACCAAGTAAAACTACCAATGTGGTAGTTTTTCCACTTGAGACTCTATAGCTTTCAAAGCTATTCATACACATTTCCAACAATCCCCCACTTGAATAGTTTTGAAACTATCTCTGAGCATCAACAGTTCCATAAGATCGGGCATAAGCTAAGGTATCGCGAAGATTTGAACCTTAGCGTAGTGGTTACACTTCCGATTTCATAAGGGTGACTCGTAGTCTTGAACCCTATCTCAGACAGTGTAGCACACCGGATCTTTTCATTGAGTTGTGTTCTCTTCTTAGCCCGTGCGTTTATGGCCATGCACGTTATCCTGGTTTAGTGAACGCTCTAGCAACTTTGTGCCTCTCAAAGTTCCATAGGGAGCGGCCCCACTCCCACATTCACATAGGTGAGTCTATCAGGAGTACCCCCAAAGTAAAGTACTCCACCCCACATAGGGTATAGATCTCATTAAGAGTTATTAACTCAACCTCCATTGCTTTGGGATTCATGCTTCATTATGCATGAACTTTTCGCATACTACTCATGACTTGTTATTACCCATTGAACCCATTTCTTGGGATCTCCAGTCTATTGGGTCGGGTTACCATCACTTGTAGTCCGTGGTTCGGTAGGCATAAGCCCCATACCCTTGGCGGTATTCTGGACTTTCTCTCTAGGTAATCCTTTCGTCAAAGGATCAGCTAGATTCTGTTCGGATCTTATATGATCCACCCTCACTGCTCCTATCGTTAGGAGTTCTCTAACAGTACTGTGCTTACGACGAATCTGTCGTTTCTTTCCGTTATAGAACCGGTTCTCGACTTTAGCGATAGCTGCGGTACTATCACAATGTATCAATACCGGAGGGACCGGCCTTTCCCATAGGGGAATCTCTGACAACAATCCTCTCAACCAACTTGCTTCTTCACTAGCCGTTGCTAGTGCTATCATCTCTGATTCCATAGTTGATTGAGCTAGGATTGTTTGTTTCTTTGACTTCCAAGACACAGCTCCACCAGCGATGTTAAAAACATATCCGCTGGTTGCCTTGGAGTCATCTGATAGGGTATTCCAATCCGCATCACTATACCCTTCTAGTACAGCGGGAAACCTTTGATAGTGTATACCAAGGTTTGCTGTTCTCTTGAGGTATCTCATGACCCTCTCTATAGCATTCCAATGCTCTCTACTAGGACAGCTGTTAAACCTGCCAAGCAATCCCACGACATATGCAATGTCTGGTCGAGTGTAATCCGCAGCATAACGGAGACTGCCAATGATGCTAGCATATTCCGATTGTCTTACACTGTCTCCAGTGTTCTTAAATAGCTTTACACTAGCATCATACGGAGTACATGCAGGTTTACAGTCGAAATAGTTATACTTCTTCAAGATCTTCTCTATGTAGCTAGATTGATCTAGAGAATAACCATTTGCTGTTCTAGTTATCTGGATTCCAAGCATAAACTTTGCTTCTCCCAGATCTTTCACCTCGAAGCTCTCTTTTAACATGGCTTTCGCTTCATTGACCACGTGAATATTTGTACCAAATATCAACATGTCATCTACATACAAACATATGATAGTGCAAGTGTTATTCTCTGACTTGCAGTAAATACACTTGTCACTTTCATTCACCTTAAAGCCATGTGAGAGAACGAGAGTGTCAAACTTCTCATGCCACTGTTTTGGAGCCTGTTTCAAACCATATAATGATTTGTCCAACTTACAGACTTTCGAGGCATGTTCAGGGATAACAAACCCTTCTGGTTGTTCCATATAGATTTCTTCATCTAGATCACCGTTCAAAAAGGCAGTCTTAACATCCATTTGGTGTACCACGAGATTGTTCAAGGCAGCAAGAGCAATCATGACACGAATGGATGTTATTCTAGATACTGGTGAGTAGGTGTCGAAGAAATCTATATTCTCTCTCTGCCTGTAGCCCTTGACTACTAGGCGAGCTCGGAACCTTTCGATTGCACCATCAGGTTTCCGTTTCGTTTTTAGAACCCATTTATTACCTAAGACTTTGCAGCCAGGAGGTAAGTCTGTTAGATGCCAAGTCTTATTAGCCTCTAACGATTCCATTTCATCTATAACGGCCTCATTCCAAAAGTCTGCATCTATGGAAGTTAATGCTTCCTGCAAACTTTTTGGATCCTCTAGGGTGTATACTGTAGTAAAGTCATCACCAAAATCTTTAGAGATTCTAGCTCGTTTACTTCTTCTGAGTTCATCCTCAGATCCAACACCCCCACTAGTTCCGTTATCTCTAATAGCGGGTAGTACATTACCCCCACTATTTCTCGTTTTAAATGGAAATCGTGTCTCAAAGAAATCAGCATCAATGGATTCTATTATAGTACGAGCATTCAAATCATAGAATCTATATGCCTTACTATTGACCGCATAGCCAACGAAGACACATTCATATGCTCGACTAGCCAACTTAACCCTCTTAGGATCCGGAATTCTTACGTAGGCCAAACAGCCCCACGTTCTTAAATAGGACAGATTAGGTGGCTTATTCTTCAAGATCTCATAGGGTGATTCTTTTCTATTTGTTTTTGGAAGACGATTTAGCACATAGCAAACCGTTAACAAAATATCACCCCACCAAGAAGAAGCAGCTCCAGAATTGAGCATAATAGCCACAACTAATTCTGTAAATGTCCTATTTTTCCGCTCAGCTTTACCATTCATCTCTGGTGAATATGGTGCCGTGGTTTCATGAATGATACCATGTGAGCTATAGAATTCCTTGAAGGGATTAGAGTCATACTCTGATCCTCTATCGCTCCTAAGTCTTTTTATCTTTCGATTGCACTGATTTTCGAATTCAACCACAAATACCTTGAACATGTCAAGGGCTTCACTTTTGTTTTTCATCAAATAAACAAAGCAATAATCAGAGCAATCATCTATGAAAGTGATAAAGTATCTCTTGCCAGACCTAGTTAACGTCCCATCTAGTTCACAAATATCAGAATGAATCAGATCTAAGGGTTCTGATTCTCTACTCACAGATTTATGGGGCGTTTTCGTTATTTTAGCTTGGCTACAGAAATCACATTTATCAAATTCATTCATTGAGAGTTTAGGGATATGTCCTAGCTTGCTTAAATTCTTCACTATTCGTGTGTTCACATGACAAAGACGAGCATGCCATACATTCAAATCACACACCATGTAAACGGAAGAATTCATCTTATTAATTTCGACATTCAACTTGAACATCCCATTACATGCATATCCCTTTCCCACAAAACTCCCATTCTTAGTAAGAGTATACAAGTCTGCCCCAATAGATTGATTAAACCCAGCCTTATTAAGAAGATATCCAGAAACAAGATTCTTTCTTATCTCTGGAGTGTGCAACACATCCTTGAGCACCATCTTCTTCCCAGAGGTGAAGTTCAGCTCCACTTCACCAGAACCAGCAACCATAGTGGTGTGAGTAGTCCCCAACAACACTTTCTTGTCAGCAGGTGCTTCTTCGTATGTTTTAAACATAGCACGATTGTTGCATACATGCTTCGATGCACCTGTATCCAGCCACCATCCTTCTGAGTCACCGGTGAGGTTAACTTCAGCGATCATCTCTGTGATCATGGCTACCAAATCCTCTTCTGTCAAGTTAACCCTGGCCGCAGCGGCGGGGTTAGGCTTGTTCCTGCACTTTTTTGCCATATGACCCGGTTTTCCGCAATTAAAGCAGATAAACGGTGGGTCATTCTTAGAGGTTTGGGCCATGACTCTTTGGTTACCTCGAGAGGCACCATTCTGATGGGGGCGGACCTGCTGGTTCTTACCCTTAAACCCTTTCTGGTTAGGTTTAAGAGCTCTAGGGGTGGGTCGTTTAGCAGTGACGACCATCACCTCTTCTTTCATATCCTGCTTGCGGGACTCTTCCTCAATCCTTAGGCGAGTAATCAAACTTTCCAGTGAAAATTCTTTGGTTTTATGTCTAAGCATATTCTTAAAATCTTTCCACGAAGGGGGCAGCTTATCAATAATGCAAGCAACTTGAAATTGATCGTCCAGAGGCATACCTTCAGAGACGATCTCGTGAGCTATTTTCTGAAGTTCGTGGGACTGAACTTCGACAGACTTGTCGTCCACCATCTGGTAGCGCAGGTAACGGCTGACAGCATACTTCTTAGCTCCAGCCTCCTCCGTGTCGTACTTCTTTTGGAGCGCATCCCAGACCATCATTGCGGTGTTCTTGCTGTCCGCATAGTAGTCGTAGAGGTCGTCTGCCAGGCCGTTGAGGATGTAGCCCTTGCATAGGAAGTCATGCTCCCTTTCCTTAGCAGAAGCAGCCCTCTCCTCATCGGTCGCTTCCTCCGGCAGTTCGACGGGCATACTGGTGAGGCAGTGTGCCAACTTCTTGGTCGTCAGGTAGAACTCCATCTTTTGTCTCCAGCGACGGAAGTTGACTCCAACAAAGCGAAACGGTCGATTGATATCGACAGCACCAGATCCGGCCATGTTGTTCTGTTCAGTCGACATAGCAGCAGCCGATCGTCTTAAAATTGTTATAAACGGAACAACAACAAGATGAGGATACCGAATATGGAGCTGAGTCGCGGACTAGGTCGCTTTCTTTAAGACGTTCGCGGCACTGCCCTCGATGCGCACGGCAGACTATCAACCGGTCGTCTCCAGGATAAAACAGCTCCTCTGGGTACTCGCGGTTTTGTGCGAAAACCGGAGCTCTCTGAACACTCTCTCTATTGTGTTTATGCTCGTTGTTGTGTTTAGAGGGGCTGGGGAGGCGGCTATTTATAGGAGCCGAACCCCTAGGAATATACCCTCTAGCTTGGGGAATAAGTCGGATTAATTAAGGAAGATAATTACTTCCTTAATTAAAACCGTCGGTTAGGATAAATCCTGCTGGGATTATCCTTCGAATATTCCTTTTCAATCGATTATCCCTTAGAATATTCCTCAGAATAACCGATTAATAATTAATTTCGTTCGGAATTTCTCCAAAAAATATGTATATAGTCTCAAGTGATCCAACCAACCAACCAACCAACCGACCGACCGGTCGGACGGACGGACGGCGCGCGCGTGTGTGGTGGTCCGTTAGGTCCTCCCTCTTCCACAAAAGTGGGTCACCCCAAGGGGCATGCCCTTAGGAGAGAGGCTCCTATCTTTATAATCACTTCACCAAGTAAAACTACCAATGTGGTAGTTTTTCCACTTGAGACTCTATAGCTTTCAAAGCTATTCATACACATTTCCAACACTTAGGGCTTTTAGGGACTGGTCTTCGGCACCCGGGACTATATTTATATGTAACAAAGGGGATTTCAGGGATTGGTGTTAGAAATTAGGGATTTAGAGATAGAATTGGGGGATTTAGGATTGAAGTACAAAATTGGGGGGAAACTAGAGAGAGAATGGCCGACGACATTTGGGCGAGAAGTAGACGAGATTTGAGAGGGTTTTTTGAGAGATTAGGGAGAGACGTAAACTGGAAGTACGTATTTATAGAGAAAATATGAAGAAATCTTAGCAAATAACCTAATTATACACAAATACTACTAACCCGAATAATAATTATCATAATATTATCAATAAGAGAAACCCCAACAGAACGAGTTTCTAATAGACTAGTTGTCAAATTCACTAATTGATCAATTCAAAAAATTAACCGTCATATTAAATGGTCAAAATAGTTGACTAACGAAAGGAAAGAAGGCAGACCCAGATGAGGAACCCTCCATCCCTCTTCCAAGTTTCACCCTCTCTATCTATCTATCTCCCTTTCTATTTTCCCATTGTGAAATATTTTGCATTTTGACTTTTACTCAAAAGTTTCCATCTCTTGTATACCTTTTTACTTTTCCTCATAATTACAAAAGAAAGGTTTGACAAAATTTCACCCAAAAAGGATGAAAACGAAAAGGTAGAAAGCAAGAAAGTTGCATCGGAAATAGCAGGAGACGTTGTAGGGTTAAATTTTGATGCCTTCAAATTACGTAACTTTTTTCTTTGGGTATTACTACCGTCTTTACCAAAATCAGCACCACTTTCTGATAAATTAATGTCTTAATCAATCAATGGGAAAGAAAACAAAACAAAAGTAGAAAAGAAAAGGGCCTAATTTTTGGGAAATTGGGCCAGGCCAGCGCAAGTCCAAGTCAAAGTCGAGCAAGAAGAAGAGAGCCCAGAGTCTACGACCTGGCCTGCCTAGTGCCTTCCCCGCCACCGCTGACCAAGAATTGAACGGGAAAACCAACTTGTTGGGTTTTGTTTTGCATCGACGGACGGTTTGTTCCTTTCTTCCCTACGCCGGCCTACTATTACAGTATACAGACTTGAGAATGTAGAATAAAAATCAGTTATCGTGTAATCCAGATCAGATCAGGCTTGTACGGTTTAATCCATTACTGTCGATATTTACGTAGGCCATATTCACTAAAAAATAAATCATATTTACGTAGGCCATATTCACTAAAAAATAAATCATATTTTAGCTTCGAAAAACCTAGTTTCTATAATGCATATGTAAACTTTAATATCCTTAATTTAAGCAAATAGCAAGAATACGAAATTAAACCAGCCTGATTTTCCATCATATACAATAAATATTAACATAATATCGCATGAAGGCACGTTCGTCTCTACTCTCTAATGGAGTTTGGTCTGTGGAAGAATGAAGGGGGTGAGATTCGCGAAAATAAGGGTTGGCATGCACTTGGATCAATTGCTTTTTAAATTGAATGAACCATTTTTCCACCCCTATTTTACTCAAAACTATTTCATTTCAAGCTTACTAGCCAACATCCCGGCCGTCTAACTGAGTGATAAAATTGAGAGAACATTATTTGAAAATGAAAACCACTGTCGTAATAATCTAGATAATAAATAAAAGCCGAATGATGAAAACTGTTGCTCCATTTCAAATTTCCTGCAACGAGAGTGATTATAGGAAGGACATTTTGGTCTTCACAATTGCTTATTTTCTTATTTATTTATTCATAAAAAAGGCATGAACTGGGATTTGAACCTTGGTCCATTTAAAGGCAAGCAAGGATCATAACCAATCACACTAAGTATATTTGTTGTATCTATTTAAATTCAAACACACACGAACCTAAATTATGAAAATCATATGACTTTTTTAACGATTAGTTGGCCACTAAATCTCCCGTAAGTACTTATTTGGTGTTTTAATACTTTGATTATTTTAGTTGTAGTTTAATACTTAATTTAAATTTCTATCTATTTTATAAATATACAATAACCCTAAAATTGCAGCCCAAATATCACTGGTTCGAATATTGCATATCGAATTGCAATATTAAAAAAGTAGAAGCAATATCGACTTCTTAAATTAATATTATTTTTCAGAATTACTATGGAGAAATTATATCTTTGTGCAAACTATATGAGACTGGTTCTTTTAATGGTTTAGTCGGGATAACCGCTACATTTTAAACTTCTTCATAATCTGGCATGATTGGATCCAATGATCATTATACAAGATTGTGTTTAATAGGGTGGCTCATTTCACCACTTTTTGGCGTGTTAATGAATTTGTAGGACAATGACAGGTCTACATCTACACTCATCACAATCTACACATCATATAAATGTGAAATGTGAAATGAGAAAAGAGGGATTCCATTTCAAATTTGATGCGTACAGAGCAATTTTTTAGGGGTAAATTTAGAAGATGCCAGTGTGGTCGGTCTGTTGAGCACGAAAGTAAAAATATGTTTTCATTTAAACGGGCCCAAACTGTTATTTGGCCCACTAATCGTGCACCCATCGCCAATGCAGTCAAATTCGGGATTTTGATCGTAAAATCGTAGGATTTTAGGATTTTACTTAGGGATTCCGATCTTGATTTTACTATAAAATCGGTGGACCTTAAAATCGTTTAAAATCGGGACTAAAATCGTTAAAATCGTAAAATAGTACCGAAATCGGGATTTTGATCGTAAGAGAACAAAATAGGTGGTTTGAGCCAATTTAAAATAAGTATAACTGTTTCAGCGGAAAGGGCAATGGAATCTTCTCAGATATTTTTCTATTAGAAAAATATTCAAAAATAATAAAAATAACCAAATTATGGTTCGGTTAATCTCTTTCCCTTCACCCCATTTAACTTATTGGTAAAACACCTGCCCTAATATTGGAAGTATGTAAGAACTAACATCATTATTAACTAATTAATTCATTAATGAATATATTTGTACCAAGCCACTAACATTACTTATTTTATTGGAGTTCAATTATTTTTAGTTTTAAATCATACTTAGTAGACGATGTCGAAATATTACTTTGAGTTAAACAACCTAGACATAATATGAAAATAAGAGCCAAACCCATGAACTATATCCCTTCATCATGAATTATTTTGAGTTACACATTAAATAACAATTAAAATAGTGATTTTGGGACATTAATCTTGAGAATTATCTTATGGAAAAAAAATCTTCCGAATTATCATTTTAAATGCTATGTGTCTTTGTGATATTAATAATTTACCTTATTAATATTCTTATATGCTATGTTCTATATGGTACTTAAAATCCTACGATTTTACGATTCGATTATACGATTTTGATTTTACCCCAGTTTTCGATTTTAGGTAAAATCTCGATTTTAACTGCTTTGCCCATCGCAACCTCTCCAAATCTTCCTATTCTACTCGCCGGGTCATCTCCTCCACTACAAAATATCTCCTCATGTACTCAAAGTTCTCACTGAAACCTAATATCTACAACTTAAGCGCAGAGGGGGCAACCGATGGATTGTAGCGACCCCCACTATTTTGATAGCTAATCAAGAAGAGCGCGTTTGTTTAGTTGTATGGTGATTCACTTAATTAACAATTTTTATTCCGTTGACAGCCTCCTCTCCGCAATTGTATTGTGTTCACGAAGATCTGAAGGCGCAAGTGCAACAGGTCCAGGGGTAAACAATATGTATAAAGCGTTGGCCAAATTGAATTGAGTCATTCTATTTGGAATATGAAGATTTTTGCTTAATTGCTTTGGTTCGTGATGCAACTATGTTATGTTTGAAAGTAGACCAACGCAAACAACAGCACAGCTCCAGGGCTATTCTGCACATTAGATAGTTGGGGCATTAATTGATAATTATTTGGGATTATTCCTACAAGTACATAATTTGGAACGTGCCTTTATATTGCCTTGATTAATAGTTGTTTGAGATTTTTCAAATGAGTGATTTGACATGTTAAACTCTCTTATTTTTGAAAATGGAGTCTTCGAAGTGGAATATGAAGATTTTGGATTAAGCTTGGTTTCGTAACGCCCTTATGGGTGTTTGTTCTCTAAAATGCAGCTGTCTTTCAAAGTGCCCGTTGCAAATGGCAAGTCAGGATACAACGATGGTACCGGTACACGTTTATATCATTAGTAGGTAGCAGATTGTGTCCATTCTACTATATCATTTAGCTAAATACTTAGTTGTTCTTTTCAACTAAAAATTATGCTTAAATGCTGTGATTGGCCTCAGAAATGTATGTCTTTGCATTAACTGTTAATGATTGTGAGTTTTGGTTTAATGGTGAAAAGTCCATTTATTTAGAAGTCTAAATTGGGCAAACCTATTGGACAATAGGAATGTCATACATTAGTGTCGTGGGAGGTTTGTTTGATGTCTCAGGGTTTTAGATTTTTAAGAAGGTTGTTTGTTGTGGCAGAGAGTCCCTAAAGCTAGCGAGGTATTCCTATGAAGGCTTTTTCTTTGTTTGACTTTTTCTCGCCTTTTTTCTTATCTCTTTTTCTATTTTTGGTTTTTGTGTGCTACCTTCAGTTGCTACGTCTTCATTTGTGAGCCATCTATACTTTTCTTATTCAGTGCCTAAAAATCATATATACTCGATTGCATAGTAGTTACTAATAGATACATTTATACCAATAGAGAGATTTTAAGTTTTATCAGTTGTTAGTTTTAATATTTACTTACATTGGTTGTTTATGTAGTTTTCTTTGTAATATTTCTCATTATACAACTAATTACTATGGCTACGTAGTTGTATAAGTGGGGGTTGGACATGATAGTTCTTAGAAGCATCAATACTTGAAGGTTATTATAATGACCAAATTCTAAAGTTATGGTTTGCCTTCAACTTGCTTGGAGCATTTCAATTATGCATCAATTGTTCTCTCCGTGTAGTTAACTCTCAGACAAATCGAAAATCTTGCTGATATGTGCTTGATTGTAGTTAAATTTAGGGTTCTACTGCATTGTTGCTTTACTCTTTTTTCGTGGTTGAGTCTGCTTCAAAAAATTTAGTTTGATTTTAGAAAATTTTGCTTCTGCAGTCCTGTCTTGCCACCAACGCGTTCAATAGATGGAGACGGGAGAGGCGAAGGCTATTTTTGTGTTGTTGTTGCTGGTTTAGGGATCGGTTTGTGAAGAAGAGGGAGAAGAGAGGGGGAAAGGAAAATGTAGGAGAGGGGGATAACTCTTTTCTCCGACAAAAATGGAGTGAAGAAAGGAATTATGATCAGTAAGAATATGGTTATCTTACACAACGGTCTCTATTATGTTTGAATTGAGCTTGAGAGGCAGTGATAAGGACGAGCTGCAACCAATTCATAGTGAGAAGAGAGCTATGAACTGTGATCATGTCTTATTTCAAGTTAGAAGGTAGTTTCAGTATAAGGATTATTTAATTTGACAAGTTGTTTCGTCCATGATTCTTGGTAGTTTCAGTGCCATTCTAGCCAATGTTTAGTCTGTAATTTTTGAAAATTGATGTGCGAGTAATGACTTTCACTTAGCTTCAACTATTATGTGTGTATTTATTGGCATGTGATAGAATTCTCTTTTCCTTTTCATTGAATTCATTTTCATATTCTAATTGTATTATTTGTACATAGGCAAATCATGCTTGAGATGGCAACTCGCTGATATGGCTGGTGCAAGGAATGAAGCCATCATTAGAATTCAGACCGACAACGGGGAGGGATGTCCAGTACTAATTCAATGATGATTGATGATGGTATAATAAAAACTGCAGTGTGCATCAGCACCAATTTCTAGGCCTAAGTAAAGGTATTCAACCCAGAACTCTGCTTAGCGCTAAAAATTGCCCTCACCCAACCTTGATTCTGTTTGACCCACTTCTAAAGAGTCAAGATATATGACTAATCCTCCCCTTTCGTATTTTCTTATTGACTCTTTCTGACCCTGTAGGTTGGGGCGGGTTGGGAAGATTTGGATTAGTGGGTTGGTCCTAATCAAGTGGAATCTCAATCCCTTCACTCTCACTTGCTTTCTCTCCCATTCCACAAGTGGGTAACATACAGTAATCCGGCCAACGGGTCGGGTAATAAGCTATACATAAATAAGGATGCAAGTAGGTATTAGCTGGTTCTGATTAATAGAATTTGCTGGATTTGTGTATAATACAATTATCCATCAAATTGATTCAATCCAACCACAACGATTGCAAAGTATCACACACTTGAACAAAACCGAATCGATATTTCTAATACGATTTCAGCATCGTGTAAACAGTCATTTACACGAAGGAATTCCTTACAATGTCACAACTCATTAGTCATTAACTAAGTTTAGTCAGCATCTATTCCGATAATTACAATTATGAACAAATACGTTCGTTTTTTTTTTTCTCTCTATTTGGTCAGAGTATCCTCATGCGCCTAAGCCGCTTGGTTGAGGCCTTAGAGACCAAGTAGCCCACACCCAAACACATGACCCAAAGCCCAACATCCACGGCCCATCCAACTCCCTCCAAGTCCATCTCCTCATCCGTCCCCTCACTACCAGGCGAGCCCGGCCCACTCACTTCCTCCCACTCGCCACCGCTAGATCCACCATCCGTACCATCGCAATCGCAGCAACACGGACCGTCCGATTCATCATCGTCGTCGTCATCCTCCGCGTCCTCGGGGATCACAACCAGCCTGTCAATCCGCCGCCCTTTGCGGCAGCTCCCTCCTTTCTTCCTCCTCGGCGGAGCTACCAACCTCACTCTCTCGCTCAACGCCGCCACCCGATCCTCCACCGCCACGCAGACATCCGCCGCCGCCGCCGCCGCGCATCCGACGACGGCGGCGTTCTCGACGCGACACCGGCACTCGAGATTCCACTCGTGTTCCTCGTCCTTGGTGAAGATCCCTTCCAGGAGTCGCTCGTCCCGCAGGTAGACCTCGAAGCTGACCCCGCCGGTGGATTTGACCGATTCCCTGGAGCCGTAGACCGCCTCGCCGGACTTCGATTTGACGTCGACGAGCCGGTGGAGCTCGAGGAAGGCGGTGGAGTCGGGCCGGGTCTTGGAGCCGTCGATCTGGAGCTCCGTCCCGTTGACCCGGGGGAGGAAGCAGAGGGTGAGGGAGTCGGGGAAGGAGGTGCGGCGGTGGAAGCCGGAGAAGCGGCAGAAGAAGGATTTGATCTTGAGCGGGTTCCTGCTTCTGGGCTTGAAATTGAATCCGTCGAAATCTGTTGTTCGGCACATCTTGGCGATTGTTCTTTGCTGCGTAAACGTTTCCCTTTTTTTTTTTTTTTTTGTTGTTGTTCGAGGTGGTAAATGGGGGAAGAACGGCGGGATGGGTTTTGTAGTGGGAGGGGCAGAGGGTTGGCGGAAATGGCGGTAGGGAATTCTGGGGGTGGGGAAGCACGCGGGTTTTGTTTGAGACCGGTGGCGGCGGCAGAGGGAGGACTAGAAGACAAAGTTGGTTTTGGGGGGGACCTTTTCGTATTTTGTCGTTTTGTTGGAGCCACCTGTTTACGAGTTTGCCGCGTGGTAAGGGGATTTCCAGCTGGCCTGCTGCTGCTGCTGTTGTATCGAGTTGTGGGAGGAGGAGAACGGGCTTTGTGTTTGTTTCCTTCCAGCCCGGCCCATCAGGATTGTGTTTGGCCTTTCAACACAAAGAGTGTTTTGGGGGCCTCGATGGTTAATTAATTATATTACTGGGCCTGCTAAGTTTGGATGGTTTCTTTTCACAAGTTGGACAGGCCCAGAATCAACCTACCATCACCGCCCACGGTGTTTCTTCTGTCCATTGACTATCCAATAAATTTTCTTTACCCCAAGCTAAATTATCTTTCCCACATCTTGTTCCACGCTTGGATTGCTCGTGTTATGGCTCACAACTCACAAGTATCGGATATCAATTCACCTGTAAATAATTATTATTATAATGGTGGATGAGTAATTAATATGAGTGAATTATTGATCGTAAGTCTTATACATGTACTTACTCGAATAGGTAATGAGTGGTTTGCGAGTCACTTGAATTACCCGCTGTCCATTTTCACATTGCAAGGAATTGTTTCTTATTTTTACAAGTTTATCTCAATCAAACCTTCTTTCAAAAAAGAAAAAGAAAAAAAACTTCAAACCTACTTGCTGATAAGACTTGAATCAGACTACATGTATTATTGATTGGGTTTATGTTCTATGCTTGATTTGTAACCTTATTTTTTATCAGAATGGATTAGGGTTAGACCACATGGATAAGTATTATAAATACTTCTCAATGTCTTCTGTAATTTGTATCTCTTCTAAAATTATAGTGAAATTGGCCCTCTCCTGCACGTGGACTAGCTAGCTAACACACATCGTGGTAGTGAACCACATAAATCTGTATATTTTGTTACATTTCGTTCTTTCGTTTTCTTGCTCCGTTGATCTTCCAGTTGTCCGATCCGTAAAAACAGTCACCAGATTACATGTGCTTATTTAATTGGTTAATGTTAGAAGTAAACTCTAATTTTCCATTTGAAATTGTGTTCATCGACATTTAATTGTTCATTATGATGAGATAGTGCATAATCTCAAATGACTCTAATATTCAATTTTGAAATTGTATTCATGGGCATTTAAACTACACGTTTTTCTTATTTACCATAAGTATACAATTGAAACAAAAATCCTTTTGAGATGATCCAAAACGACTGTTATAGGATACAACCAATATATAGAATCCATGCAAAATCAAGTTGGATGACACATTAAACCATGATATAAATGAATTCGATCCTCATCAGATTTTCCAAACTCAATTATCACACTATAATTATAGCAGTTGGAGAGCACTTCTACTATGCTATATAGTATTGGTGCTTTAATGTACAACTTGAAGTTGTACCATAACATTAAATGTATAAGTTTAGATGGTACCATAAAGGAATTTGTATCATTGTGTTATGGTACAACTTTACAATTTGAAGTTGTACCATCACATAAGGTACAAGTTTAAGTTGTACCATAAAAGAATTTGTACAAAAAGTATAGGTACAATATGAAGTTGTACCATAACGTTACAGGTACAATTTCAAATTGTACCATAAAGAAAAAACTTATAGCACCAATGTTATATAGCATTGTAAAATTCCTCTACAGTTGGATCATTAATTATATGAGCACTTCTACTATGCTATATAGTATTGGTGTTTTAATGTACAACTTAAATTTGTACCATAACATTAAATGTATTAGTTTAGGTTGTATCATAAAACAATTTGTACCATTATGTTATGGTACAACTTTACAACTTGAAGTTGTACCATCACATAAAGGTACAAGTTCAAGTTGTACCATAAAAGAATTTGTACAAAAAGTATAGATATAATCTGAAGTTGGACCATAACGTAAATGTACAATTTTAAGTAGTACAATAAAAGGAAAGCCTTATAACACCAATACTATATAGGATTGTAAAATTTCCCTAATTATATTTATAATTTCAACACGACATATCATCTCTCGAATCGTGAAAGTGTCATTCCACGTCATGGGGAGCATTTTTATTTTGAATCTCACATTGACCCAGCTTTCAATTTGTATCATATGTTGACGATCTCTGCCTGTTTGAATTTGTCTTTGTACAAGTCTACATGCATTATTGGTTCTTGGTCTTTGCCCTTCATCTTCAAGTCCACTTTATTTTGTGATGAATAGATAGAGGAAATATAAGCTAGCTAGCTAGCCTGCTAACAAACTTCCAATCTATCTCATCGATAAATCAACAATCATTCGTCGTTCTCGCCAAGCAGGGTCAGTCTAGAACTGAATGGCGTGCGTTGCATTCGTTGAAATATGAACAGCATAACCACTTGCAGAAAGTGACTGAGAAGATCATCTCTACCAAAAAGAATACACAACTAACAACCACGAACACACAAACTAATGGCCCAAACTGAATGATTGCTAAGAATCAATGATAGCAGCGACTAGGAGAAGTAGCAGTAGTCGGCATTATGATCAATAAATTATTTTTCCAGGAGCTAGTGCTGTCATACCAACATATCACAATTCTGTTTTTCTTCAGCAATTCTCCTTCCTCTGTACTCAGTTTCCTTCTCTTTCTCATTACATGACACCCACTTAGTGTCACATTAATAAAGATTACTAATCAGTTATATAAGAAAAAAAAATCTGCTAACAACCCAATCTCGTTAAGACCAATTGATTTGTGACAAGGTATCGGCCGAAACTGGTCACCATTTTCGTTGGGGGAAATAAAACAAGCTCCTCAACAAAGGCACATGACCAACCATTTCCTATATATTAAATCAAATCCCCTTTTTTTCCATTCCATCCACCATTTCCCTCTCTGAAGCCACAGCAGATCGAGGATTAATCACAAACACTAGTCACCAAGGTAATCGTTGCAAGCTTCATTCACCGTTATCAAGTTGCAATTCATCAGAAGCTTTCATTCCCCCCCAAAAAAGATCATTGATTTAACACACATAATGTCATTGTTTGCACAACGTAGCTAGCCATGAACACTGAGCTGCAAGAACCTGCTTCGGCCGCCAGAGATAAGCAGGAGAACGAAGATGCTGATAACGATCACGAGGAGGACGATCCATCGACATTGAATGAGAGATCCTTTAGAGCTCAGCCGTGGACTCGCCAGATCACAGTCAGGGGACTGATAGTGAGCATCATGATCGGGTCAATGTACAGCGTGATCGCCATGAAACTGAACCTAACAACTGGCTTAGTCCCAAATCTCAACGTCTCGGCCGCCCTGCTGGCTTTCGTGTTCATAAGGGCGTGGAACAATTTGGTAGGAAAATTGGGGTACGTGACCAGGCCGTTTACTCGACAGGAGAACACCATGATCCAAACCTGTGCAGTCGCTTGTTACAGCATCACGGTGGGAGGCGGGTTTGCTTCTTATCTGTTGGCGCTCAACAGGAAGACATACGAGCTTTCTGGGTTGCAGACGGAGGGAAACTCTCCTTATGCTGTCAAGGAACCTGGGTTCGGTTGGATGTTTGGCTACCTTTTTGTGGTTTGCTTTGTCGGGCTCTTCGTCTTGATTCCACTCAGAAAGGTAATTTGTGCTCTTTTCTGGGTTTCGGAAAAAGTTTCCTGCTTTGCTGATTCTGTTTTTTTGTAATTAGGTGGTTTGTTGATTGCAGGTGATGATAGTGGACTTGGAATTGGCTTATCCCAGTGGCTTGGCGACTGCAGTTCTTATCAATGGATTCCACAATCGAGGGGACGAGATGGCGAAGTAGGTATTTTTATTCAAGATTTTGATTACAGCCATGTTGTTGTTCTGTTCGTCGGATAAAAAAGTTTCGATCTTTATGGTTTTTTTTACAGAAAACAGGTGCGTGGGTTCATGAAGTACTTTTCAGTCTCCTTCCTGTGGGCACTGTTCAAGTGGTTCTATGCTAAAACAGAGCAATGCGGGTTCAACCAGTTCCCTACCTTTGGGTTGAAAGCTTGGAAGCAAACGTAAGCTCAACAGAGACAAAGAGTTCTATGATTTCGTTACTAAGCAGCTTTTTACACGGAATGGTCTGGTTTGTCAGGTTTTTCTTTGATTTCAACACAACGTATGTGGGAGCAGGGATGATCGTCTCCCACCAAGTCAACCTGTCTCTGCTTTTCGGAGCTGTGCTATCTTACGGGATCATGTGGCCGCTCATCGGCGGCCTCAAAGGGAAGTGGTTCGAAGCCGATTTGCAAGAAAGCAGCATGAAGAGCTTATATGGTTACAAGGTTCCAAATCCTCTTCTGTGAAAACAAGGTTGTGACCTATTCTGATTGGTGTTTTTAATCTTTTCCTCTGTTTCTTTCTTTGTGGCAACAGGTCTTCCTGTCTGTGGCACTCATCCTTGGAGATGGGATCTACAACTTCATAAAGATTATGAGCTTCACAATCATCAACATCCACGGAAGGTTGAAGAACAAGAAGCTGAAACCAGAAGGTAATGAACTACGAGCGCCAAATTTTCGGCGAGTTAGAAAAGTTTCAATCTTTGTTGCCTGAAAGTGGAAACTCTTTGTTGATATGGGCAGGGGAAGTTCAGGAGGATAAGAAAGAAATAGAGCTTTTCCTGCGAGAGAAGATACCCATGTGGGTAGCAATGGCGGGCTACATAGCCTTCTCAATCCTGTCCACAATCGTGGTTCCGACCATATTCCCACAGCTCAAATGGTACTACGTCGTCGTAGCATACGTGCTCGCTCCATCTCTGGCCTTCTGCAACGCCTACGGCGCCGGCTTAACCGATATCAACATGGCTTACAACTACGGCAAAATTGCTCTGTTTGTGCTCGCAGCTGTGGCCGGGAAACAGAACGGCGTCGTTGCAGCTCTGGCCGGCTGCGGGCTGATCAAGTCCGTGGTCTCCGTGGCCTGCATTCTGATGCAGGACTTCAAGACGGCTCACCTGACACAGACGTCGCCGAGGGCGATGTTCGTGAGCCAGGTGATCGGAACTGCCATCGGCTGTCTGATGGCGCCGTTGAGCTTTTTCTTGTTCTACAAGGCATTCGACGTGGGGAACCCGTACGGAGAGTTCAAAGCTCCGTATGCCTTGATATACAGAAACATGGCGATTCTAGGGGTGGAGGGCTTCTCGGCTCTGCCACGGCATTGCTTGCAGCTCTGTTACGGGTTTTTCGCCTTCGCGGTGGGGGTTAATATGGTGAGGGACGCAGCTCCTGGGAAGGTAGTGAGAAGATGGATGCCGTTGCCGATGGTGATGGCTATTCCGTTTCTGGTCGGGGCGTATTTCGCCATCGATATGTGCATCGGAAGCTTAGTTGTGTATGCTTGGAGCAAACTGAAGCCGAGGAAGGCAGAGTTTATGATCCCGGCGGTTGCTTCTGGGTTGATTTGTGGGGAAGGGCTGTGGACTCTTCCGTCGGCGGTTCTTGCTCTGGCTAAGGTCAAACCGCCGATCTGCATGAAGTTTGTGGGTTCCTAGGCAAGGAGTTCTTGATACAATGCTTAGCCTACTCACAAGCCCCTACCGAATCCCGATTCCTCGAGCTTCAATACCGGTGCATACTGGAATGATCTAAAGAAACTAATAGAAAATTTGAGTGATTTACAGTAAGAATCATCACACTTTGCATATTATAACTCGCAGAAGACCGACAAATGACGAACCAAACTTTGCACTTTGCAGCAGAATGGGGGGGAAGCCACTGTGTCTCTTACTTCATTGATGATACAGCAAAAGTTTCACAAAAGAATCAAGCGCTGAAACAGTGATTCTACAATATACAAATTTTGTTATTCCACAAGTCCGAATTGGGATGCACGAAGCTATAATTTCACAATGATGTTCTATGGCTTGGTGGACGCAAGAGAACTTCATAAATCAGCTGGTTACGATGGAAGCTAGGACATCACTCTTACCTCGTGCATAGATCGTGTAGACGAGGCGAATTGCATCAAGCCATCCATCCAAGTACTCCCATGAGTCGGCAATCTGCATATAATGAAACAGAGAAAGAGATGAGCGATGCATTTTACAGTTCAGTCATGGCACAAGGAGGTTTACATATCTTACTTGACCTATCAAAACTTTGAACAAAGTCTGCCATTCTTCCATTAGGTTTCTAAATATGATTCAATATTGTTTTCTCAATGAGTCTGATGTTGGTTCACACAGTAATGATCGTACATATTGCAGTAGTATGGAGCAAAAAGTTAGTAGCCCTCCCTAACTTCTTTAACCAGCACATAGAACCTCTATCGGTGTTACATATGAACTTAGATTTTAAGCTTACCAAGTAAACTGGTCCGTGAATTGTATCAACACAAAGGGCGGGGCCTGGTGGCAACGTCAAATCCGCACATGCTGACACTGAAGTAATATCTGGAACTTCAACTTTGACAGCATTTTTACCATTGGTACCATCTGCGGATCTCCTGGACAGGCTTTGTGGCGCTTGCTTTAGATCCGGTTTGTTATACTGCTTGGAAGAAAGGACCAAAAGAAAAAAGGTCATTTCTAAACAAATATCCATGTCAGACAACCGATCAACTATCAACACTAAGAAATCCTGTATCATTACTGGACCCCTTTCATTATCCAAGACCCCCGAGGTGACATTCTTCTTAGATAGATGAAGCATATTATGTTTTGGTACCTGCTGAAGTCCTTCATGATTCAAAACGAACTGTGACCTTTTCCAATCACTATGAGGTGCAATGGGTCGTCCGGCTGGCGGGGCAGTGAGATATCCAACTTTAAGGTATGGCAGTGGTAACTGCCAACAATTAATCCAATGTCAATTTACACCGTATAAATACATCCTCGACTCTTCACTATCAATACCGAAACAGACTACAGGATTGCATGTATCACTAATTTAATGGAGACCCAGGAAATCAAGTTGTCAAGCAGTAGACTAGCAAAGCTTAGCAGAGCCATAAGGTGAGTTGTTAAGCATGGTTTATCGTTCATGAAGACATAAAAAAAAAGTATTAGGGAGTTTATATGAATAATGCCACCGGAAGACCAAACAATTAATAAGTGCATGGAAGATAATGTGACTAAAAAATGGTATTCATTTAGTTACTGATTGACAGACGAAGGATCACCCAGAAGCATCACAGAATAAACAACTGTGAGACTTGTATTTGAGCAAAACTGTAATACTAACCATGGAACGCACAAGCCGCAAAGCACTGCTGTATACCTGTATGCAAAACATCAACAGAAGATAACCATCATTCTAAAGAAGAGAGTACTAACGATTTGTATTAGACAAAATGAGCTTCTCTGAAGAAAAATTATGTGATTTAAGTTGACCAGTGAAGCTTAAAGTAACTTTCTGGTGCGGTTAAGTGCATACTAATACCAAAAGCCTATAATAAAAGCAAAACTCCAAAATATGTAGGTACTCACAGAGTAATTTGGCTTCAATGCATGTGCAGCTGCAATGTATATAGCAGATTGGCTGTACAACTCATTAGGGGAAATGTCCTTAGGATTCGTTCCTGCACCAGCCCTCATCATGTCCTCTGCCAGTCCATACTGCAGAAAGAAGACACAACTAATTTAGCATTTTCCGTCATTCAGTTTAGAAGAGGATAATCGAAGATGGGTTCTGTCTTGCTTCCCCCCCAAAAAGGGAGGTGAACGAAAGAAAAAGAGCCAAGAGCTAAGAATAAAAATAATCCACCCATGGAAATAGTAAGAAAAGTACCAGAACGGTCCCAAGATTGTAGATTGCTCGATGAAAATCAAATTGCAGCCTTATTGCAGCTCGGAACTGCATCATAAAGTGAGTAAGCAAAATCTGAGAACGGATACAGGGCTACGACCACCCAGGAGTCATTAGATGCCAAAACTATTTTACAAATTGTTCCAAAATGCAACTTCTAATACCTTACTGATTGCTGTTTTCACAATTTTCTGCTTTTCGCGAGCTGGAACAATTGCACTGAGTTCCTGAATTGTAAAATCACAATAGAATCAAGTTATGCTACAAAAACTGTTCTCAAAACCATTTGATGAATCAGAGGTAGGACTGGTAATTTAAGCAGAAAGAATTCTGTGAAGTACGAATCTACATTCTACAGACGTCGAGTACATGGCTAGAATTACCTGTAGAGCAAGTCCCCAATTGTTAAGCGCCTGAAAAGTATTTCAATGCATAATTACATTACTAAACAAACAGTAAACCAAACAAGCATATGCGGAAAGGCAGACATAAGCTTGAGGGGGACATTTACAGAGCTTTAGATGGACATACCTGTGGACTATTCCAATTAAGTTGAACAGCTTTTTCATAGTTCGTTGTTGCCTGAAAAATGAACAAGAATGAATTTCTCCATAAAACGTCATATGTATCCTTTGTACACTACCAGCACGCTGAAGCAATATTAAGCTACATATGAAACTGTATTAAGGCAATGAAGCCAACACCACCAATAGCATTAACTAAAAGCAGCCTTTTATTTTATCACTTCTAGCATGTTCATTGGTGAGACTATTTGCACGGAGTGTTCTCTAGTGATCTAGTTATTCCCAGATCACCTACGAAATATGGTGAATTAGTTACTCCGATCTCAAGTGAATACTTAGCCTTTGACCAAACACCGTCATATGTATGCAGCATTTCCAACTTGACAAGAAAGTGATAGTTATAATATCAAAGTTGTGGTCAACCTGCTTCCAGAGTTCTTCAGCCTCCTTTGTACGGCCACGTATTTTTGCTCGATCAGAAATTGCTATAGCCCAATTGTAGAAAGCCTGTCCAAAAATCATACCACAGGATTTATGGCTGCAACCATCAACAGGAGCAGCATGCACACGTTGAACTCGTAATATGATACCCCATGAATCAAATTACTCAAGTTCAGGAAATAACCACCCATACATACATCATGAAGTGTCGGGCAAAGACGTGTAGCCTCATCATACTTTCTGCAAGCTTCCTCAAGCAAAGCATCTTTTGAAGGTGAGGTTGATTCTGGGTTAACATTGTCAGCACTTTCCTATGAATCAAATGAAAATAGCATCAATGGACATCATCTAGAGATTTCAAATGCTACTGAATTGGAAAAATAAAGAAAAGTCTCAAAACCTGAAGAACCAAAGCCCAATTGTAGAGAGCATCATAGTCATCCGGGTTTCTCTCAATCGCAGTGGCATACCTATTGAGTTGTTATTAAGACGATGAGTATGAACAAAGATTATCCCAAGAAAAGAAAAATACCGTAAGTTATGTTCGTACTATGGTGGACATCAGAATGAAAATCCATCACTATCCATTTTAATCCAAGTCAGTACATTTGGCCAAAACAAATGCCATGATCAACATCATGATCAGGGTTTTGAGAACAGCACATGGGGAAGAAAGAAAGATGATTGAGATGAAGAAGGCATCACCTTTTTGCAGCAAACGTCAGAATTCTTTGACGAGACCGACCCTCCTCGTCGACACCAGTGATACTATTTATCAACTCCATGGCAGCATTAGTCTGCTCTGCTGCATGTTGTTGTGGGGTTTCTTGACTGAAACAATTAACATTGAAGAAAAATACAATGAGCTACTGAGACAGTAAGGACAAAAGAGCATGCACATTCCACTCAATCACCAGAAAGGAAAATAACATCTTCAGATCTTAATGCCATGAGTCTCTCATCACACCACAAGTAGGCTCACAATCGATACTAATTGCCAACAATCATGATTCTAAAATGAACAATTCCTATGTCAGATTCAGAAGCAAGCAAGGGAAAGAGCGGCATGGATCCAATCGTACACACACTAACATCTTCAAGCATGCATCCTAAAAGCTAAGATCAGAATCCAAGCAGTAACTGAGCGGTGATTGAATAGAATTTCGCGTTAATGCAAACAGAAACCCCAAACCTGTAAGGGGAGCCAGCATCTTCTCCTTCCTCGGTTTTCAACTCAGTGAGCAGTTCTCTCATCGTAAACGTCCGGTTCCCTTCGTCTTTTCGCATCTGAGCTCGGTCGTTTGACTGAGCTTCCGCATCTCCATTGGAATGAATCGCAGCTTCTTTTGGCTCCTTCTCCTCGTCAACCTTCGAATCCGAATCGGCCATTCCTGGTGGAACTGGAGCTGGTGCTGGCTCAGGTTCATGCTCGTCCACGGCCTCTGGCACTTCTGTCACCAGTTCAGACTCTCGATTCGCTAGAGCCTCGGATTCTGGCTCCCCAACTGAAACCTGCACATTCACCGGTGAAGATTCGTGTTTCTCTGTTGAAGTAGATTCTGGAGCCGGAGCCGGAGCCGGAGCCGGAGCCGGAGCCGGGGGAGGTTCTATCGCATCTTGAAATTCAGGATCTTCGTTCGTCGACATTGCAGGGTTTCACTGGAAAGAGAGAGCAGAGAACAGTACAACGGAAACGAAAATGGAGAAATGGAGGAGATACTGTTTCAGTGACAACCAGATCGAGAGACAAGATCCGCAACGAGGGAATTGGGGAGCCTGCGACGAAAGCAACCGAGGAAAAATTCAGAAGTACGGAAGATGATAATTTTGTTTTCCCTGCTATCTTTTTTCCCGTTGGGCGAAGTGAAAGTCCAATCAGTTTAATTGGTGTGGCCCGACTCGCATGACTGGGCAATATGGTTCGAAGGCCCGCCTACGGGATGTTTGGGTCTGTTTACTGTGAATTAATTGGGCCTTAGTGTGAAACAGCAGCGGGTGATGGAACTGGGCCTCGGCCGGCTAGGTTACTTACGGGCCCGATGAAGTAAAGAGGGATTGCCTTTTCAAGTTTAAACCGACCGGTTCAAATATAATTTTAGGATTAATTTGTGTCGAGTATTTATAATTTTTTTTTTTATCATAGTCAAACCCAGACCGAGGTCCGGATACATAGTCAGAGAAAAGAATCAATCCACAGGCGAAAGTCGACTAATCGTCGAACTTTTGATGAAAGAGCGTTTTTTGCCAGAAAATGGGTTGCTCTATTAACTCGAAGAGTAACATGGGAGCAAGAACAAAACTCAAAAGCTTTTGCTAGCCTATAGATGTCTTCTAGGATCTCCCCTCCTGTCACATGCTCGGAACCTCCCACCAATAGCCGCCGAACAGCCACAATGGAATCCCCATGACAGCGGACCAACAGAAAATGATGGGTTAAGCACCAGTCCAAAGCATCACGAAAATCCAACAAAGCAGCATCACGAAAAAGCCAAAAAAAGCAGCAAGAAAAGAGTCATCGATACCATCATAAAACCTACCCATGGCAAATAAAAGATTGTTTGACAGATCATGCCCCACAAAGCCCACTCCAACACTCTATCCTCGACGGACCCATCCAGCAAAGCCAACGACTATTGACGTCAAGGGAGGTAATGCTGCCGACATCACCATGGATTGTAGAGTACCTGTTAGGGGCGGGCAAGCACCCCGAGGTTGCGTGTTTGATCGAGAAGGTTCCGAACAGACTGTAGTACGCCATCCCTCCACTTGAAGAACAAATTGACGATGTAATGCAGAGGGAAGGAATTGAATCCCACCACGCACAACCCAACATCTTCCTTTCCATATCCTCCAGAACAAGAAAACAACATCCGCCACATGCAGTTTCGACAAATGAAGAGAAAAGAATAGGCTTTTCCAAATATTAGTGAGGTCAAGATGTGCCAGCTGAAGACGAAGAGTCTCTTTCCCAGCAAGCCGCCACACCCCTGCGGCTATTCGACACTGGAAAAACAGTGTTGGAAAGTTTCCTCCCCATTCGAACAAACGGGGCATGTCGTGGAAGTCACCAGCTTCTTAGAGAATAAAGCCGTCATAATAGGCAAAAACCCGCGGGCAAAGCGCCATGCGAAATTTCTTAATTTTGGAGGAACTGGCAAGCTTCAGAGGAATTTCCAGAACCTGCAATCAAATGGCAAAACAGGCGGGGGAACACATGCTAGAAGTTCATTGGTGAGGACTTGATAGTCTGATTTGACCGTGCACTCACCAGAAGGAGAATAATGCCACAACAATCTGTTGCTGTGACTTGAATCAGACTATCAGCCGCTACGACTGGTAGTCGGGGGTCTCGCTTCCCGGTCAGCGAGTGGGGTCCAGGGGCTGTTAGTGTTGTCAGCAGGTTTATGATACAACCTGGGAAGGACCATTGGCAGGCTGTGAAGAGGATATTCGTACCTTAAGGGAACACCTGATGTGGGGATTAGCTTCGGAAGTGATACAGAGTGCTTGGTGTCTGGGTATTCTAACTCGGACTATGCCGGAGATGTTGACACGAGTAGATCGATGATCGGTTATGTATTCACTCTTGGGAGTTCTGTAGTGAGCTGGAAGGCAACTCTGCAGTAGGCGGTGACATTGTCTACTACTTAGGCAGAGTATATGGCGTTGACAGAAGCTGCTAAGGAGGGAATATGGTTGAAGAGACTGGTTGGTGATCTGGGTCTACATCATGATCAGGCAGTGGTGTATTGCGACAGTTTGAGTGCAATATGTTTGGCCAAGGATCAAGTCCACCATGAGAGGACTAAGCACATCGACGTGAGGTATCATTTCTTGAGGACAGAGATGAGGATTAAGGTGAAGAAGGTTGGCACCGCTGATAATCCTACTGATATGTTCACGAAGCCGGTTCCACATGGCTAGTTCCAACACTGCTTGGACTTGCTGAATGTCTTGAGTGGGTGACTCCGCCGTGCGGGGCATTGATGGCGGGAGAAAGAGAGAAGAAACAAAGTATATCAGAGGTTTCAGAGGAAGAGGATTCAAGTCAAGGTGGAGATTTGTTGATGTGACTTGAATCAGACTATCAGCCGCTACGACTGGTAGTCGGGGGTCTCGCTGCCCGGTCAGCGAGTGGGTTCCAGGGGCAACGCCCCCGGCCCATGGTGTATGGGCTCAATGTTATTTGGGTTCGAGTTCTGGGCCTGGTCTGTAACCGTTTCCTTTGTCATATTGGATTAGGTTTAGACCCACATGGAGAAGTACTATAAATACTTCTCATACTCCTCTGTAATTTGTAATCTCCTCGGTATAGTGAAACTGGCTCTCTCTCGCCCGTGGACTAGCTAACACACATCGTGTTAGTGAACCACGTAAATCGTGTGTCTGTGTTTTTCGGTTCTCACTTTCGTATTCTTGCTTTATCGATTTCGGCGATTTCCCGATTCGTAGCAGCGCGTTTATAACACAAGCAATCCTCCCAAGATGATCTGAATAGAGGTAGGGGTGAATAGGTTGCCTAGAAGCTCCCGCTTCCAGCAACGGCGATCAGACTCAATCAAATCAGCTACCCGCAAGTGATCAAAAGAGGCTCCCGAAAGAGGTAGAGGTGATGAAGGAGGAGAAGTCGGTAACCACTTATCAGCAAGAACCCGAATTGAAGTACCAGAACCGACATTCCAACGTAGATCGCAAAGAAGGAGGTCACGGCCTTCGAGAACACCCTGCCATGCCCAAGACGGACGAGAGCCCGCTTTTGCCTCCAAGAAATTATGGTGTGGATAATACCTAGCCTTATAGATCTTCGCCAAGCAACTGGTAGGGTTCCGAAGAACTCTCCAAGGCTGCTTAGCAAGTAAAACAACATTGAAAATGTCAAAATCCCGAAATTCAAACCCACCGTGGAATTTACTCTGACACGCCGCCAACCAAGACAACCATCTAATCCCACTCTCTGCATCCTGCCCAGCCTACCAATAGCGCGCAAGAAGACTATTGCAACGACGACATGTCCAAGAGGGCAGGCGAATCAAGTATTTATAAAAATTCATAGGATAAAAATCGAGTTATATTATATTTATTTTGAGGTAATTCTATCCAAATGTTTATTTGGTTCGAACCAAACCGTTGCATATCCCAGCAAGGGAGGGACGACTCAAATTTGTGAAAGAATAGGTGAGATGAAACAAAAAGATAAAGTTAAATATGTTCTACTATAGGCAATACTTTTGATCAAAATATTACAAGGGACCTTAAGATAATGAATTTTGAACAAGAACATGGAAGTGAAAGGAAACCATATTGGTTAAGTTGTGTGCAAGAGGCCCTTGTTGATTCACACAGAGATTGCACGTGCCTCATGCTACTTGGATCAGACTGTAGGTTAATGATGCATTTGGCTACTCCAGTTCAACCAGTTCTCTCTTCCATATTGTCCATAGATTCAAACATCGATTCAGAACATTGACCATGTTCTGAATCTCCGCCCGCTCATCCAAAAAAAGAAAGAGATCTCATTCCCGTCGCTAAATTTTTTCATGCAAATTCACCACGAGATCATGTGCATCATCCAAAAGCTTCCACACATCCAAGTTCCCCGCCATGCCATTGCACTCCCTCATGATCTCCTCCATACAATCAAACCTTTCGATGATCATCTTCCTCCTCTGCAACACCCCCGCCGCTATAGCATAAAGCAGCAGATCATCCGTCGGAGGCGCTCCCAATCTCATCATCCTCCCACACCAACCAGTTGACTTCCCAATCCCCGCCCTGACCGCCGCCTGATCCGCCCACATCACCTCCCACAGGTTCAACGTCTGCTCGAAGCTCAACTCCCTCCTCAAAAGCACCACCACCATCCTATAAACAAAGAAGCAATCCTCCGCCTGAAGCTGCTTCAGGTGCTCATAAAGATGGCCGTCCTGACACCGGATAATCTTCGACACCATGTCGAGCTGCCTTCGTATCCCCATCTCATCGAGGCGGAAGTTGTGTCGGGCTTTCCTCATGAACCCGACGAAGCACCAGAATGCTTCGAAGTCGTCTTGGTCGTCCACCACTGCGATGATGGGAGTGAGAAGATCGCTCATTCCCTGACAGTACCCGATTTCGGGGTCGTACAACGCGTACGCCTCGAGGATCCTGACCAAACGTGCGGCGTGGTGGATCCTGCACGGCTCGAGGTGGTTGTAGTCTCTCAACCTGACACTCTTGGCTAGTCGTTGTGCTCTTGCTTCGGACACTGATGATGCTTGAGATGGTGAGTAGGTGATCCATTCTCCGTTTGCTCTGACTGCATCGACGCGCATTGTTCTCTGCCATGTTACGAAGTCGGACTCTTTGAAACCCACGGAGGTTTCCGATGGGTTGCTGGTGGTGGTGGTGGTGGAGAAGGAACATTGTCGTTGGGAACAGCTTGGATTGTTTTCATTTGCACAACCATTCTCCCTGCGATTGCCCACGTAAACTTCTTTTGGCTTAAAGCTTGTATCGTGACGCTTAAGGATTCTTCGACACTGTCTTCTCAGATCTTCATACTTTTTTCTGTAGGAACAGTACAATATGTCATAATTCATAACTCTCAAACGAAAAATCGCTCATATAATCTTAAAATTCTCATAGGTCTCAGAAATATCATAGGCTTTGATTCGAATAGAAGATCATTCGATCACTGAATGCTTTGATTCAGTGTCGAGAACCAGTTAATCTCAATAACTCGAATTATTAGAAAAATTTCAATTATAAATCTTATACCACACGTATTACTAAGAAAAGTGATGCAAAATAATAAAGTGCATCATCACGCTTTAATACCTATTATGAGCTCTAACTTTATCTCGTTCTTCTTTCGAGCTCCCGACATCGTATCTGTAGAAATGAACTTATTTTGAAATTACAATTAGTAGATCATAATCACTAATCATCATAAATTGCTGAAGCAAACAAGTAGTAATAGATTTGACAAAGCAATCAAACTAGTATTTGACATAGGCTTTTATAATTTAAGAAATCAGGAGAAATTACACGTGAATATCCTTACACGCCCAGGAGAAATGGCCAAACTTCCGATCTGATGCTTGGATCTATACCCTGAATAAAATTGCAGAAATGTCTTGTCACAGTCAACTACATAAGTTAGGGTTTTTTTCTCTAAAGAACTTATTGTCTAGAACTTGAGCCTCATTTCAATATTCGGAAAAGGATAGAAATTCCAGTAAAAGTCGAAACATACTGCAACACGAGCTTTCTTCAGGAACTTAACACCCCCATCGGAGAGTTTGCCATCTGGTGTAAATAAAGCCCTCCATTGTTGTGGTAGGAGAGCAGCTGGTTTTCTCCTCCTATGATTTACCAAGGTGTTTTCAGACTACCATTGAATACGTAACAAAATCCTGATTAATGCAGTCAAAAGTACAATTCTATGTAGAAGTGTTTAACGACAAAGAGGCGTAAAAATCGTAAGTTTTTAATTCATTGCAAAAACACTTTCTGACGATTTCTATGGATTTTCTTTGATGGATGAAAATGACGGTGGATCTTGATTCAACGAACGAGGAGATAGAAGGTAACATGCAACGAAATATATATAGGGGAAACGATTCATTTACCTACTCGTATAAACGAGGGTAGCAACCACGGCGATACCAGCCACGGCTGTCACGACAATGGCTAGTCCGACATTAGAAGGAGAGGCATCAACGGCGCCCCAGAATATTTCACGGCTAGTACCGGTTCCGAGGAGGAACGAGCCATCGTCGCCGTTGGTCCTTCCGATGATAACTTCTTCGGCAACCATGATTTATTCCCCAATCACATGCACCACCGTTGCTACCGACGGAGGAAGAGAAGGAGAAAAAGAGAGCATTGGGGAGGATGACAGATGAAACAGACACGACAAAATATAATATATCGTGCGTTTTGTTTCTTGTTCTTCTTCGCCTTCTTCGTCGATGGTTTGATCTTCCACAAAATCATCACCAATTCACAATCCCTAAACGACTCTTTTTATGTTCTCTCTATACCTCCATCATTTGTTTTATTCAGAAGCTACTTACTATTTTTTAGCTCGTTTTAGCAAAGAGCTTAAATTGTTGATTTTACAATTGTCCAATTATTCCTCTCTAAATAGTTCAGGTAAATTAATTAGTTTCTAAAATATGTTATTTTAGCATGCAAATGTTCTATACTACTATTCCATTCGGCATTATCTCTAACAAAATGATAATTTAACTAGCACACACATTTATATCGATTATGAAAATCTCGAAAGTAACCCACACACATTTATCTCCAAAGTCCAAACAAACTAAAAACAAGAAAAAAGACATACATGTACATTTTTTTTCTAACTCACACTAGTAGTTGATACTAACTTCAACCATTTATTTTCTCGATCATATTCCTGACTATCTCCTTGGTCTCGCCTTCACCATAAGTGGATTCGCCATTTCGCACGACAACCTCAATTTCTCGGACATATCCACCGGGTCGGACTCCGAACCGTTAACCCACTCAAACTCGTGCAACAACGTCCCGACCCAAAAGACGACGGTTGCAAAACCCAGCGCCTTCCCGGGACACGTCCGTCGACCAGCTCCATACTGAGCAAGCCGCAAGTCGCTTCCCATGACCGAAAACTCAGCCTCCACCTATCTGGGCTGAACTTCAAGGGCTCGGACCATAGACTTCTGAAGTCCGTGCGGCGTCTTGAGGTGCACTCATTCCTCAAGACCAGCCTCTCTGCATACGCATGCCAACTGGTTTCACCCTGCCTTGGGCTCATCAGGGAGACGGCAATAGCCTCCGACCAGTTGTGCCTTCTCTTGCAACGATCCCCTTCATAGCCACATCCTGACTCGGCCAGATGCGATGCACAGGCAGACAACGCCTTATCGCTAATGTCGTCCCCTTTACCCTTCTCATGGCAAGACAACTAGATGGCAGCGTTCTTCAGACGATCAACCGAGGAACTAACGCTAGCGAGAGCGTAGGGTGAAGGTTGATTGAGGTACAAACGCTGGGAGTAGCGTAGGGTGAAGGTCGACTGAGGTACTAGCGCAACAGAAGCAAAGAGTGAAGATTGATGTCGAGGGGCGAAGCGGTATGTGCGCGTGGTACAACAGGCTAGCGCGAGAGACGCGATCGGAGCCTGTCCATCAGAGAATGGTATCGTATGCGGACGCCCACAATCGGTTCGAGAGTTGCAATACATGCTGCGGAGAGAATCATTCTTCACCAGCACGAGGACGTGCTGCATTATGAGTGGTGGAGAATGTCACGACCCGAAATGTCGTGACCGTGTTGATCGTCTGAAGAACGTTGTCATCTGGTTGTCTTGCCATGAGAAGGGTAAAGGGGGCGACATTAGCGATAAGGCGTTGTCTGCCTATGCATCGCATCTGGCTGAGTCGGGATGTGGCTATGAAGGGGATCATTGCAAGAGAAGGCACAACTGGTCGGAGGCTATTGCCGTCTCCCTGATGAGCCCAAGGCAGGACGAAACCAGTTGGCATGCGTATGCAGAGAGGCTGGTCTTGAGGAATGAGTGCACCTCAAGACGCCGCACGGACTTCGGAAGTCTATGTCCGTGACAAGATCCAGAAATTGAGAGTTTCCATCTCTATAGCATTTTTCCATACTTGTGAGTTTGAGTAAATACGAGCAAGACTGACTTAGCGCTCTAACGAGACTTGAGTGCTTAGTGCGGCACGACCAAGAGTTTGTCCGTGACAGTACGTCGTGGCCGTTTATCGTGGTATCCGCAGTCGCTGAACGGGCCCACGACAGAAGTGGGCCGGGCGGGTGGAGCCTCAGGCCTTCCTTCACAACTGCTGGCAGGTAACCATCGATGAAACGTCGGATTCCATCAACGGCCTGGATTTGCCCACGACACGATCCAGCTCGTCCTGCACTTTAGCTTGGATTTCATGTTGGAGAACCATTCTCGCCAGTATCCACTCGATCAGGACCGCCACCGTGTCCGTCCCTCTAAATATCATTTCCTGTAAAAAAAAATTAATTAAATTATTTACGACGTCGTTTCCTCTCTCGAGCCAAAGATTCCGTTAGCCATTCCAAATCTAACGAATACTAGTGTAGGACCCGGCCATTTGGCCGGAGGAAGGTGAGGTATGAAATTTGATAATGTAATGTGGTGTATAGCTTATTGTTGTATTGTTTTTTTTTTTTTGGAAACGCATAATAAAAATAGTGAATTTTGAGTAGAAAAGAGACATGAATGATTCAACGAATCAAAAATCAGCCTTATGAACCAAAATCAAGTACTTGTTACCTTGTGAAACAATATTGTTTCTGGTAATATGATGAAGTGAAGTAAGTTTTATAGAAACCGAATTCCAAAAAATGGGGAGTAGAGAAGGAGTCGCGAACAAGGTAAATTACGATTTCTCGTACTTTTTTAATCGAATATTAGGAATCCACGGGTTTGATATTTCTAATCCAAATTTGAATTTTTGGATCTTATATGATATAATGGGTCTCACCCATAAAGCCTTTTAGCCTCCCATTTTCTACCCAAAAAAAATTCAGACATGAACCAACTTACCGTCGTAACCCGCAGCTTGCCTTGCTTGGTTATCTATACTATATATTATGGCAATTCAAAAAAAAATTCTTGCCACATAAGCACTTGGAGGATCCACAATTTGCCAAGTTGGACAACTTTTTACAAACAAAAAAATTAGTTATTAATGTATTTATGGAGCTACCTCTCTCTTCTTTAATATTTCCATTTCTTTTATCCGATTATTCTTTTTCATTTATCCATTAATTTTTTTTTCTTTAATAATAAGTTACATGTTGATAAACTTAACCAAACACACATAAATAATAATTTTTTGTTAAATAAATAAAATATAAATAAGAAAACAGAGAGTGACATATATCACATTTATTTAAATAAAAAATATCTGATTAAACCTTATGAAATAAATTTTCTACTCATTTTTACTAAAATTCAATGATAAGTTATATTTTGATGAACAAACATACATATAAACAATTATGTTTTAATCGATTAAACCAAAATATATATGAAAAGAGAGAAAATAAACATTTGACATTCAATTACCTTTGAAAAATAAACTATATTACTTTATATTTTGTTACAATGAAACACTCTCTTATTCGTACAGTATATATCTATAAAATAAAACTGTATTATTCAGAAAAATGTCAGAGTATAATCTTGATCGAGTAGTTACGGTTATTTATTTAAAAAAAAAATTCTTATTCATTCAGATCATGTTCTACCTTAAATTCCTCAAATGAAGAGGAATCGCATATGCAATTATTTGATAATGTGACCTAAGTTCACATTAATAATATTTGCTCTATATCCTGTTGATTGAGCAAGCTCTATTGAGGTTCTAAGTCGTACGCTAAGAAATTTTCTTTCAGACTTGGAGTTATCTTCGAAGATTATAAATCAAAATTTTCAAAATGACTTAAGTATGATTGTTGACGAACTTTGACTTCATACCCTAGGATGAGACACAAAATACCTTGAAAAATAATATATGTGAAGGTTAGAAAAATCTTTGTTCAGAATCTACGATAAACATCACGTTTCATCAACTACTGACCTAGGCATTTACCAAATAAAGGTTGGTAATTTTTAGTAAGATCGTCAATTGGGATAAACATATTTTTCCAGGAATCAAGTATCTTTATCCAATAATCTCAACTCTCTAAATTGGTTGTCAGTTCGTCTAGACTCGAGAAACACGAATTAATATATGTTGTGTAAGATAATAAGTTAATGCAAATAATCAAATGAAATACACTGATATTGTTCAAATGATAAGACATTTTAAATGCACTTAAAATATTTGTGTATTGGAGACACTCTTTATCAATTATTAATATATAAGTGATAAAATCTTTGAAAATTACACATTCAACGATCATTTTAAGACCAAAATCCTCGATAGTGTATGTGAGTGCCTTAGATTGAGATTCTAAGCCAACATATAAACAATGACCACCGATTGAGGTTTAGTATAAACTTCAAGAATTAACAATTGATACATATTGTATAATATACTAAATTTAAGTGTCTGGATAAAAAAACAAACATCCAAAATGAAAATGAGTCGATATTAGAGAATTTAGTCATCATGAGGGCTACCGTGTGTGTCACGTTTCAATATGGATGAATAAATCCGATAATGAAGTATCTTTACTAAGAATTTCTCACTAAAAAGTCGTAATTTTTACAACATTGGTCGAGAGTTCGTCCAAACTCGAGGATCATGAATGTGTATTGGATTCCCAACCCCTTTCGAGGGCTAAATACCTCTTATCCGGTTATCCCAACCATAGGTAATAAAGTAGAATGAAAAAGAAGCCAAAAAAAGCAAAAAAGAACATAACCTCCAATACGACGAACATAATAAAACCATATTGAGCTATGATCCTGTCATCCCTACCTTTTTATTCTCCATAAAGGGGATAGTGGGAGAGGATAAGAAATAAATAGTAGGATCTTAGTATTTGCCTCTTTATATATTACATATCGAACGATAGACAACCCCAATGGTTGTCTGGCGTTATGGGGGGTAAAAGCAAGATCTCTAGATAATTTTGAGTCTAATATACATATACACACATATATATACATGTATATGTAATATCAATGTATACTATACTTTATTTAACTCAAGATACGATAGAAGATAGGAATTACGAAGTATGTGCATAAATTAGAGGTTACAAAATTAGGGACTAGAGTTCACCTATTAGAGGTTAGGGTATAGTATCATGACCCAAAAAACTCCGGTTAATTCGGGTCTAAATAGTAAAATCCAATGTTCGTATGGTAGTATGAACACAAGAGTCTAGCGTACTCCTGGCGCACGCTAGCTTGAACTATATATATGTGTGTGTGGTTCAGGTTGGCGTACGCTAAATATTAGTGTTTTGGTTGACAAATTTTGAAATAAGTTCTAAATGGGACGTGACAGCGACATAATTTATGATTCAAAAACCGAAGCATTACAAGTGAGTGTGCTAAATATTGGCAATTTCAATATAGACATACTACAAACTCTGTTATAAAATATTTAGAAGATCCAAAATGATTTAAACATATAAATTATAAAATAAATCTCTCCGGCCAACGGGCCGGGTAAAAAGCTAGTAGTATTATATAGACTAACGAGACCAAGTGGCCGCTTAAGTGCAGAATGGGCCTGGGCTATTTATGCTGCTGCTGACAGGCCTACTATCACAACCGTCCACCAACAACAATCTGTGTCAGCTGCAACGGGCTTTCGAGATGTAACACCAATAGGAAACTATTATGATTCTATGAATGTCTGGAAGAGGGATATTTTTCATTTTAGTCACAACTGTTTGGTTTTTTTCACAAAATCTCTGGCACGCGAAATCGCCGGCCGGAAATTTTGAAGAGACGAATTTCTTCTTGAATCTGTTTGGTCCACCCACCGGCAGGCACCTCGGGAAGGGAATGGAAGGAAGACAATCAAAATAAATGCTAATATAGGTGAATAGGTTGGGTGTTTGTCACACCTGCAGCTTTGCTAATCCAAGGCAAAGGAATCAAAACAATATGTTACTGTTATATAACAAAAACAATAATGATAAATAATTAATTTTTGGTCTTCTCTTCTTGACATTTGGGTTTATATTTGACCGCTCAACTTGATCAACTACTAGAATATAAATAACTGTGAAAAACTTACTAGTTCGTGTTAGCATATCTAGTTTTCGGTCCATTCGTACGTAGCAGAGTTCGTACTCATACTTGTTAGCTCGTAGTTAGCCAGTATAAGATTGTTACTCGCTTATGTTGATCAGTAGTTGCGGGTTAGAGTTAGTTTCGTGTCATGTATGTATACTTGCGGAGAATGTGCTATAATGTTGAATAAGAGAGTACAACACAGTTACCACCGTGGACTAGTCTTGCTGAATCACTCATCATGCAAAACAAACGTAAGAACCGATCAATGTCATCGTTTATGTTCTACATCTGTTCGGCTTTCGATCATCCAAACAGTTTCATGCAAGTACACACTACACACACTTGGGGACATGGTGTGGAAAATGTAACAGCTATGTATAGCTTAGCTTATCTTATCGTATCATGGGTGGTGGCCGGGTCAAACTATCAGTCTTTGCCTGGCCCTGCCATGGACGTGGATCGATGGAGATGTGATATTTCCATACAAATTAGTTACTTAGAAACATTTTATTTATTTGGGGACACAGCAACTTCGTCTTTTCCTCTGTTGGGTGATGGAATTGGACGACCATGTACATGACAAATGTTCGTCGACCTAGCTATGTTACGAACCTCGAGCAGTTTGACGCACACACAGCAACACTATTTTTCTCCCCATATATTATTATTACCTAGTTAGAGATACTCTTTCAGTATTGGTTAATTGCTTGTTTGTAGCCTTACTAGTGAAAGATGAACGTCCATTCTTAGTGACCTTGTAACGAATTCCATCGTGTAAATGACTGTTTACACGATGCTGAAATCGTATTAGAAATATCGATTCGGTTTTGTTCAAGTGTTTGATACTTTTGCAATCGTTGTGGTTGGATTGTATCAATTTGATGGATAATTGTATTATACACAAATCCAGCAAATTCTATTAATCAGAACCAGCTAATACACCTACTTGCATCCTTATTTATGTACTAGCTTTTACCCGACCCGTTGGTCAGATCAATTTCATTCTATTTCGTATAATTTATTTTATCAATATTTATGATTTACTTGATTTGGGATCTTTAATTTTATATGATTCACGAAAAATATTTGTGGTTTTAAGAGTTGACAATGACGTAAAAGGATAGTCCAAGCTATTATATTGACCAAAATCTCAAATATTTGAAGTATTTATTTGAAATTTTATTAAATAAAAAAATTGTTGATTCAAATATACAATCATTTGTCGTGAAAATGGGATTTTATGAAAAAAGATTCATGACTTCATAAAGAAAGAAAACCAATTTGATATTCAATAACAAATGTGAACATCGTTTGGATCATATATTTCAGTTATGTATTTGGTATCTAAATTCAACACATGCGAGATTTGTCTAACTCCTAAATTTGGAAGTAGGTGCTAAAACTCTAATCAAATCAAAGGTCAAGGATGAAAAGTTTTGCTATCGAATTTGAAATTTGTTGGTCCCCATTAATTTGGAATGAGTGACATCCATAAATTAGATTTGTAAATCGAGCATTCAAAGAGACCGATGGGAAAGACATAAAAGTAAAGAAAACAGTAAAACCATCCAAACAACAAACCTGGGAAGAATTATCATGGTGCCATATTAGCCAACATACAATACATTATTAGTAGTTGATTAAAAACATGCCATCTTCAAGATTCTCTGGCAATCTCATGGTTTATTGATTAAAACGCGATTCCCAATATGAGAAATCTGTATGTGATCTGGTCACAATTATCTTTTCGCCTATGTTGGTCCTTGCAATTAACAACCCATAACAAAATGAGCTAGCATGTGGCATAGTTATAAGGTATATGCACAAAAGCGAGTTATTAAATGTCCAACGGATCAGGAAGTAAACATTAATAACCCACTTAGCAATCATCCATATTAGCACAGAACATAGTCATCGAAGTAGCTGTTGTTTTAAGAATATGTTATCACCAACATAAACAATGCCGTGTGAGAATGAGGATGCATGGTAAGCTATTTTCGTACTATTATCTGATGTTGCATTGAAAACAAATTGTCTTGTCCCCATCCATCTTGTAATGAAATCCTAGCCCGAGTCATCTATTAAAACAACGGCTTTCACCATCAACAACAACTACATGAAGAAAAGAAAGGGGGCTTCAAGTAATTAGTATATGCTAGCATTAGGAATGTTTAAACTTTCACTAATTGTTCTTGCTTCTAATTTTAAAAAATATAGCAGCGTTACCAAAGAATGCATTAGCAAAATATGACGGGGAACTAATCAAGAGCACACACAACAATTCATGATCTCAAAACGACAACTTAACCAAGAACCCCACCCACCGAAGACAAATTGCAAAATATTTTAACACATACATATATGCAAAGCGATTATCCTCTAATTGGTTCATTTTATAGTTATTATTTCCTTCCCTTCATTTATGTCATTATCTAGATGATTTCATATTTTCATTATTTGGGTACTTTTTAATTCTCAAATAATGATTCAATTCAAAGAGCACTTTAGCTAATGCACTACATTTATAGCCTTAGCACCCTTTATTTATTGGGAACTCCGTTTAGATAATATCACACAATAAGTACTTGCTATCAAAACTATGCATGTGTCTTAATAAATCCCTCGATGCAACCCCTTAACTTACGTGATTAAAGAAGCAAAAAATGACGGTCATATTTCTTAATCCCAGAAGACATTCGCTACCCACATATTAGATGTCTACCGTAGATAAATGAAGCTTACTTCGTAGTGTCCGCAATTTGATGGTATTCAACCTTAAACAAATATTGATAGCGAATGTCTTAATAAATCCTTCCCCTCCCTTTGAGGACATCTAATATGTACAAATCATGCATGTGTCTAATATGTTGGTATCAAAACTTCCCCTTAACTTCCCCTTAGATGGAAAAATGACGGTCATATTTCCAAATCATCTTCTTCTCGATGCAACCCCTTAACAACTCCTTCCCCTCCCTTTGAGGACCATCACAACATAGATCTATGTTCCTACAACTTCCACACCTATACTAAACTATGCATGTGTCTTAATAAATCCCTCGATGCAACCCCTTAACTTACGTGATAGAAGAAGATGATTTGGAAACTATAGTCTGCCATCAAAGACAAATTATCAAGCATTTCAGTGTTCTTTTTCTTAACTTTTTTGGGATCAACATTTTAGAAATACTAAATGTGTTGTGTAAGAACTTACAGAAGAAGCAGCAGCTGAAAAGAACATAGGCTAGAATCACACAAAAACCTTAGGTTAAGGCATCTATGAACATTGACTCAATCAATAATGCTCAGTATCTCAAAATCATTAACCCCAATTGGAAGCTCGCTACTGATTCCTTCAGGTCAACTCAAATCAAAACAGTCTCAGCCTAATGGAATGGATTAGAGCACACTACCATAAAAACAAAATATCTAAGAATTAACTATTCGATGCTGATAAGATTTTAACTACAAAAAAAACAGTGAACTTAATATCAAATGAATAACCAATAAGTGATACCGACTTTTCTTTGTGCAGAGATATCCAAATCCCTTTCACTCGGTATGCAATTACTCTTTTTATGTTCTTTGTCTATATGAGTAACCAATCTTCCTGTCTTATTGCTTCAAGCAATTTTTCTGCAACCAAATTGGTCAGATAATTGGTCATATACAGAGAAACATCATCTCCTTCCCATAATAACATCTATAGATTATAGTTTAACATATATAAGCAAAATCCAATCTTTACTTTAAAAAACAATAGATGCAGCAGCAATCCGATATCATCAAGATAGCTAATATGATTTAGGATGATTTTCATGAGCCTGGGTCAATCAAGGATCAAAGCATGACCACAACAAAGTAAGGAATTGAAAAGTTTGCTATCTGATTATATCGTCATATGAAAAAGCAGGTCCCGGACACTAACAAATTCAAAAGGGCACATCCAAGAGTACAAAGTTAATAGATTGCCACTTGCTAAATCCAGACATTCATTGCAAGTCAATTTCATGCAAGTTTTACATCACAGCTTAAAAAGTACAGTGTCGAAGAAGATAAAACAAACGGATTAAATATATGACCCAACTGTATTAATTAAGATCTCAAGTGCAATACATGTATTTTTTACATAGACGTTCTATATAAATCCTACTGCAAGTATTTGTCTTCGCTTGATTCTACCCTACTACAAAATTCTGAATAAAAGTGCAGAACACAAAACATCTTACTAAAGCACATCTATCTAAAGGAAAAACTGGTAAAATGAAGAGACACAATTCCTATGCCGTAGAACTTGCCATGATATGTAAGATGATAAGTGGAGGTTTGAAGCGACAACAAACAGAGAAGCAGCAAAGGTAGTAATCAGAATACTACCTTTGGTTACGAAATCCATGGGCATTGGCTAAACCAAACACCCTCGTGCATCTCAAATTCATGAACATATACTTTTTTCTCTATACTTCAGTTCGTAGGAAACACCTATAGCAACAAATGGAACCTATAAAATGGAAAATTATAAAATCAGAATCGTGAATGGGTAGGAACGAATACATGGGGAAAATCACCTAATTGATTTTAGGTGAGTATCCATGTACTGGTTGGAACTGACAATTATCCTATGACTATCCAAAATCAAATTAAAATACCAACCATACCTGAAAACAATACCAATATAACAAATAAAAAATTAAACTTTTAGATGAATATGAAAGGTAATCACAAGTTACAGTCCCTATGCAACACAAACCTGGATTCATTCTAATTTTAGAAACCAAACACGATTTGTGATTGACTGTGTAACATGATATAACACAACATCAGCTATAAAAATGAGAGATTCAAGGGAGAAAAAAGTACCAAGAGAAAGCTCGTTCATAAAGAGCACAAATCTCATCATCATGAGAATCGCCAATCGTGTTTGATTATATCATTTTTGTTGGTCCTTTTTGTTGCATATATGCTCTTCCTCTTGAAAGGAAAAAAGGGATCAACGAATCATAATCATCGGGCGTAGAAGACATACACACATAAAAGAACTGGAAACAAATATATAAACCGTTGAAAATTGGAGCACTCATCATTATGTTCTGCAGAAGGCATGTCTTGTTTATGGTCGCTTTATTTTGACAGAACTGATGACGATGTAATCTTCCCTTCCGGATGCACTCTTCCCTGAACACCAATACAAACAATTAGCATAGCACATGACTTTAGTTCGTAGCGCACCTTGTTGATTAAGAAGGTGACTACTCTTACATGTTAGTTGTCGTTTCTGAAATGACCACATCAATGTACCCAGCCACTGCATAAGAACTCGGATAATAAGGCCATTTCTATGTGATCATGCATATCGCGAAGGTAAACATAATAGCAACGTAAGAACTCAATAATCCGAAAGCTATTTGAGGTACAAACCGCAAGGTCTGGAAGATATAAAATGGAGCCAAACACATCCAAACCACCATTGATGGCAAGCACTTGATTAATAAGTTGAACTCGGCAAGTGAAAGCTTCCTAATGTGCTATTTGGAAGGTAAGTACCCAAAACTGGCATAAGCTCATTAACCTGCGAATAAATCACAAAAAATTAAACAAAAAAAAAAAAAAAACAGAAGCAAAGAGAGAAGGTCACCACCATGTCGATTTCGTTATTCCTTCACAATCGTAATAGAGTTCTTCACCTTTTCGATTTTGTGCGTCTTCTTATTCCTCCTTCCACTGCCGTTCTCTTTGCCTTCTATGTCTTTGTAAACTGCGACCAGGGGATTTGACCAGGGAAAATTAATTCTCTGCTGTTGCTTCTTCTTCTTCTTCTTCTTCTTCTTCTTCCTCTTAGCCTTTTTTGTATTCATGAAAGTCCTCATATGTTGACCAAACTAAGACTTATCACAAACACCCAATCAAACTGAAAGGAAGTCGCCAAACTTGAACTACCTGACTTTGCCTTCTTTCTACTCCGCTAACTTAATCATCCTTATTCTTTCCTCTGCAAACCCAACGCTCATTTTCCACTTTCTCCTGCCATCATCGAGTTCCCGTTGTCGTTCCTTTAATCTGAAAGAAAGGGCAAAAATGATGAACCAAATCCATGTAGTATAGTAAGGGAAAATCATAACGTAGACCCAAAAATCAACACACTAAATAAGAAGTCAGAAAGTGAATATTAACTAAAGAGAGTCAGAAACCCACCGCCGCCGCTAACCCATCCCTCGCCTTTTCTCCTTATGCGAATACAAAGCTCGTTTTCTTCTTGTATGGTTCACTCTCAGTAATCATAATTTAGTTCCGTCGTCGTCTCTCCGATCAGAAAAGAATTGGAGAAGATGATGAACCAAATCTATCAAGTACGATGGGCTAAACCCAAATTTAGAACTAAATATCCGGAACAGAAAGGAGACTGAAATGGAATATCAATGAAAGAGGGCGAGAAACCTACCAGTTGCAGCTGGGATCTAAACCAGAGCTCAATTATTTATGCCTTCTTTGGAACTCGGCTCCCCTGGTTTCCCCTGTTTTCCTTAGCTTCGAGGGGCTTGTAGTCGCCGAATTCGCCGAAGACGTGGTCTCCTTCTAAGCTGCGATACGGACACAGGAGGTACAAGAAGGGTTGGCCTATCAATTTAGCTGGGTACACATGGAAACTCAATCAGATAAAACTAAAGATAAGCGAAGTAAATGATGGAAACAGTAATAGATAATATGCAGATCAGACTACCAAATCCAATTGCGAATAGAGGAATTGCTGGCTTCCCCAAAACGCATATATATCAGACTAACAAATCTGACAGCGCGAAGCAACCGGGCAAAACAAACAGAAAAAATTACTGACTCCCCTTCAAATCGTCGGTTGGCTGGCAAGGGTTCAACGCAGAACTACCTAATCCGGATTGAGAGAAGCAGCAGGAGCAAACTAACCGAAACAATCTCGCCTCCCCTTCAAATCGGCGGTTGGCTGGAGAATCATTCACCGCATAACTACCAAATCCGATTGTTCGAATCAGTGGGGGTAAACAAATACCACAAATCATGACTCACCTTCGATTCGCCGGTTGGCTGGGGAATTCACCGTCAATTAGCCGCAGGTCTTCCTCGCTCAATCAGGTGTTCGCCGCTCGTTCCAAACTGCAGAATCTCGGCACGGTAAACTCCACATCAGCGGGCCGTCAATGCCTTCCTCCGCTGAGCAGCAAGCGTCAGTCCCTGTTCCCAAAATTGTCCGCTGATAAATGGATATCTTGCCGTGCTGCGGGAAGGAGAAAGCAAAACGTAGATGACCCCGGAGAAAATGGAAGATGATTTCAACCGCAAAAAAAGTAGTGGGAACCGACGGTTTCTTATCTCTCCTGTCAGGCGGGGATTTTTAATTTAATCCCGCGTAACCACCCTGCCACGTCAGACTCCTAAAATCACTCTATGCGCAAGAAAATTTGAATGGGGTTGCAGTTTTACTTTTCAGCTATAAATTATACTGTTGATGTGTTTTTTTTCTGCCAGATATATTTGATTTTTTTTCCAGGAAATATGAAAATAATTCTTGTTCTTATTTTTATAACTTATTCTCTTTTGTATTTGCTTACGAATAAGTTAAAATTCATCTTCACTGCTAAAAAAAAAAGAGCATAATAAAAAGAACGTAAATAAAAAGAAAAAGAAACTGAAGAAAAGAAAGCCGTCAGTTTGGTACATCCACGTGTCTCGATTTGGAATACATAGCCCAAGTTCGCCACGTCAGCACATCTCCCTCCGTCCCACTGCCTGTCCTTTCTCTCTCTCCCTCTCTTTCTTTCTTTCTTTCTTTCTTTCTCCTTCCCCGAGTCTCTCAAACACTCAAGTCCCTCTCCAATCTATCATCATTTATCATCCCTTCCTTCCATTCCCATGGCGGTCAACGGATTGCTCTTTCAACGACCTTTCCTCTAATCGGCAATCACCCCGTTTCCTGCTAGCTTCCGCCTCAAACTAAGTCAACACCTTCTTCTATTACCTTCCGCGGGGGGCTGCGAATCCCGATTTGCGAGCCACTCTTTCGCCGCTTCCTTTGTCCGGGAGGCATGGTAGGGATGGGAGGTAGTCAGCGGACGTTCTCTGCCAATTCTAAAGACTATAAGCTTCTGGAAGAGATCGGTCATGGCGCCAGTGCTACCGTTTACAGAGCGATCTTTCTACCAACCAACGAAGTCATTGCTGTCAAGTGCTTGGATCTCGATCGATGCAATAGCAACCTGGTTAGTGGTTCCCTATTGGCTTGATTTGTTTTGCTTTGATCCGAATCGACTTAGTTGTTTGAATGGATTGTATTTGATTGACGAATTTGGAGCGTTGGGGTTTTCCGTTTGTTTGTCTAAGCGTTTGACTTGATTTGACTGTTTGGATTTTAGAAGACACAGCATGGGTACTAGAAGGGACGAATTGAATTCGTGTTTTAGTTCTTGATAATTGATAGTCTGATTAGATTTGGAGCCTGGAGTTGTTCACTGCCCTGCTCGACTTGTGGAATGTATCTTTTTCTTCTTTTTTGTTGTTGCAAATTCTTAGAACTCTTTCAACCTGTCGAGATTGAAGGTTTTATGGTTGAACTTTATGCGAAGTGGGTAGAGATAGTATGATTCAGATTTCTGTAACCTGACTCGTCCATAATGTTGTTAGCTTGGTTATGGATAATGTGGAATACCCAGTGTGGTTTTTGGCCTCTGAAATTGAAACATAGCATGTTTTGGTAAATATTGGATCAAATACCATGGTTCTCGGTTGCCAATGATTATGGATAATTTGTTAGGCTTGGAAGGTTGAACTTTAAATGGCTTCATCCAAAGTGGTCGATGACAAACTCGTTGGAGGTAGAAACATCCACCTACAAATACTTATTGAATAGCCCGTCAGAAATTGAAAGAAATTTTACACTTTTTACTTTATTTCTGTTTTGGGAGTGCTAGAGAAGGAGGGGGTTAAGGATTGATGATTACCTAGCCACAATCATGTCTATCAATGCTTCCCAGTTACTGCATTTGAATTCTTGATCAATGTAAAACCCCTTTCTTCTATACGTCAAAAAATGATACGTATTTGAATTTCCCTATTGTCGTCTTTTCACATGCATTAGTTTCCTATAAGATCAAGGTTTTATTGATATTCTATGCTGTTCTCTGAAGTTGCTTTCTCTTTGACATTTTCCTTTTAGGATGACATACGGAGAGAAGCTCAAACCATGAGTCTGATAGACCATCCAAATGTTATTAAAGCTTTTTGTTCATTTGTCGTTGACCGGAATCTCTGGGTGATCATGCCATTTATGGCTGAGGGGTCCTGTTTGCACCTCATGAAGATAGCATATCCTGATGGATTTGAAGAAGCTGCTATCGGTTCAATTCTGAAAGAAACTCTTAAGGCCTTAGAGTACCTACATCGCCAAGGGCACATTCATCGTGATGTCAAGGTCAGTAAGTTCAAAATCAAAAGTATTGTTCACTAGCTCAATGGATCACTTGTCCTTCTTACGTTCATCTTCTAGTTTATTATTGAATCCCACCCTTTATATCTGCTGTACTTTCAGGCTGGGAACATACTATTGGATACCAATGGAGTAGTAAAATTAGCTGATTTTGGTGTGTCAGCATGTATGTTTGATACTGGGGATAGGCAACGTGCTAGAAATACTTTTGTTGGAACTCCTTGCTGGTAAGTCTGATACATTTATGGAGACGTTCTCCTGTAATTGACTGCTAAATTAATTCATGTTCTTGCATTTGTTTACCATTTCAGGATGGCACCTGAAGTGTTGCAGCCAGGAAGTGGATATAATTCAAAGTGAGTTTACTACCTTCTGAAATGCACCTGTTAAAGTTGATTTGATTACTCAATGAAGTTCTTCAGATATCATATAAAGATTATGCCTGAACTTTCAAGAGAAGGAACATCGTTACTAGCTGTAGGATGTCCCTGTATCCTTCTCACCAGTAATCTTGCTAGATAATTGCTCAATCTTTCAGTGGTCCAATGAGAATACCTGGACCACCTTAGATAGGCCACATCTGAACATGCAAACTGATATTAAGTACTCATTTATGCAAATTCCTTAAAAAGAGTAATGGTTCCCTGATCCCAACAGAATGAACACTCGCGCCTCTTAAGTTGAGTAAATGCACCTATACACCAATTTCAAATCAAAATGAAAACTAGAAGAAAGGCAGCGTTGCTGAAAGTAAGAACAACTGACAAAGGATTATCTGTTGACTGTTCTCTTGCACAGGGCTGATATATGGTCCTTTGGTATTACGGCATTGGAGTTAGCTCATGGCCATGCACCTTTCTCAAAATATCCACCAATGAAGGTACTTTTGATCACTGTGACTTGACAGGATTGAGAGGCACAGCCTGATATGGATGCCTTCTCATTTGAACCAATCATCTTTCAAATGTTTTCTGTGTCGTGGTAGGTGCTTCTAATGACCATACAGAATGCTCCTCCAGGACTTGATTATGATCGTGATAAAAAGTTCTCCAAGGTATTGCAATCTTTCTGGCTAAATTCATTTCTGAGATTGCATTTACATGAATAATTTCGATTGCCACTGCTGCTTTAGATTTCCTGGCTATATTTCTCGTAACTTATTCATATCTGAGGATTCTAATTGGAGGACTTCCAGTTGTCATCAGTCTTTTAAAGAAATGGTTGCTATGTGCCTGGTAAAAGATCAAACAAAGAGGCCGACTGCAGAGAAGTTAATGAAACACTCATTTTTCAAGCATGCTAAACCCCCGGAACTATCTGTGAAGAAATTGTTTGCAGACTTGCCCCCACTTTGGAATCGTGTAAAAGCCCTTCAGGTGAATAGTTGTATTGTTGTAATTCTGCATTGGTGTCTTATTCAGCTAGAAAGAGGTATGATTAACGTTGCTGAAATGTCTCAGCTTAAGGATGCTGCACAACTAGCTCTAAAAAGAATGCCTTCAGGTGACCAAGAAGCTTTATCGCAGGTGCAAACTATTTCCAAATGCAGCTGATTCTAGTTTTAATGCTTGATGGCTCTTTTATGTTAATTAAGCTGTTTGTGAAGCCTTCTTTTCTTTTACTGTTTCATGAGGCCAATTGTGATCTTCCTTGAGTGGTTTGTTGATTCATGTGGATTATGACAGCTTCTTTTAGGCTGAAGTTGTTAACCGTAGGGTTTGAGGATATCAATGTCTTTCCTTAGTACCATTTGTTGAGAATTAGGGAGATGTCGAACTGAAAGCTATTTTAGGATCGAAATTGATTCATTTATATGTTTCCCCCCTGATCTTTTGGTTATGGTTTTGCCTTGTTCCCATCAGAGCGAGTACCAGCGAGGAGTTAGTGCCTGGCACTTCGATATTGAGGATTTGAAGGCCCAAGCATCAATGGTAATCTAATGCTATTTTTTTCTTCTTCTATATTTCTAAGATGCTATAAGAATTGTATCTCCTCTTGGTTGACGTTTAACATTAACTCTGAACCAAGTTCCACCAATGTTCTGATAGGTTAGAGATGATGACGATATGTTTGAGACCAAATATGAAGACGAAAGCTTGAAATCAGATGGATGGGATAAGGTTGTCACTGTATATCAATAGCTTCCAGCTTTTACCAATGTCTTCAATTGCTCAGCTATTGTGTTGCTGCTTAATTTTCTTACCATCATTTTGTTTGCTATGATTAGGCTTTAGCCAATGGCCAGCCTCGACTGGTGAAGCATTATTCCACTAGTGAAATTTCACAGTTGGGTTCTACAACTGAAGCATTGCGAGCTGAGAGCTTGAACCAGAAGGGCAAGTCTCTGGAAAGTGATATAGTAGAAGCAGCCTACCAGGATAAACTTTGGAGCAACAGAAATGGCTCAAGCCCCGAGTCGAAAGCATCGACCTCAGAAAATGACACTGCGCAGTCCAAGGCTAAATCAATCAAAAGTCGCCAAAATCATAGTGGGCCACTCATGCCTGGCAATGCATTCAGTCATTCGTCAGAAAGGGGTCGTACTTCAGAAAGGTTGGTCTGGTACTTTGTCACTTGTTCTTCAGGCACTTACAGTAATGCATTGCAACATCATTTTGAGATGCTTCTTCATGAATAGTGATGCTTCCCCACCTTCTGACTGGTTAACTCACGAGCTCTGGCCCTTGGTCCTTTAAATAATCCAAGCATTTTTCTTTTGTCTTTCATGGAAAAAAAATGGAGATGTCTTATCTGAAACTTTAAATATGGTCTGCATGTCTCCACTTATAGCTCCAAGCTTGACTCACTCAGACTCTTGCCTCTTGCCAATAGGTTTGAGAGCGAAATTCAGCCAGCAAATGAAAAAGTCACGAGAAAAGCTCCAAGCTTTAGTGGTCCTTTAATGCTCCCAAATCGAGCTTCTGCAAATAGTTTGTCAGCTCCAAGTAAGTCATCTGGAGGTATGGTCTTCTGGAAGGATGTTGAACAAATACAATCTACAAACCGACTTTTAACTTGCTCATTATCATAGGGCTCTAAACAAATTATTATTACTGTAATGATAGGATTTCGAGATTCTCTAGATGATAAGACTAAGGCCAATCTGGTACAAATCAAAGGGCGGTTCTCTGTAACATCAGAAAATTTGGACCTTGCAAAGGTATGTTCAAGTCTTAATGAATGTTTGTTTTTCATATGGCTATCACTAACTTAAGATTGTGGCTTAGGATGTTCCTTTAAGTACAGTTCAACGTCGATCCTCGCAGGTGGGTCAGCAATCTCCTACTCTTATCTCAATTTGCCTTGTCATATACATGTTGCAGTGTGCATCTCAGTTGTTTTGTTTTTCTTTGTACAAATTTTCAGACATCACCACTGAGAAAGTCTGCTAGTGTGGGTGATTGGATACTCGAGGCCAAACCAATGGTTTGTATTTTTGCAACCTTGCGTGGGGCAGTTAATTGAACATCTCATTGACTGTTTTTTAGTCATAATATCTACTGAGGTTTTTTTTTCCTTAGCCTGTGGTCCAGGCACAAAAAGAGATTAGTGGCGGCAGCAATTTACCTGTACCACAACTCATGACTCACCTCCAGAATCTTTTTCAGCAGAACTCGATGCAACAGGTAAATGATAGAAAACCATGGTTTATATTGAGACGGGAATGTTTACTTTCTATACTAGGTTGTTCACCTTGTGCATAAACTATTAACTGTTAATTTTTATTTGATATTTTCATGATGCCAGGATCTCATCCTCAATTTGCTGACTAGCTTGCAACCAGCAGAGGGATCGGATGGTAAGTTGTTTGTTAATGTATCTATCTGCTGCCATCCTGTATGATCAGCAACTAAATCAAGCTCTCTTTTTCTGGCAGCCGTACAAAATGGCAAGTTGCCTCCATTGCCTCGATGTGCAGAGAATAATGGCACTGTAAGCATGTTCTTGTGATGTCGTTCATTGGTTATGTGTTTACCTAAAAACTTCTGCTTTATACACGTGATTCTTCATCTTGGTAGTTATATGTGGTCATGTTGTGAGCTTTCATCTAGGCTTGAGCACCAGTCGACTTCTTAAATTTTGTTGTGGGATGCGGCGTATTTAGTTTAGTGTTTTGCCTGATGCTTGTACACAATAGATTTGCTTTGGACGAAGAAAACTGGGAAGCAGTAGACTTGACCCTTTATGCAATTTTTACCTATAATGTTCCTCTGTCATACTTTTCCTATGCTGGTCTCAGCACAAAATTTTCCTGTTATTCAGAAAATAATGTATTATAATTTCAGAAACTTCACTGGTTTCTTGCCTTTTTCTTTTCTATAGAATGACTCTTGGCCCAATTCATTTCATGTTATGGTAACTTATTTTGCATTTATACGCTTTGCTATTTGATGCAAACAGGTTGATGCAGCTGCTTCTGAAAGAGAACGGTTGTTGTTGCTAAAGATCTCCGACCTTCACTCGAGGTTTGATAATTTAAAAGATCCCGCATTATCTGTTGTCTCGCTCGGTTCCCTATATGAGTTTATAAGATAGAGATTTGGCTTCACAATTTCAGGATGTCTGGTTTGTCTGATGAACTGAATGCTGAAAAGCTAAAATATGAGCAAGTGAGTTGACCCAAAATTTGGCTCCTTTGACTTGTTAACTGCAACAAGTGAATATGCAATAAATGAATATCTTGGGTGCGCTTTTCTCTTTCCCCTTTCGCAGTTGCAACGGCAGCTAAAATCGGATGGGAGGGAAGCAGTGCGAGAAAGCTGAAAAGCTTTGTTTGTACAATGAAACTTTGTAAATGCAGGGAAGAGCTGTAAATGACGCATGCTGATAACAAAAAAGCATTTGCCATTCATTTTTCTGTACACTGGATGGAGGTAAAAGGAAGGTAACTATATCGAGCTACTGGGCATACCATGAAGCCATTGATCCATCCAATGTTGTTCACGAGCGAGATTTACAGCGGTAAATTGTTCCAATCCAATCACCAGAGGGGGCCAAATCAACGGAGAAGTAGTAGTAGCAGCAGCAGCAGCAGCTACATATTGGGCAGATCTAGATGCCATTCATTCAATTTTATATCAACAGTTTCCGAGTCCGTTGAGCCAGTAGCTCAACCTAATGTTTATCATACAGTTATATGCATCAAAGCAGTAGATGATCTTCCTAGAATGCACATAACATATGTATGGTATCATCATATGACTAGCAGATACCCTATTGTTACTCCGAGTTACTATCGTTTCGTTGTTTTGTATAGCTTCATGAAGGCCGTCCTATGCAGGATCTTTTGCACTCTACCTATGGTCTTGTTTATTTCTATACACAAGCTGTAATGCACCAAAGACTGTACAGATGTTAGGTTTCTGAGGTTTGCAAATTTGTAACTATTTGAGATTGTTATGTAGTAATGTATACCGATATCACTACTTTATTTCATCCATTCTAATTTGGAAGAGTGGTTTAGGCATCTGCTTGTGCACAGATTTGACAGAAAGCCCAAATGCCAAATAGAGGCCCAACTGACTAACTGAGCCCGTGTTCTTCTGCGTTTGTTCCGAGTTTCCGGTTCGCATACTCGGCACTCTTGGTGACGAACTTAGTCAGCCAGCTACCGCTGTCCGCTGCAGTGCAGCTCTTTCCCCGAAAAGTACGAAGTTCGAAACTTTCGGGGGTTGGTCAGAGATCAGATTCACTTCGGAGAACATTCTCAATCCACCTGCGTCAATGGTGGTCACCTTTACCTTCAACCGTCTCCTTCCTCCTTCCCCAGCAAACCTGCGCTCTTCTAGTTTCGCTCCGAATTTACCTTCCACCTCTCTTCCTTCACCGTGCAACCGCCGCCCTCTACTCCGCCGCTCAAAAGCTCCCTCCGGCGTAATTCACCTAACATCTTCCTCACTTCCGTTTGCTTCTTCTGAATCTGTTGATTATCGGACTTTCTTACTGGCCGCAGCTGAAGCAGAGGATCTGTGGAACCGGCGAAGGAAGAGGAGTGTTGATATGCAGGGCGGAGCTGTCACAGGATGCGCCGTACGCGGCGGCGATCGGCGCCTGTATGCTGAGCTCGCTGCTATTGTCCAGCCCCTACCCTGCTGCCGATGAAGAATCTGATTCCGGAATGGATACTACTGATACTCGATTGACGGTTATGGGGATCATTAGCTTCGTTCCTTACTTCAATTGGCTGGTTCGTTTCGAGGAAAAAGCAATTCCCTTTCTCTATTTCCCCCAATTTGCTCGTCTCGTATCAGGAATCTAATGCTGTTCTTTACGATCTTTAGAGTTGGGTGTTCGCGTGGATTGACACTGGGAAGCGCCGATATGCAGTCTACGCCCTTGCCTACCTCGGTCCATACCTCAGGTTCTTCATTTATCTTCGCTTTAGCAGCTGATTTGGTTGATGGTAGTAGGGTTTTTTGGTTGAAATTGTGCATAAATCTTGACAGATATAATCTTTCACTCTCACCGGAGGATTCCTGGCTGCCAATTGCTAGTATTTTTCTCGGCGTCATTCATGTTCAGGTACTGAATCGCCATCTGTTCTTTTAGTCTGCATTTTGAGCTTTCGACTGTTTGTTGGACGTCAGTAGAACTGTAGAAGATCAATCGATCAAATCGGAGGAACTTAGGGAAACAAGCAATTGCCTTGATCCTACTGGCATTCCTGTTCATATCTTCTGCTGGTTGGGTTCTCTTTTGGCAGCTGGAAACAAGTATTAAGAATGGAGATATTCAAGGATTTCAGTTGTTCAATGAAGCTTCAAAGCTTCTTTCATTCACAAAGGAAAGGCCAGATGATGATATCGTGGAAGACGAGAGAATACCCAAGGTCTGTTACTATGGCTGCTCTGCATTTTCATGCTATTCCATTGAAGGTTTTCTTGCTATGCCGTAATTTCATATATTAAAGTTGGGTCCTGAACCATGATTGCAGGGGAGGAAAGGGTATAGAAACCTGCCATCTGATTTTGGTAAGAAGCGCGATCCTACGAAGAAGAAGCGTGATGACTCCCGCGGTGATTGGGACTAGTTCAAGAACATGTTACAGTGTTCCGAATCAGCACTAACTTCTTGTAACTGCAACAGTACTCCTGATTGTCTCTACCCATGGATGGATACATATGTTTGAACATCTAGTTAGTAAATGGCAGATTGATTTTCTACATACAGTCAATTCTCTTTCTCCATCACAAGAAAACTTGCTATATTCTCCATCTGTGGGTCTCAACACAAGCTAGCAGTTTCACAGACGCTTGGAGCTTTGAGCTTACTCTGCATTGGTTTCTGAAGGAGATTCATTCAAGGGAAAGGGACTGATAATCCCAACCTTGAAGCAGTAATCCAGACTAACAGCAGCAAAGCCAAAAACCAAAAGGCTCTGTGATACATAAACCGCACCATCGATACCATGAGACAAGATGCTTGCTGGATTGAGTTCCAATGGCGCTCCTCCAGAAAGCCTGCCAAGTCCTGTGATTCCAGAATTCCACTTTCAACTCAAAAGCTCCAACCTTTCTGCATTCAGTCAACAATTAAAGAAAGAAAATGTTGATTACCTTTCACGAAGCCAAATGCAGCAATGGCCCCTGTCTTGAGGTGGGAATCATCCAAATCCCTTCGCACCACATATCGGAATGTTACTCCAAACAATGCACAGCTCAAGAAGGTGACTGCCAATGGAAGCAACAGCTGCTCGTAGCTAGTCGCTTGTGTCAAAGAAACAGGGAGCCCTGCAAGTGTCCCAACAAGTGCACATACTCCAGCTGCCTTTACGGACTCGATCCTCTCTTTATCTTTCTCACTTGCTTCACTCTGTGAACCAGCTGAGAGTGATCTCTCTGCTTCTTCCACCATGGATTTGGCTGCGGAGATCTCTTGCAGACATTCTTCTATCTGTTATCCACATGAAAAAGGTTGAAGTATTATCCTCAGAGAAAGCAATTGAAAGAGCGGGGAGAAGACATGATCAGACCTCGCCAGCTCTGATTTCGAGCTGTTTGACATACTCCCTAACTTGCTTAGCTTCAAGCTCTTGTCTTTCTATCTCGGCAAGCTCTCTTCTTGCTATCTCCACTCTCTCCGAAGCCTTCTCCAGCTCATCCAGCAACGCCTTGTTCTCTTCTCTCCCCAGCAGTTGCTCAACTTGCTTGCCCACCATGCCGCTGAGCGCATCCTTCAATTTATCGCCGTCGCCGCTGCATTTCGCGACGGTCGATCTATTGGGAAACGAAGAACTGGCTCGAGAGAAGAGAGGTGGCGACGATGGGAATTTGTTGCCCAATAATGAAAAAATGGGCTTGGCCGTGCTCGTTCTTGAAATGACTGGATGATAGTACGATTGCACAGCTTGCTTGGCCGCCATTGTTTTCCCCAGTCTTCAGGGGAAGCAAGCAGAGATGGAGAAGATATTGTTCACTTGTGGGATTGATGACCCTGAAAAGTGAAAACCGAAACGTTTCTTCTGTTCCTTGGGAGGATAATAAAAAGAATGCGAAACGAGGAGATTACGAAAGGAGGCGGCTTTTTCATTTTGTTAATTTTTACCAAGGTTGTCAAACCGGTTTATGCCAGTGTGCCGGTTTAGCAAGTGGAATGGTTCAACCGGTGGTACATACCGGTTTGTGCCGGTTCATGCCGGTTAATATTATAAATAATTTATATATTATCATATTCAAACACGACATTTAACGTCAATATCTAAATATTTGTACTTTAATCCAACAAATAAACATCAACATTTAACTTTTTAACACATAAAATAAATAATAAATTACTTTTTATCAATTAAATTCACTAAAATAAGATCATTTTATTTGGAGATTCGTATATCGATCATGCCGGTCATACCGGTGCTGTCATGCCGGTTTTATGACCGGTACAGGTTGAACCAGGTTGAACCACTGGCACGCCGGCCGGCGTGACAACCATGATTTTTACTCTTTGGTCAAGAGAGCTATGTTGGCATTAACTGCAGGGTTTAAGCAGAAGCTCTTCTTCGTTTCCTCCTCTTCCAATTTCTTCAACTTCTCCAAAACCCTTGTTCGACCTCGGGATCTCCAATTCCTCGCCATGGCTACTCCGCCGAGGGTGTCTTCGCCGCCTTATTCCACTGCTGCTTCCCCTAACCACGCTCCGGTCAAGCGCGTCGGCACTCACAATGGAAGCTTTCACTGCGACGAGGCCCTCGGCTGCTTCATGATTCGCCTCACCGATAAGTTCGCCAACGCTGAAATCGTCCGCACTCGCGACCCGCAGGTTCTAATTTCTCTTGCTTGCCATTCATCATTGAAAGGAGACCTTCGTTGAAGTTTTTTAGGTTGCTTCTGAAGCTGGATGGCTAGTTCGCCTTTAGTTTCGTTACTACTAGGTTTCAAGTAAATGCAGAAATTCTTTAGTGCAATTCAATGGGGTGATGAAGTTTTTAGTATTTCATATTATAGCTGGCTTTTAGATCTAGGAGGATCTCTAATATATAGCATAATAGCTCAAGTTGAGAACTTTTTCTGATTAGCATCAAAAGGGTTATGCTGGATTTCCAGTCCTTGATTTGGTTGGTTTATGGGTGAATCTGCTGTTTCACTTTGTTGCTTGCTGGCTTTTAGATCGAACATTGTGATGGATGAACTAGCTTTGAATTTTGTAGGTGTTGGAGACTCTTGATGCTGTGCTTGATGTTGGTGGTGTTTATGACCCAAGTCGTGATAGGTATGATCACCATCAGAAGGGCTTCCTGGAGGTGTTTGGATACGGCTTCTCCACCAAACTCAGTAGTGCTGGACTTGTTTACAAGGTATGAACTGGATCTCATTGTTTTTCCAGCAGAGGAGGTTTCTCAAGGGATTCTCTTTTTGAGCATTTTTAGCTGTTACATCTGATTTGCTAAGCTTGGTATCTATTCCCTCATAGCATTTCGGAAAGGAGATTATAGCCAAGGAGCTACAAGTTGATGAAGATCACCCAGATGTTCTCTGTTTGTTCCTAGCTGTTTACAAAAGCTTTATGGAGGTTAGTTCTCCAAAGCAAAACCAGTTAAAATAGTTCTCATTAATTTCCCTTGTTCTCTCATGGTTTGGTTGGTCTTATCTCATTCACTCTTCATTTATGCAACTCTTGTTGTCTGTTCATTGGCAGGCAATTGATGCTGTTGATAATGGAATCAACCGGTATGACACTGACAAACCGCCTAGATACGTGAACAATACGCACTTGTCTTCAAGAGTCGGGAGGTTAAACCTTGACTGGACTGATCCAGATCAATCCTCCGAGAAGGAGAACGAGGCTTTCCAAAGAGCAATGGCTCTGGCCGGCAGCGAGTTCTTAGAAGTGAGTTTCCACTCACTTGATTTCACAAAAACAACTTCCCACTTCCTTTTATTACCCCAGTTTATTTGCTTTTGAGCAATGCCGAGTTTATGGAAATAAAGGGCTCTTCTTCATATCGACCTAGATTCTTATGACTGCTGTGCAACTCTTTGTTTTTGCAGAGTGTTCGTTTCCATGCAAGGTCATGGTTACCAGCACGATCAGTAGTTCTGGGATGTCTTGCAGCCAGGTTTGACGTTGATCCTAGCGGAGAAATCATGGTTCTAACCAGATTTTGCCCTGTAAGTATCATCTATGCTAGAACTAACAGTGCAAAAGATCAAACCACATTTATTGTTTACCTTTTCCTGATCGAAAGATGGGTTTGGTTGTCGACAGTGGAAGCTTCACCTGTTTGAGCTCGAGGAGGAGATGAAGATCGAACCTTCAATCAAATATGTTCTCTACCAGGATGAACGGAGCAAAAGCTGGCGAATTCAAGCCGTGGCGGTGTCTCCAGACAGCTTCGAGAGCCGAAAACCTCTCCCAGCTCAATGGCGGGGGCTGAGAGATGAAGATCTCTGCAAGGAATGCGGAATCCCTGCTTGTGTTTTCGTCCACATGAGCGGCTTCATTGGAGGGAATCAAAGCTATGAAGGCGCCCTTGCCATGGCTAAAGCTGCCCTCAAGCTCTAAATTTTGATATTACCATCGGTACCAGCCTTCCTTACAGAGACAATTGATCCGATATTTCCATTTCAAACTTTGATACAATTACAGCCTTCTATATTCCTTTCACTGTCATGTGTCATCAGACCTTCGTTTGGATCTCGTATTTATTTCGAAAGCAATTCAAATTTCGCAACCTTTGGAAGAACGAATGAAAAAAGATATAAAGAGTGAGGCTGCGTAACAAATTTGAAAGCAAAATCCTGTGTGTTGATGGGCCCGCTGAACCTTAGCTCGGACATGGGCTATTTGACGGACCCAGCCCACCTATGGTGGAAGGAGACGAGGCCTTGCTGGGCCGGATCAGGAATAAAGGGACTGGGCCTTACCTTTGCGTGTTTTCTGTGGGCATGGGCCAATGGAGATGCGGATCAGATGATACCTAGGGATGGCAATTTCGACCTGACCCGTTTTACCCGACCTGTTTGACCTGTTTTGGGGCGGGGCGGGCATGGGTACTCTCATAGACCCGACCTGCCCTGACCCGCCCCATTCTCGACCCGTTCTTGCCTAAATTACACATAATTTTAGTCAAATTACTTAGGATTTTCCTTTTATTAAATCAAATTTTAGCTATAATAAAGTTGTAAATTAGTGAAAACCTCAATTTCTCCAATAATTTAACTATATTTATCATAATATTGTTTTTTTCCATGGTCTTATAATAAAAATAACGAACATTTCTAATATTTTTCATACTAATTGCTTACCCATTGGGTCGACCTGCCCTAACCCGTGACCCGTGATAAATTACCCGACCTGGACCCGACCTGCCACGGGGCGGGTCTAGGTACCAAGAAACCCGCCCCGGACCTGCCCATTGCCATTCCTAGTGATACCACATGGTGTGTAGGGCCATGGATGTGGGTCTATTCAGGGACGGTGCCGTTTGGTTTGTTAACAAGTTCAAGGAGGCCGTAAAATCGGAAATCAATCAAATAAAATAAATGTGCATTGGTGATTTGGTGTCGGTGGGGCTTTTCTTTATGCTTCCCCGATCCACTTGCCACTTTAACGCTCTAGTTCAATCCCCATAGCTTTAGCATTGGTTCTACTTCCATGGGGATTCGATTAGATCGGATATGAAATCGTGGTAGTTTGATTTTCTTATTACATTTTGTTGGACCATACTAACAAGTAACAAGTACTAGCTAAACGATTAGGCGTATTTATACCAAATTTAACCAAAAGGGCGGCCTCTCTAAGTGAAGCGACGAAGTAGGACATGGAGTAGTGAGGAAGCAATGAAGCACTCATATACTCGAATCCATGAAATAAGAATTACCATCGCGTAAATCCAACTATCCCGAGTTACGACCACATAGTAAGTAACTAGTAAGATTAGATTGCACTTCATAGTCCATAATTACAAGTCCATGCATGGGCCCAGGGTTAAAACAGCGAACGAGCCCAACAGCGTGGGCCCAGGGTTGAAACTGTTCATTTCAGTAATTTTCATTTTTACATTATTATTTTTTTGGCTCGAGCTGAGAGCGGATGGGGAGTTAGATCGTTGGCGAGGCGAGTGGCCGAAAGTGGCAGCAGTATAAGAGAAGTAGTTATTCCTTCCTTTCATTTTTATCTAACCCCTTCTTCTTCTTCTTCTTCTTCTTCGTCGTCGTCTCCACTCCCGATCTCCGATCCCACACAACGGAGCGATGGAGATCTTCTACTTCCTGGTCTTCGGAGGCCTCGCCGCCGTCGTGGCCGTGCTGGAATTCAGCAAAAGCAACAAAGATCGGGTCAACACCCCCACTGCTTTCAATTCCTTCAAGAACAACTACCTCGTCGTCTACTCTCTCATGATGGGTGCGCATCTCTCTCCATCTCTTCACTTCGACATTATCCTCCTCCCTCTGGTTATTGCTCGCATGCATAATGTGCCTTTCTTCTCTACGTTCGATCTGCGCGCGTATGGGGTTCCTTGTTTCGTTTAGGTTTCCTTTTCAAGAAGCGAGCTAATCTTGAGATCTGGATTTTACGAACCAGCTTTGATTCGTCCATTTTCCCACCACCTGATCCGGGGTCTTACGTTTGATGAGGAATGTTGTGATTTGACGTGCTTGAAGTGATGTTAGAGTCGATTTGTTTGAATTGACGTCGATTTGTGTTAGTTGGAACTGAAATGTCACTCGATCTGTGGATTCTTCGACTGATAATTTGTTATTGATTGGGTGGATTTTGGAATCTGTGGCGAGAACAGCTGGAGATTGGTTGCAGGGTCCGTACGTCTACTACTTGTACAGTCAGTATGGCTATGGGAAGGGAGATATCGGCCAACTCTTCATTGCTGGGTTTGGATCCTCCATGCTCTTCGGGACGATTGTTGGTTCTCTTGCTGACAAGCAGTAAGATCCCGTTACTATTTTTCATTTTGTGCCTGATTTTGAATTGAATTCAGTTTGTGGGGATAACAAGCAGTACAAATGTGCTACCTGCTAACGTGTGTGCTACTCTGCATTATTCAGGGGCCGCAAGAGGGCGTGTGTCACTTACTGCATAACTTACATCTTGAGTTGCATCACCAAACATTCTCCTCATTACAAGGTTTTAATGCTTGGTCGTGTACTGGGAGGAATTGCTACTTCTCTGCTTTTTTCAGCCTTCGAGTCTTGGCTAGTTGCTGAACACTTTAAGGTGCTATATTCATTTCCTCTGCTTTGCGACTTGAATTTGTTGCTCTCATGGGAGTCCTTTTCGATAAGGAATTTCTAACTTAGTATGTTCTACATGCGCTGTACTTTGTACTTGGATGGAATTATTCTTGTCATGGGTTTTGAGACCTTGTTCGCCCTTGATGGTTTTGCTTCATAATTTTCAAATATTCCAAAGACTGTTAGCTGTGTTCAATTATGCTGCAACTTTAATTTGGAAACTTTGAGTGGGAGTAAATTTAGTGGAAACGATCGAGTATTGTCTACCTTAAACAAAAGATAACAAAGTTTCTTGAGCGAACCAAGAGGTCGCTTGACATTAACTGGTTGACTGGATTCACCCTGCACATTCTGTGATATGCATCATATGTTGAGATTTCTTCTGATAGTTGTTATCGTGTTCTTACCTTGTCTACCTTTGGATCTTCAGAGAGGATTTGATCAACAGTGGCTCTCCGTTACATTCTCCAAGGCCATATTTCTTGGCAATGGTTTAGTTGCTATTCTATCTGGATTGTTTGGAAATGTACTAGTTGATACCCTGGCACTTGGTCCTGTTGCTCCCTTCGATGCTGCAGCATGCTTTCTTGCAATTGGAATGGCGGTTATCATGTCTTCTTGGCCAGAAAATTATGGAGACGCTTCTGAAGGCAAGGATTTGTTGTCACAATTCAAAGCTGCTGCTGTAGCCATTGCTTCTGGTGAGACCATAATCTGACTGAACAAATTCTCCATTATCTCAGTGTCGTTTTCTAGGTGCCGTCTGGGTTAGGAAATTTTGTAAATCCATTGTTTTTTTGGGTGAATGATCTTTACTCTCTAAAAATTTATCTGTTAAGTTACATCACTGAGTTATGTAAATGCTATGCTGTGGCAACTCCTAGGAGAAAAGTAGAAGCTTATTGGAAAGAGGAGACCTTTCTGTCTCAATGCTTACTGTTTATCCTGAGAAGGTTTTGTAGCTGCCGTCTGTATTCGGAAATTGGAATTGTGCCAATCCATTGTTTTTCGGATCAATATTCTATGTTCTTTAAAGGGTCTCTGTTTTTCAAGTTACTTCACTGAGTTGTGCAAATGTTATGCCATGGCAACTCCTAAGAGAAAATTAGTTGCTTATCAGAAAGGGGACACCTTCCTTGCTCATTGGATTTTTTTTTGCATTCATGCTTACTCTGTTATCCTGTGCGTGAATCAGATGAGAAGATTGCGTTGTTGGGCGCCATCCAGTCCCTATTTGAAGGATCAATGTACACCTTTGTGTTCTTGTGGACTCCTGCTCTGAGCCCGAGCGGTGAGGACATTCCACATGGTTTCATTTTTGCAACATTCATGCTCGCTTCAATGTTGGGAAGTTCAGTTGCCTCCCGCCTGCTTGCTCGTTCATCCCCAAAAGCTGAGAGCTATATGCAGATAGTTTTCTTAATCTCTGCAGCTGCCCTTATGCTTCCTGTCATAACAAGTGTATGTTGTTTCATCCCTCTCTTTCTATCACTCTTCTGTTCCTTGTAAAAATACAACTTTACGATTGATTGTGGATTGTGAACAGTTCTTGGTGGTACCTACTGGAGTCAAGGGTGGAGGAATCTCCTTTTCTGGGTGCATCCAGCTTATGGGTTTTTGTGCTTTTGAGGCTTGTGTGGGTATATTCTGGCCCTCCATCATGAAAATGAGATCCCAATACATCCCAGAGGAGGCCAGGAGCACAATCATGAATTTCTTCCGAATTCCTCTGAACATTTTCGTTTGCGTTGTGCTGTACAATGTGAGTTTCTTTTACAATCTTCCCCCGTTATGTTCTCAAAATCGATTATCCGTCCTAGTTGCAATAATTGTACACTAATGGTTTATCCATATGTCCTTCACTAGAGATATATATAGTTGCTGCTCCCTCTTTTGAACTTTTTTGTGTCTTCAAATGTGTGCAGGTTGATGCATTCCCAATCATTGTCATGTTTGGCATGTGCTCTATCTTCCTCTTTGTGGCTTCTCTTCTACAACGTAGGCTGATGTTCATTGCCGAGCTTCAAAAATCAAGTAAGCTTATATCTTAGTTTACTTCCCATTCGTCTCGGGGGCGGTAAAATCTAGCATATTTACCGACTTATAAATGTTCACATCTGATCTCCTAAACAGATACACTTGAACTGTCATATTGCATCTGATGAGTGCAATTTCAAACTTCCATTTCGAATTAAAATCCTACAATAATGTCCTTTAATCCGTCTTCAGGGTTAGCTTTTCATTTGTACACATCTTGTTGATATTGCTCAATTTGGTCTGTTTGATTGCAGAATCACAAGATTGGACAGCAATGAGGGAGTTGGGTACAGAGGAAGAGCCATTAAACGCTTGATTGGATTCGTGGAAGCGTTTTGAGATTCTTTTGGAAATTGTAAGCAAGAGTACTCGTTAACACCACCCTCAAAAATCGTTGCCGCTTCCTCGCTTGCTTCGCCGGTTTGCAAACTAGATCAATAAGAAAAGGATGGATTCAGTCCCACTACATACTGACAGAAGAATTTTGAAAGGACGTTAGAAGACATGATGACGGTCAAGTGAAGAAAGTGGGTAATAGAAGTATAGAAGGGTTCTTAGAGTAAAAACCAACTTAGATGCTTGTTTTTTTTCTGCAGCAACAGCCTCTGTAAAACTAGGGTGGGATAGTACTGCTTTCCACAATCTTTTATCTTTCTGCTGCTCGAGAGTATAGTAGGGAGAACGAACCTTTGGTTTAACAGCCAATGTTAAGAGGCTTTTTGGACTACTTTTCATTAGAGCTTGATTATTGGCCTTAATTTTTGTTTTGGGTTAAAACATACACTTAAAATCTCTTGGAAGTATATCATATTATTCGTTGCTGTATGTACTACTTCCACATAAGAGTTGATGTCCCATAGCATATTTGGTGTCATACATCAATACACTATTAGTTGCAAACTTCCTATCTTCTTTCCTTCTCCTCTTCTATTCGAACTCGACACTTCGGATTTACGATTCTCAAATTGACATTGTTAGGGTAGAAGCTCATTGGTAACTTACCAGCAAAATGGATTCTCACTAGTTTCCTAAAAGTCTACATTTCATATTTGCAGAGGTTTTCAAATTTCAAGAAACAAGTTAATTACAGATCCATTGCCTTTCTTTCTAGTTTCTGCAACTGCACATGTGGTGGCCAGAAATGGGAATCAACCCCCAACTCTTGCCAATGTGCAGAAGAAACATCCCACCACCACCTCCTAGTCCCTTCAACCTCGTAGCAACCTTGCAAGCATCTTCATTACACACACAGAGAATCCCCATGTGCCCATTATTATCAGCTGCATTATTTGTTCTTTTCTGCTCCTCCAATCTGTCAACTGATACAATAATAATACAACCAATCAAACATATTATAATAACTTCAACCCCACCCTCTACAGTGCTATACCACTGTTTCCCTCCCTTACTTCCAATTAAATTTGAGAAACCCCCTCCAAGCTTCTGCAGACAGGCAAGATCAAGATGGCCAATCTAAGAAGTCCCCTGTTCATGGCTCTCTGTCTCTGCCAGCTTCTTGCCTTGCTTCAATCCCAAGTCTCAGGTTACACATTCAAGGTCGGAGATTTATCCTCTTGGGGAATTCCCTCTGCAGCAAACCCCAAAGTCTATTCTTACTGGTCCAAGTATCATTCAGTAAGGATTGGAGATTCTCTCTGTAAGTTCCCTTCCTTCTGTAATTCCCTTCCCCAGTCCCCATTTGTTTGTGTTTCAAGCTATCTTATTTTCCTCTCATTGTTTGCAGTGTTTCTGTACCCACCAAGCCAAGACTCAGTGATCCAAGTCACACCACAAAACTTCGACTCCTGCAACCTGAAAGATCCGATCTTGTACATGAACAACGGCAACTCTTTGTTCAACATCACCGAGGAGGCAGACTTGTACTTCACCAGCGGGGAGCCAGGGCACTGTGAGAAGAAGCAGAAGCTTTATATCAAAGTTGGCAACGGTTCATCGGCCTCTGCTTATGCTCCTAATTATGGGCCCGGCGGTGCCTTGGCTGACACTGCTCCCTCTTCCCCAATCGCATTCGGCTCGATCCCAGTCGCCCCTTCTACTTCATCTTCTTCTGTAGTGGGAGCCAGATTCTCAGTCATCTTGTCTGCCATTGTTGGATCGTTGGTCTCTGGAGTTATGGTCAGGGGAATCCTGTGAATTAGTTAAACTGCCCAGATGGTGCAGTTGAGCGAGCATTGATTGATTGTTGCTATATCATTATTATTTTTTTTCCTATTGTGCAATTTTACTGGTCAATATACATATTTTTTTTGGGTTCTGGAGACAAAACAGAGGATTCTGTGAGGGTAAAAGTGAAAGTGTTATTTGGTGCTTTCGAAGAAAAGCGGGCAGTGGGAACAAACCCAGTAGCCTTTATCTAGGAAAAGTTGCAGACTTTGGAATGAAAAGATGGGAAGCAAAAACAAAAAGAAGACAACACACAGCAGCATCCCCCATTCCCCCTGATGGCGTGACATGCACCTTCCCAGTTGCATTTATTAAATTCAGTTCACAAATCACAACTGTGTATTCAGGTTTGCCAGCTATTCCTCATCTTTTGTGCCGACACCCTTCTGCAGCTCTCTCTGTCATTCATCTCCTTTGGCTGTTTAATTTTCCAGAGAAGAACATGTCGATCAAGTGGGGTAGTTTTCCAGGTTATCTATTCCAATTCCCAGCAGCTCTGTATAGTTTAATCGATTCCCCTGAAATGGACTTTTATCAATGGAGGTGAACAAGTTATTGGGCTCATATGAAGGTGGTAAGGCATCATGATGCAGTGACGTTTATAATCTACAATGGGAAATGGGCACAAGACTTGTGCCATGCCCAGAAAACAATAAGGAAAGGGCACGAAAAAGATCTTGTGAGTTGTGACAATAATAATGTTCTGACATTCAGCTTTCATTTTCATCCTTTTTTCACGTTCATCTTAAACAAAAAACCATACTAAAAGTAGGTGCCCACTATAAACTAGAACAACAAAAGCTTCTGCAAACGACCTAATCTGGTGCTTCCCAGTGCAGTTCTGCACTTCAGCATATGGATAGTAGCAATGCATCGCTAGTTTGTTGACTCAGCTTCCTTCTCCTCTATCATCTTGAGAAAATTCTGAACGATGATCTTGCCTTCTGAGGTTATGATGCTCTCTGGATGAAACTGCACCCCCTGCAACGTTTCCACCCACGGGGGAAAAAAACTCGGTTCGAGGTCGTGGGGAAAGAAAGATGTTTTCAAGTGAAACTGTTAACTGTAGAGTTAAACTAAACCGTGTTCAAGCAATCAGAAGTAGAAAGATTTCCAAGCATCAACAGAACCATAAGACTTCAGGGTGAAGGGCAATGATGCATCATAGTGACATCAAAGCACATAAATCTCACCTGCAGATACTTGTGCTTTCGTTGACGTGCAGCCATGATTAACCCGTCCTCGGTCCAAGCTGCGATCTCAAGTTCATCAATCGGGAACATATCTCAGTCAATAACTAGGCTGTGATATCTACCAGCTTTGAAAGGGCTGCAGAAAATCCACAAAGAAAAAAATGTAAAGAGGTGCATTTCTTCAACAAGAGTAGAAAGGCACCACAACCTACATTTGTCCATAATTCATATACTCGAAACCAAACTGAAAGCAAACAAACTTCTATCAAGTGTGTTTGGTGCAACATTCAGCACACATCTGATAGATGTTCAATATTGATCTACAACCTAAGTGCCATGCACAAATTCATAATAAAAGGAACGAGTTTAGAGACATAGACAATATAGTAAATCCATGCCAACTTTCAGTAAGCTAATGAGTAAGAGAAAAGAGAAACTCATGATAAATGCTCAATAATATTTGATGAGGGCAAGGGGTAAAAGATGATGACAATACAGTAGACATACAACATGAGTGCACAGTTAAGCGCTAAATGCACACGCTTGTAGTCCAGACAGACATATGAAGCAGACTCGTTGGCTCCTTTTCTCCCCAATGGTGTAGACTAAACATGATCCAGCTAAATGTTCTTAGTTTGCCAATTGTCATGCTGGCTTTAACTGAAGCTTAAGAAGAACAATCAAGAACTGACTTCATATTTAAGTTTTTCTGTATAACCATCTCACCCATAATATTGTACTTGAAAATACCAGAAACACTCTGGGACTCAGACAAAATCAATGGATGCCAAAAAGTCTGGAAGGTTAGCTTGGGAGGGAACAGAAAACAACCAACAAACAGATGCATGCACAGCTATAGTGGTAAAGTTACATGCTTTGGCAACCCAGTAAACAAGCCTTTGCCTTTCTCGTCATAGTACACCGGGGAGCTTTTCCCATGCATGGACCCGAAGGGAGAACGCACAATCTTCCCTGCATAAATAACAAATTATCAAATTAATGAAGCATAGTATGAGAATGTAGAGGCATTGACATTCTTAAAATAAGCCACCGAAAAAATAACAGTACAAGCAGCAACACTTCAGAATGGTTAACAAGACTCACCACCAAATGCCTCGCCAAAGCACTGTAAACCCATACACACACAAAACAAGGGTACGATTGGTCCGAGCTCCAAAACCGTCTTGCAAACATATTCCAGAATCCTTGGAGATTCCTATGAAGAGAATTACAAATCAGTTAAGTACAATTTTCCCTTTTCAGTTTGGCTGTATGTCTAACAATGTCAATACAGTTGGCCCTGGCCACTCATGCAGCACGCTGACCTGGTCCTGGGGATATCAGCAGACCTCTAGGATTTTTCTTGTTAAAAGGCAGAAAATGTTGCAGATGCCGTCAAAAAGCATAACATACACATCTCACAAGATATATGATCATATTACAAACATAAAATGTATACCTTTTCAACTCCTCCACAGTTAATTCGTCATTCCGATAAACCTCAAATTCGCATCCCAGCTCTGCCATATACTTTACGACAAGACATTACATATTTTGGATTAGAACAGTTAAATATAGGTTGTGTGCAAAAAAGAACAGGGGATATAGGAATGAGCAAAATATGAGTGATAAAAGAGACGTCTACACCAAAGCATATTAACCAATTGTTGGTACTGGAACCAAATCAAGCCAAACCTTACTAAGAAACGAAATTTTCCTTCAATGCAACCCAAAGATGGCTATTACTATGATCAAGTACACAAATTTTTCGAAACGATTTAAGAAGAAATTAATCCACAGCCCACAAACAGATCAGTAGACAGAACTCAACCAACTCAAATTCAGCAACTGCAGTTATCTTAATTCAGCAATGTGGCTAGAAAAAGAAGCAAACCTGGCAAAGATTATAAGTGAAACTGTCATAATTTCGACAGGGCTTTTAGTCCCCTTCCTACTTGAATCGACAAATCTTGAAGCAGCTTCAGGGAACGCCACCGAACATCTGATGGCTAACCCATTTCTCCTGGTGCCAACAAAACCGACATCTGCTAAAGCAACATCAAGAAATGCCATAAACGGCAAATGCCGAGAAAATTGAATGCAGCAAAAGAAGAAAAGGACCTCACTTGATGACACAGAGGACTGAGGGAGATTAAGACTGTTCTGTGTGTTGAAGGACAGGGAGGGTTTGGATTGAATGAGAGAGGCTCGTGAGACCATATTTGCAGGCATTGCTAGACACTCACTCACACAGCAAAAAAGTGTCGAGAGAGACAGTGGGAATGCAGAAGGCCAATGGATGGTTGCTTATCAGAAAAGGACAGTCTGCAAAGGGAAATCAAATGTTCAATACAACTCGCCAAACAAAAGCAAAGCAATTGCAATGTGGAATTGGCTAGCTAATGTAACTCCTTCATTTGAAAAATGGCAATGCCTTTAGAAGTTGTATTCTTTCCCCTATTTTGGAGATGGCTTCTATGTATCCCTAACTCCTGCAGTCACTGATGATAAGTAGACAAATCAAACGCCAATTTTGTTGGAACCAAAAACTTGCAAACCCAATTCACTCCTTTACCAGAAACTGCAAAATAATAAGTTAATAACACATCATAGTTTCAGCAAGTTTCTCTTTTCAGCAAAACCCAATACTGTATGCAAACCATGGGTCCTTGCTGTGCTTTTGATTCAGTAGAATTACACATCCAAAGCTAATTCTAAAATCCACCAACAAGCTCACAAGTCACAAGTAGTCAACCTGGTTTCTGACAACAATCATGTGTAATCATCAATGTAGTACCATTAAAACCAGATCGATTACTTCATTACAAATTAACACACCTACGTTGCAGAGATGAGGAGGACGACACGAGACGGCGACGGCGGAGATCGACGGCGGATAGGAGGTCAGAAACAACGCTGCGAACAGGAGAACGGCGACGAAGGCGAAATAGGGAGAGAACGGCGAGGCGACGGCGGGGAGGAAATCTTAGGCGGGCGGGAAAGGAGGACGAGAAGACGGCTAAGGCGGAGAAGGGTTCTCGGTTGATTTGGAGAAGAAAGGGGAAATAGCTAATAAGGTTCTGTGAAGGAAGATAGCTAGTAAGCTAACATTGAGCTTAGGGTGAGAAATGATTAATAAGTTCAATTATCCCTCTAATACACTATTTAACATTCCCTTTTCAACGGGGAAAAAAAGGGGAAATATGTGGAATATTCATATCCCAGTTCCCGCCGTCTGGAACTCCATTTCCCCTCTCTCTGTCAATTTTCCGCAGCACACTGCAACAGAGATTTTCCTTTCCTCTATATAAATTTTTCTTCAATTCATTCCCTTCTACCATTTACGAAAAGATTACCAAGATTTCCTCCTCTTCGTTTTATCTATTTCCTTCACTGATCGTTCACATTCCCCACATTCCCTTCAAAAGCTCTCTGTTTCAAGAACTGACCGCTCCCTTGCTCACTACTAAAGTATATTCTCTCTTTCTGCCTAAACCCCCAAATTCCTCCATTGAAACCCACCAAGATCCCACTCCTCCTTACGCTTGCTTACTTCGCGGGAAGAAATGGTAATCCCCGAAACTTCACAAATTGCGAAATTCTTCTCTGTTACGAAATTTTGGGGGGAAAGCTCTGTTTTTTCGAGTTTCAGCATTCTGGGTTTCCTTCTAACAACCAATTTGACGATGGGTTCTTGTTTCTTTCGTTCTTGGGTTGGGGGAATTAGGCGGGACGCAAAAGGAACAGAGACGAGAAAGAGAAGCAGTGGGTGGAAGCCCTACTGACGACTGAGTTATTCGACGTCTGCGCTATCCATGAGAAGCTGTGGAAGAACGAGAGGAAATTTTTCTGTTTGGATTGCCACGGCGTATTCTGCAAGTATTGCTTGGAATCCCATTCCTGCTCCAACCGCCATCTCACGATTTACAAGAACAGCCATCAAAACGTCGTTTACGTCTCCGAAACCAAGAAGTACTTCGACTGTTCACGAATCCAGGTATACTTTTGCTACTTGGCTGATTTCCCCGATCACCCAGAATCAATCCATGACGGATTCGTGGGTTTGGCTGGTTTCGATCAGTCCCCCACTCGACTGTACAGTCAAATTCTTGCCCTGTTTTCTTTGTTTGGTTGAAATTCAGTCCAAATTCTCTTCTTCCCTGTTCTTGTTTTTTATTCGGAAGTATGCCTTTCCGCCATTGATTCCGAGGAGATGACCAAATGTGTAATGGAATTTCTGCTATCAATCAGACGTACAAGATAAACGGGGAGCAATCGGTGCATTTGAATCCAAAGCCATCAACCAAGAATCCAGTCCATGGAGATGCAAACCCATTAACCAAAACCAAATCTGGGCGACCCTGTGAGGTTTGCGGGAAATCCATGAACGACAAGCATAATCGTTACTGCTCCATTGCCTGCAAGGTAAAAATTCCCCTCTTTTCCCTCCCACCTATCTAAAAATTGAATTTACTGATCAACCCCAAACACTTAAAATTTCTTTACTTTGATACATTGGAGAAAATCTGATTAGATACTTACATGGTGCTTAGATTAATGGTTTTGTCCCACATAATTTTTTGAAAATGGGAGTTTTTCAGAATATGTGGGCAGGGGATCCTCTGTTTTCCGAATTTTATCTAGGGGAAGAGTTTGTTGCGGAAAAAGATTGGGATGATTTGGATGGGATCAAAACGGTATTCTGTTTGATTCGGTCCGATACAAACATCGATTCGATACATTCTTTCTTGTAGCTCAAGAAAATTGTCGAAATTGGACCCCTATTCGAATCCATTTTAAACATTGATTCTGTTCGATTTAGTCGTTTATGAACGAATCGCTGCCCACCCTTTACTACTTGATTATCTTTCCTCCTTGTGGTCTTCTTTCAAAAAGCATTCGTTATTTCGTTTTAACCTTGAACCCAACCTTGTTTATGGTGACATTTTCAGCCCAAAAAACAGAGTAATAATCATCATATTGACCATATCTAAGTGGGGGTTTATCGATTAATGATTCTTCCAGGTAACATCAGGTGCATCTTGTACACCGAAAAGGAAAACGGCGCCGTCATTGCCAGAGGATGGGATTCTTCCAATGCCGTATAAGGAAACAAGCGCTGGGTACACTGAAATGGAGGAAGGATCAGTAATAACGAAAACGGCGTTGGAGGCGGGCGACGGAGAAGATGAGACTGGAGAAGAAAGGGCGGCGTCAGTGCTAACGAGAACAGCGTCGGAGGCGGACGGTGGTGGAGAAGAGACTGAAGAAGAAAGGGCGGCGAGAGAGTTGACGGCGGCGTCATCGTCGGGAAGTTTGAGAAAGCCATCGCGCCGGAGGAAAGGCAACCCTAGACGGGCTCCTTTGTTTTAATCAAACAAGAAAATTCTTTTTGCTCCCGGCGCATATTATGTTCATTGATTGACTAAAAAATTCTTTTTTTGTTTTTTTTTTGCGCACAGTGGATATATGTTCATACTTCACTGTCTCGTTACACTTCGATCAAATATTACATGGCAAATATATAGAGTTCGTTGATTTTTTTTTTTTTTGTTCAAACAAATATATAGTATTGATTTTGTTTTCCCGCCCTTCCCTTCCCCTGTATTTCCCTTTGTACATTTCTTAGTTCCTTTTTAATACAATTTTCACCTTAATCAAAAAAAACTTTTGTTCAAGTCGTGATTATTTAATATTTATCGATAAAATGTTTTAAAATTAACTCGTAAAAATTTGAGCACATAATTTTGGAGAGTTGAGCTCCGTATATACGCACAGTAGTCGGGGGTATATGATTAGTATGAAATATCATAAGAATTTCTTATAATGGTCTCACACATTTTTCAGACATCGTACACTCTATATTAGTAGCATATTTTGATGTTATGCTTCTTGACACTTCAATCAAGTATAAAATCGATATTTCGTCTCACTATATCAGTTATTTGTTCGGTATTTTTGATTCGTTAATTTATGTAATAGTTAGGCTATCACGCTCAAATTAATCAACATGACTCTAATATCATATATGAAATTGAACTAGATTGGGCATGTATTAGGCTCTCTCAATCATGGTGCTTGAAAGGAAAAAAAAACATATATGGCGAAAACTTGACCAGGAATCCTTAAAAACATAGTCTATGAAGCTCAGAGAATGATTCTTTCCCATCTCCACATGTTCCAATTTATATTTCCTAGTAATTAACCGTAACAGACAAAATACATAGTGATTAACAGATAATAATAAATTAATGGTGGTTGAACAGCACACCATTTTCTTTTTTTAATATAAAATACTTATGTCAGTATTCATTACTCATCAGTCATCACATGGCTACTATAAACAAATATATTTATAAGCAATACCCCTTTTGATGATGAGGAAAATGTGGAGAAAACAATGAAGCTTCCTCCCAGCAACGAAAATGGAAGCTCACTCAAAACTCAACTGATTTCCGTCAAGTATATAAACCTCAGTACCCATCAATCAATCAATCGACACTCAACAGATTCCAAAACGATCGAAGAAAAGACCAAAGCTTCCATTTTGCAGCCAAACCCAAAAATAATAAAAGGAAAGAAAAATGTATAATCAGATTGATGAATCCCCCTTCCCTCTCTTCTTCGATGGTCCTTTCTCCGCACTGGAATCCATCCGCAAGCACCTCCTCGACGACGACGACGAGCCGCCGACGGAGCCGGCTGCAGATAGCTATACGACGCCGTCGCCTGCTGGAACAGAGAGCTTCCTCAGCAACCTAATCTCAACAACCGATTGGAGTGACATTTTCTCGGAGGCAGCAACTGATACGACGCCGTTGCCAGGGGCAGCATTGCCGAAGAAGGCGAACTACAAGGGAGTGAGGAGACGGCCGTGGGGGAAATACGCGGCTGAAATTAGGGATCCGAAGAAGAACGGCTCCAGGATCTGGCTCGGGACTTACGAGACTCCGCAGGACGCGGCGCTGGCTTACGATCGAGCCGCTTTCGAGATGCGCGGCTCGAAAGCCAAGCTCAACTTCCCGCATCTTGTGGGATCGGCTGATTACGAGCCGGTCAGGGTGACCAATAGTAAGAAGAAGAAGCGCGGCTCGCCGGAGCCGAGCACGCCCTCGTTTTCTTCTTCCTCGTTGTTGTCGTTCTCGGAAGCGGAAATGGGATCTCCAAAGGTGAAACGAAGTAATTGTATGAGCATGATCGAGTCACAATGGGGTTTGACCTTCTCTGATAGTCAGATGCCATTTGGCAGCGGATTATTGGTTGATCAGTATTGCACATTGTAGAAATTAATGGTGGAGTAGGGAGATAAGATTTAGAGCACCTTTGAGTTTTTTTGGTGCAAATAATGAAGTTGGAGTTCATTAGGGTTGTATGTATAGTTCGGTTCATGCAAAATTGAAGATGATCTCAAATTTCCCGATTCGATAAGGTTTCCTTCAACTATCTCCCACTATCTAATCTAGCTGGGAACTGCTTGTCTCGTTACACAAAAGCTCAACTAAGAAAATTTCCTACTCCTAATCAGAACTGATTAGTGATTACAGATTTTGGTAAACCCTATACCGAATGAAAACAGATGACAATCAAGTGCTGCTAAACCTTTTGGATGGGTGAATTATCTTTATGTAGAGTAGATCTGTAATAATTGTTTTAATGACTAATCATAACTTATCATACCCTCAACCAGCTGTCATGTAGTCTTGAATTAGCAATATAATCTATTGTTTAAAGACGTCTATGATATTGTGATGAACCATGAAAATAGACCTCGTCTATAATTATTATAATGTTATGAACCGTTGCTTAAATAGATAAATATCTTACCATAATTGTAACTCTATTGTTCTGTTGAAAACCATTGCTTAAATAGATACATATCTTGCTATAAATATTGTAGGATTTTTATTGTTATGTTATGAACGATTGCCGTTAAATGCCAAGCGAGAAACAGATCAAAGAACAGAACCCACGTGGACATGGCGCCCGCATCTGGCATCTCTAGTCTCTCTACCTGTGTTCGCAATAATATTTTGTTATCTTACGAATAATATAGACAAGATTAGCAATTGTTACTCCCAATACCAATTCATATAGTATATAATAATGCTTGCTTTCGTGTTATCACAAGGATATGGCTAATTGGCTATTGATATTTTAGTATTTTATATAGCAAAACAACCACGTGTCTACTCAGTTTATTAAGATAAAACATCATTATACAAAAAAGAATCTATATAATGACAATAATAATAATAATAATCCTGTGATTTGTAGAAAATGGTGTAACATTTTGACCAATCGTTGATCCGATGACACACTTATCCTACTACGATGGGATCCCACCATTGCAAAGGAAAATAATGGTAGATCGCTCCAATAAATGGTCTCCCGTTTGGCCATTATCCTATCAGTCGCACGACACATCTCTCTACACGACTAAAACTTTCAGTATTGTATTGGGACTCTACAATTACAAAGAAAAATTAACGGTAACCCGCTAACCCTGTACGTATGAGAAGGCAGTCGACCGATATAGCAAAACCCACTTGATATGTGTGCATGTCATCTTCAATTTGGTCAACCTGCAGACCAAGATGCCGGCCTCTTTGACCGAATGGTCGACCAATAGGTACTTCGGTCGATCTCGATATGTCATATAATACAAAGCCAAACAAGTCCTATTGAGGTAGACATTTCCGTTGAAATCAGTCAACCTATTGCAGCAAGCGATTGACCCTTGTATTTCCTTCCTCTATAATAATCTCATGCAACAAGCAGCTGAGTGTATCATTTTTGATTGACCCGTTTGTCAAAAAACAGTCGTTTTCTCCCAAGTTATAATGACTAAAAAGTCACCATAGACATACTACATTTTTTTTTAATTATAAATAAGTTATATGTTACTCATTATGTATTCATTACTCATAAGTCATCACATGCCCTCTTCTTAAAAAAAAAAAAAGTATTTATGCAATCTAAGCATAAATACTCACATGGTTAAAAAAAAACCATTAAAAAGAACTCGTCTACTGAATGAGAGAGTTCAATATAATATTGGTAATGAGAAAAATGTGGAGAAACAAGGTAACGAAGCTTCCTCCCTCCCAGCAACCGGGGGGAAAATGGAAGCTGAGAAAGCTCACTACTTAACTGATCCACGTTCCTTATAAAAACCTCACTCATCAGTCAATCAATCGATCAACACAGATCAGTTTCAAAGAAGATCGAAGAAAAGAGCAAAGCTTCCATTCGCAGCCAAAAACCCAAAAAAAAAGAAAGAAACAGAAAAATGTGTACTCTACAGATTGATGAATCCCCCTTCCCTCTCTTCTTCGACGACGGTCCTTTCTCCGCGCTGGAATCCATCCGCAAGCACCTCCTCGACGACGACGAGCCGCCGCCGACAGAGCCGGCTGCAGATAGCTACGCGGCGCCGTCACCGGCCCGGACAGAGAGCTTCCTAAGCAGCCTAATCTCCGCCGCTGATTGGACCGACATTTTGTCGGAATCAGCAAATACGGCGCCGTTACCCGCGGTCGTATTGCCGAAGAAGGCGCATTACAAGGGAGTGAGGAGACGGCCGTGGGGAAAGTACGCGGCTGAGATTAGGGATCCGAAGAAGAACGGCTCTCGAATCTGGCTCGGAACTTACGAGACTCCGCAGGACGCGGCGCTGGCTTACGACCGAGCCGCTTTCCAGATGCGCGGCTCCAAGGCCAAGCTCAACTTCCCTGATTTGGTGGGATCATCAGCCGATTACGAGCCGGTTAGGGTGACCAATAGTAAGAAGAAGCGCTGCTCGCCGGAGCCCTGCACGACGTCGTTTTCGTCGGACTCCTCCTCCTCGTTGTTGTCGTTCTCGGAAACGGAATCCCCAAAGGCGAAGCGAAGTAATTATATGAGCTTGATCGAGTCATACCTGGAAAGGGAAGATGAACGGGATTTGACCTTCTCCGACAGTCAGATGCCATTTGGCAACGGATTATTGGTTGATCAATATTGCACATTGTAAAATTTGGCTTTGGGTCATTTTTCAAATTTGATGTTAGGAAAGAATAATAGAATACTTGACCTCCAGTTGACGGTGCTAATGTACTATCATGGATGAAGGGGTGGCACATATTTTGATTGCAGCTTAATTATAATGAGAAGTAGAGAGATCGTGAGTTCAACATTTGATGTATGATTTTTTTTTTTTATGGTATATGGTATTAAAGCCGTTATTTCATTTTCATATCAGGCATTTTGTAATGTCTGGAAAATCTACCGCAATGAACATGGCAATGACGGAGCAGCAGGGAGAAGCAGAGCACCTTGAGGTTAGGTTGCAAATAGTCGAGTTGGATTCCTTAGAGGTGTATATATAATTCAGTTAGTTCAACTTTGAAAATTTCAAATTCGAGTTGATTACAAACTTTGGTAAACATTAAACACAGTCACGTTAAATATTCCCACAAAATAAAAACATATGAGAATCAAGTGCTGCTAAACCTTAATTTGGACGGGTGAATTATATTGTGTGGAAATTTGTAATCATTTTTTGAAAACTAAGCATAAATTATCATACCCGCTCCATGGAATGGAACGGATCAATTAAGAAGTAAGAGTGTAAGACCATATCGTTGTTATGTCTTTGAATTAACCAATGTAATTTATTGTTTAAAGACATCTATTATATTGTGATGAACCATGAAATGGATCGATTAAGAAGTTATAAGACGTCTATATTAATTACTAGTGTTGTATCCGGCCCGTTGGCCGGTTTGTGGTCATTTGGGTATTTTTTTTTAGTTAAACGTAGGTGGTTTGATTTTTAGTATTGTGCACTGGTGGTACAAAAGAGTACTTTGATAGTTTATGGTTTTTAGTGCCCGTTAACTTTATAATTTTATTGAATTTGTATTTCATTTTATACTTAAATATAAGAAGTTTAAGTTAGACAATGAATGAAATGAAAAACTATCAGGAATCTATATTCATGCCTTGAGATATTTAAACATCACTGAATAAAATAAAAAATCAACAAAAATTTTTATCTTCGTTATATGTGAATAATTACCTTGCAAATGAAGCTTTGAAAATTTTATTACTATTTTAATTTAAATATTGTTGATTGTCATCTATTGAATTAAAAAGTAAATAATGTACATAATATTACTATAGATGTATTACATTTAAATATTTTAAAGATACAAAAATTTGAGGAGAAAAAAATGTGATAAGGAAATAGATTATTTGGACAATTATGTAAAGCAAATCCCAAAATATTAGCACAGATGTATTAACTTTATATTTTGAAAGAGACAAAAATGAAAAATATCAACAAAAGAATATTTTGACTTGAAATGACCTTTTTAAGTTATTCAATCATTTGAACTTTAGTTATCATAATTCAAACTTAACCTTTAACAATATGCTCATATTTTTAAATATTTTATTGACTATGTCCTATATTTTCAAAAGCGGAGCGGTTGTCGAATGAAAAATTTCAATGACTCATGATTAATGGTTTATCATTATACAACTATTTTTTCATCTTTAATGGAACTATTCATATGTAATTAACAACGTAGTTAGGTTGAAGAAGCATTTAAGTTATTCCATTGGACCATATTTTACGTTTAATAATTTTCTAATAAAAACTATCTTGACTTTAAGCAATTACATAGAGTAAAAAAATTGATTTTTTTTGTTTGATCTAATTCGACAAAAATATCGAGTCGGTATGATATGGATCGAATTATTGTTTAACCTACTACTAAACATGCGATCTTACCTTTCAAAATTTAATGTAAAAATTAGACATGCTAATTTGAAAATTAAAAGAATTTAAAACAATATAAATTGATTGTATTTTGCCAAGATTTCCCGTCTTTCTTCCACTTCATGTTTGCCGAAATCACTGTGAAATTAAGTTTCTAAAACTTTTGAAGGTTGATGCTTGGTTTATCTGTTTAACGTAAAACCCTAATGCGAAAAACCCTACTCCGAAGGAACTTCTTCCCAAACATCCACGCCACGATGATATATCATCTTTATCATCTCAAAATCCAATTCGCAATCATTATCTCATTTAGCAGTTAAACAACTTTAGATAGCCTCTATTTTTTCCTTAACCACACAAAATAAATTTACACAGAGCAAAATTCAAATAATTATTATGTAGCATTTACCTTAAAACAAATCTTCTTTTTCCTTAATCCTAATCGCATTTACTAAAAAGAAAACCAAAAGTCTAATAATAAATAGTGACCCTTGAGTGTTTGAAAAATTGTCAAAGTTGTCCTTCCACCAAATAAGGAGAACCAATCAAAGTGCAAGGTGGCAACAATGACAGAGAGTGAAGTGCATAATATATTGTGTAAATAAATAAATGTTATGATTCATTGCTTAAATAAATAAATATCTTACCATAATTGTAAGATTCTATTGTCCCGTAACCATTGCCGTTAAATGGTAAGGGGGAAACAGATCAGAGAACAGAACCCACAGGCCACATGGACATGGCATTGGCGTCCGCATCTCTAGGTTCTACCTGTGTTGACAGTCATAAATATTATCATTCCAATATGGACAAAATTTCGAGTTAATACCCCAGATACCTAGTCATAATATAAAAATAAATTAATTATATTGCTTGCTTTCGCGTTATCACATGGGTACATGGTTATTGATATCTGATAGTTTAGAAAGCAAAACAACCATTTAATTTGTCTATAAAAAAAATTATATATGTAAAGAATAATTATGACAATACTATCGAAACTTTGCTTCGATGATTTATGAGTCATTGCCATTTAGAGAAAGCAATCTAACAGTTCCGACAAATGACCAGTACTCCGATGATACACTTATCTTGTTGGCTATTACATTATCTGTCACAAAACATGATTTCACTACTAAAAAAGTTTATGTACTTATTGGGACCCGCCATATTTACAAAGAAAAATAACGTTGAACTAATATGATAGAAGGCAGTCGACCGGCATGCCAAAACCCTATTACTATTAGTGTGTGCATGTCATCATATTCAATCTGGTCAACCTACAAACCAAGATGTTAGCCTATTTAATGAAATATTCGACCAACGGGTTCTCTGGTCGACCTCGATATGACATATAGTACAAAACCAAGCAGTCCTATTGAGGTTGGCATTTACATTTCGGCTGACCTGTAGAAGCAAGCAACTAACTCTTTTTTTTTTTCCCCCCCCATTATAGTCTCATGAATCAAAATAAGTGGTGTGTCATCCAATCGACGGTCTGCCAAAAAACAAATGGTTTTTCCAAATGAAAGTCTAAATAAGCACACCAATAATTAAGTTATGTCATCATCCTTTACTCATCAGTCATCACATCACATGGCCATTTCTAAAGAGAATCTATATCTCACCCAAAAGAAATTGTGTATTTATACAATAAAATGATGAATGTTCGCATGGTCAAAAAAATTAAACCATAAAAAAAAAAATACTCATCCATCTACTCATAGAGAGAGTATAATTTTATATTGGGAATGAGAAAAATGTGGAGAAACAAGCCATAGGGTAACGAAGCTTCCTCCGAGCAACAATGGAAGCTCAAAGCTCACTCAACTCAACTGATTCCCGTCACGTGTATATATATAAACCTCAATACCCATCGAAATCAACCGTCACTCATCAGTTCGAAAGAGATCGAAGAAGAAAAGAGCAAAGCATCCCAAAACCAAAACCCAAAAATGTGTTCCTTTTCTGCACTGGAATCCATCCGCAAGCACCTCCTAGACGACGAGCCGCCGACAGATCAGGTGGCTGCAGATTGCTATACGGCGCCGTCCCCTGCCCGTACAGAGAGCTTCCTAAGCAGCCTACTCTCAACCACCGATTGGAGCGACATTTTGTCGGAGTCAGCAGCTGATACCTCGACGACAAAGCCCGTAAATACGGCGCCGTTGCCGGCGGCTGTATTGCCGAAGAAGGCGCACTACAAGGGAGTTAGGAGACGGCCGTGGGGGAAGTACGCCGCTGAGATCAGGGACCCGAAAAAGAACGGCTCCAGAATCTGGCTCGGGACTTACGAGACTCCCCAGGACGCGGCGCTGGCTTACGACCGAGCCGCTTTCCAGATGCGCGGCTCCAAGGCCAAGCTCAACTTCCCTCACTTGGTCGGATCATCAGCCGATTACGAGCCGGTTAGAGTGACCAATAATAGTAAGAAGCGCGGCTCCCCGGAGCCGTGCACGCCGTCACCTTCGTCGTCATCGTCGTGGCTGTCGTTCTCGGAAACGGAAACGCCAACGGCGAAGAGAAATGAAATGAGTATGATTGAGTCGTACATGGAACTGGAAGATGGATTTGACTGCAGCGGAATATTGGTTGATCAATATTGCATAATGTAATAATGTCTTATCATTTCCCAATTTCCTCCCCTTTAGCCAATTTTCATATTGGAGAATTGAAAAGAGTAGAAGAATAAGACTTGACTTTCCATTGATCAAGATTGCACAGAATTCGACTGCAGCGAAGTAGAGATATATCGTGATTTTACATTGAAATTTAGCTTCTTTTTTTTTAGTCGGTAGTTATGATTTATGAACATTTTATCCTCTCAACTCAAAACCTCTATAATTACCATAGACAAATATGAGATTTGGTGTTGTGCCTTGTGTTTTATTGTTTTAAAAATTGAACAACGATGTTTGATGTTTTTTTTTTGGCAATTTAACGGTAAGAGAGCAGCAATTTGTGTGCATGTTAGTCAATCACGTATTATGACTACTTGTCTCGATATTTTTGTAATTTTGTTCAACAATTAATTACGCTACAGTATAGATGAAAGTGATGACAGTCAGAAGATAGCAAATGGTTCGTCTTCGATCCATCCAACCCTACAAATCTGGCAAGTATCCCAAACAACTATTTTAGGTCACACATTATGTGATGTGTGGAGGAACAACACCACTACTGAACATTTGTGGCACTGCCTGGCGATTTTCAGCTGAAAGATTTAGCTGTGATGGATCATTATGAGATTAATCTCATTTAGCCAATGAAGGATGCCCTAGCTAACTCGAACTTGATAGAGATATGTTAAATACCTCGACGATTTAACATACAATAAGTAGATTGGATGGTCTAAGTCTCAAGCCCATGAACTTTGACCAAAATAAATATCCTGGCCAATCTTTTCGATCTATAACATCCTGGCCCGAACTATACATCAAAATAAACAATTTGGCCAGATTCGACTTTTGACCGTTAACTTGGACGGTCAAACGCGTTGACCGTTAGTCAACGCGCCATGTCACTGCCAAGTCAGCATAAAATATTTAAAATAATTAACAATTTCCACACATTCCCTAATCTTAAATTATTATAAATTAAAAAAAATGATCTAATACCTTAGTTAAACCAAAAATAAAAAACGAAAAAATTAAATATTTATCAGATCTTCTGACTTGGCAGTGACGTGGCGCGTTGATCGTTAGTCAACGCGTTTGACCGTCCAAGTTAACGGTCAAACATCGGGTTAGGCCAAATTGTTTATTTTGGTGTATAGTTCGGGCCATGATGTTATAGATTGAAAAGATTGGCCAGGATGTTTATTTTGATCAAAGTTCAGGCCATACGAAAATATTAACCCTAGATTTAATGCTCCTAAACTTTTGGATGAGATGAATTATCCTATGTGGAATAGATTTGTGAGAGATGTTTAGAAAACTAGGCATACACATAAATGGAATCATATCCCCACCTAGTTTTTTATATGAGAAGTTAAAAATTTATGGATGCTTGCAACACTATTGTCATGACTTGAATTTGCCAATGTAATTTATTTCTTGAAAATGTTTATGGTGTTCACTAATTGTGGAACAGAAGCCACATGGCGTCCGCATCTCTCTAGTATGTACTTGTGTTCCCAGTAAATATTATCTTATCCAATAATGGACAAAATTAGCAATTATATTGTTACTCCCAATATCAATATTCAGAATATTCAGAATAATGCATGGTTACGTGTTATCACATGGGTATTGATTCTGTATTGTATAATATATATCCCCCAAATAATAATATAATGATGCCGATAATCATGAAAAACATGTGGAGAAAGAATTCAAAGGCATCTTGCTTCTAGGATCCTAAGCAAGTAGAATATACAACTTTTGTATAAGGGTGACCAAACCCTTAATTGGAATACAATATTACCAATATTAGAAATTCAAATCCTGGTATGATAATTAAGAATCCTTACCTAGTTTAGAAGGATTTGAAGTTTGAATAGGTTCAGATATCATGTACTTGAAAAAATCATATATGGGGTCATCGGGATTCGAACATAATACCCCTCAATCACAGAATGCTATAATATCATGTCAAGAAGAAATTGATTCCAATAACACAAGTTGTTCTGAGAAGTTCAATAACAAATCATATATCATTTACTAACAAAACCAATATCGCATTCGCCTCTCTATAAAAGCCATCTCTTCAAACTTTGATTGGTTAGTTTATAAAATACGCAACCACGGTCAAATAAATGGATCGATATAACTCTAATATCATTTCTTATCATAGACTACTAGAGAACAATGAGCCAGATTGAGCTTTCACAAGTGTGACATAATTCCATGAATTAGACTCTACTACCATGGTATTTAAGAGAAAGTGCATGATGAAAACTTGGCCAATGCAATACTTTTGCTATTTTCTATTATATAAATACGTTACGGTCATTATTCATTACTCATCAGTCACCACGTGGCTACCCACATTTCTAAAAAAAAAAAATGTGTTTATACATAAAATATTCGCATGTGGCAAAAATATTTATAAAAAAAAAACATAATCAGTTCTCGTTTACTCAGAGACCTTAATTTAATATTTTTTTATATGGTCAGTTCAATTTAAATATTGGCAATAAGAAAAATGTGGAGAAATAGGCCAACGGAAGCTTCCGACCGGGGGAAAATGGAATCTGAAAGCTCACTTATATAAACCTCACTCATCAGTCCATCGGCACAGATCTCAGTTTGAAAGAAAAGCTAGCTTCCATCATTTGAAGAGCAAAGCTTCCATTTACAGCCCAAAAAGAAACCAAGAAAAAATGTGTACTCAGATTGATGAAGCCGCCTTCTCTCTCCTTTTCGACGGTCCTTTCTCCGCACTGGAATCCATCCGCAAGCACCTCCTCGACGACGACGACGAGCCGGCTGCAGATAGCTATACGGCGCCGTCGCCTGCCGGGACAGAGAGCTTTCTAAGCAGCCTAATCACGGCCGCTGATTGGACCGATATTTTGTCGGAATCGGTAGATACGGCGCCGTTTCCGGCAGCCGTACTGCCGAAGAAGGCGCATTACAAGGGAGTGAGGAGGCGGCCGTGGGGGAAGTACGCGGCTGAGATTAGGGATCCGAAGAAGAACGGCTCCAGGATCTGGCTCGGGACTTACGAGACTCCGCAGGACGCGGCTCTGGCTTACGACCGAGCCGCTTTCCGGATGCGCGGCTCCAAGGCCAAGCTCAACTTCCCACATCTGGTCGGCTCATCAGCCGATTACGAGCCGGTTAGGGTGACCAATAGTAATAAGAAGCGCGGCTCGCCGGAGCCGCCGTGCACGCCACCGTCGTTTTCGTCCTCCTCCTCCTCCTCGTCGTTGTTGTCGTTCTCGGGAGCGGAAATGGAAACGGAATCACCAAAGGCGAAGAAAAGTAAGATGAGCATGATCGAGTCGTACGTGGAACTGGAAGCTGGGTGGGATTTGACCTGCTCGGATAGTCAAATGCCATTTGGCAGCGGATTATTGGTTGATCAATATTCTACAATGTAAATTTTGGGTTTCGCTATTTTTTTTCTTTTTCAAATTGGAGTTGAAATGTGTAATATAGAATGTTTGGACCTCCAACTGACCGTAGACACGGATGAAGGGAGACAAAGAATGTGATTGCAGCTTATAATAAGATGTAGAGAGATATCTTTGACATTCAAAATTGTGGAGGTTTTGATTGAAAATAGCATAGATTGATCCTTTGGAGATCAATAGTTCGGTTCGTTCAAATTTCAGATATGAGTTGATCATAAATTTTGGTAAAGTCTACTACCTTAATTCCGATCCAGTAAAAACATGTGTCAAAATCAAGGAAGTTATAACACTTACTATGACTCCGAGAGTGGACTGAGAAAGAAATGCTAGATCTCAAACATTTTTATAGGTTGTTGGGTTTCTTCTTCTAGCTAGTCGTTGCAGGTTAATGTGGAATCGATGTATTACACCCTTGATTCCCTGACATTCCTGACTTTCCTCACAAAGTCACAAAGGTTGTTTGGAGGCCCTGAAGTTACTACCGAAATCATATACTTTGTATTACTTGTGTTTCATAACAGAATCCTTAACACATATGACGATCTAAGTCGTTGTGGATTGAACATTGTGAGTAGATGTGTTGTGTGACAAGGATATGGAAAACAAGAATCATATCTTTAGAACTTGACCATTCAAATTAGCAGGATGTGGAACATTTTTGTGCAAGAGTTGGCTCTCCAAAGGTCCTATTTCGGAGAGAGAGAGAATGAAAGGTTTGCTACACTGCTGTAAACCTTTGGATGGGATGAATTATTTTACATGGAGTATATAAATGCCATGCCAAGGGAGAAACAGATCATAGAACAAAGCCCACGTGGCGTCCGCGTCTCTAGTCTCTCTACCTGTGTTCACAAACAATATTATCCCATCGTATAAGTAGACAAAAATAGCAGTTGTTGCTTGCTCCCAATACCAATACCAATTCATTATATAATAATAATTATTATTATTATTATAATATTATTATAGTTTTAATATTCGTCATGAAAACAATATGGAGAAAAAAAAGTGAAGGCAGCTTCCTTCTGGAGATTCTATCCCAAGCAAGTATAACTCATTAATAAACCCTCTATCCATTTCAACATATAAAATACCACCATTCACGCTGAATTTGTACGAAAATGTCCAAATTCCGTTTGGATTATAAGAAATTTATATGAGAATGCGTAGGTACATTCTGACTGAATTTGTATTATATAACGTCGAGAAACGAAAAGAAAACACAAAGACAATCCAGTCTCGTCCAAGCAAGCTATATAAGCAGGCCGAGGGAGAGGAGAGGAGAGCCCACTAAAATGAGTTAACTACTCCTGTTGGGCTCTGAAAAAAACACAAGAAGCGGTCACCCACCATGGTTGCGCGGCCCATGTCCACAAGAACCCGAAAGAGCATTTCAAAGGCAGCCTAGACCAGCCCAGCTAGTATAAACCATAAGCCCGGCCCAAGAAATAATGGAGCAACAATGGCGGGTTTGGGTGGCTTTTCAGTGATGCGAGCCGGCAAAAGCAGTGTGATTGGGAGCAAAGTTGTCAACCCGCGAGTCGACCGACCCACTTTGATTCTGACTTAGTGAGAAAAATGGGTCGCAAGTCATCGTTACAACTTACAAAGTATCGGGTTGAAGGTCAAATTTTATCATTTTTTTTTTATTTATTTTGCGAAATGCGTCTATTTACCGATTTTTCTTTTCACCTAACTCAATATTTGAAATCCTTAGTTGAACATTTGAATATTGATGTTATATAAGTGTGTGTAAATTTTCACTATATGTTGGATCTAAGTACGACATGTTACTTTGGTGTAATATTATATGTTATTACTCATATGGTAGATGAGATTTGATATAATTTATCAGGATAAGTACAATATAATGACTATTTTTATATTTTCGAGTTAAAACGAGTGACCCTTTAATTCTTGACACACTAGTTCGACCGGATCCGAGTCAATCCGCCGGTTGACAACTTTCTATAGAGAAAAGGCTATCTCCCAACCCCAAGTCCCAACAACAGAAACAGGACAGGGCAGAGTCAGAGAGCAAGTGCAACTTGCCAACTTGTCATCTTCCTGATCAGTAACCCTCCAAATTCTGACACAAACCGCACTCCTTCCTTCATCCTCCAGCTACCTGCTACACAATCCCAATCACAAGAATTGATTTTTTCCCCGAAGAACAGTCACTGTTTTCCAATTCGCAATCTCCACTCGCTTTGCTTCCTTCCTCCTCCCTATGTTTATTGGTCGAAAGAGACCACGCGATTGATCAGTGAGAAGCTTAATTCGCAAACATTTCAAGGGTTTCCCCCCCCCCCCCCCCCCCCCCCTCCTTCTTGATTCAATTGGACTCGCAATCTCGAACTGTTACTACCCAATTGGTAAGTAATTCGTTTGCCGCAGAAATTTGTCATCTTTTCTTTTCTTTTTTAAGTTTCCAGCTTGCTTTGCCTTTTGCCCTTGCCGATTCCCTGATCTCCTTACTTCTCTGCTGAATTCCTATGCTTGGGGGATTGTCATGTTGAAAATCAGGGTTCTGGTTTCTGGGTGTTGAACGTGGGGACTCATTCGAGAGTTGTTGCTTTCGTTTTCTGTGTTTCTAGTAGTAGGTGGTATCTCTTTGTTGCCTGAGAAGGAAGAGTATTCTTAGACCTTAGTAACTGATCTTGAAGTAAGCTTATGTGAATGATCCTTCCTTCGGTGGAATTTTCAGCTCCATGGATTGACAGAAGATGTTGGTTTTGTTGCATTTCGTTCCTACTTCCTTGTATGTTCCCAGGGAAAGAAATAAGAAGAGAAATTTGGGTTCTTTTTTCAGGGAACCCATCGTAGAGCCAGCGTATATTGGGTGGTGTTGCTGCAACGCAAGGAATAAAAAGAAATGGCGGAATTGATTGGGCCAAGGTTGTACAGTTGCTGTAATTGCAGGAACCATGTTGCCCTTCACGATGATGTCATTTCCAAGGCTTTCCAGGTTCAATTTCTTCAACTCCTCCTGGTTTTGGACCATTGAGAGGAAATATGCTTGAATTAATTGCTTTGCTGAATGCTGATACACACCTGCGGTGTCGAATTATGTTTATCTACTTATTAGGGAAGACATGGACGAGCATTTCTATTCTCACACGCGATGAATGTTGGGGTCGGGGCGAAGGAAGATAGGCAGCTAATGACTGGCCTCCACACGGTTGCTGATGTCCACTGCAGCGACTGCCGAGAAGTGCTTGGTTGGAAATACGAACGAGCTTACGAAGAGACGCAGAAGTACAAAGAAGGCAAGTTCATTCTTGAGAAGTCCAAAATCGTGAAGGAGAATTGGTAGCAGTCCCCCACTCTCAGCAAATCATCATTTGTATTATATATATCCTTGCTTCCTTCCTTGTGCTGCTGATATCAGCTAGTTATATATGTGTTTGTTACTTTCTATGTGAAGAGAAGAGTGGGAGGAGAAGAAAGAACAGAAAGGAAGGAAGGAAGCTCATCAATTGCAAATATTGGCTTCCTTACTTCCCTGCTCCCATGAAAATCAATGTGCTGTTAGATTTCCTCCCTGTTTATGTTGTGTGCCTCAGTTACCACCCTAATGTTAACCGTCCTGTTTCGATTCTGGAAAATGAATGAATGGATTGGAATCGATTTTTATACGAAGTGTTTCCAGCATTACTGCATTGCTAAAGTGGTCAAGTCTCTTAGAAACAGAAATGGTCCTTGAAGGCTTTGCAAATTTCTTTGTAGAACTCGACTCTTATGTCCATACGGCCTTCAGAGTGAAATCATGAGTTTAAACGAGTGACTCGAAAGAGTGGAGTCGTGTTTTATGAAATCATTTCCGAAAAATGGGAGTGTATTTGTTTCATGTCGATGCTCCTTGCCCTCCGAACGATCGCTACGGGAGTCTTTTCAGCTGGTACTGCTCTGCTCAGACTACTAGATAGATCTTCCTGGCTCATCATCTAAACTGTGAGCTGCTCCCAGTTCCCAGCAATAGTGATATTCATAACCTGGTTAATTAGAGAAAGCTATTTCAATAGCAGCGTCCGAAATATGGATATGAACTCAACCCTCGATCTCTTTACCTTACTCGGCATGAATCCTTTGAAGGTTTGGTGAAATCCAACAACTATGCATTCTGAGTTAGATAGGAAGGTTGGTTGTAGATTCAGAAACGGTCTGATCATTTGTTCCATGCACCTTTTTTTTATTCCTGTTTTTGGAGTCAATTACTGATCAACTACATTGTTTAATAATCTTCCCAACCTCGGGTTTTCTGCTTTTGGAACATGCGAAAGGTGAAGAAGAAATGGATTATTTAAGGCACTACTAGAATACAGTAAAGTATAGTTTCATCTAATAAAGTCGTTGACATGTGATGATAATAATGAATGAATTGGCATTATTGCTTGAAGTAATCATGAATAATCTCTCAAGTAGGCGACTTTAATCAATTGATTGACTGGTTCAAGTCACCATAATCAGGCGTACAGGGTAATCAGTTTCCCCATTAATTCTGCTACTTTGCGGAATAACTCAACTACTTTATATAACAAAAATTTCTTTGAAGAATAATTGGGCCATACTTGGCAAATAATCCATTTATGTACACAGAAAAATCTGACAGTAGAATTCAATGATCAAGTGGTAACTCAACGAACAATGAAATGCCACCACAAAAGACAAAAGGTGGAGGGAAAAAAAACAAAGAATTTCTTTGACTTGCCCCAGCCACAACTAAAATTCAATCACTGGATGCAAACAAAGATTTGTGGACAAAAAGAATCAAACCAAAACAAGAACTAAAGGAGCAATCTACAACTAATACAAATCATAATCACATAACACTAGCTACTTTTTTCTTGGCCATCCACTTCATTTTCGCATTCTCCATTGCTTCCTCCCGCATCCTCGACAGTTCTTGGAAGAGCATACTGTACTGCATATCAATTGCAGCCAGTTCCAGCTGCAGCTCGTCACCTTCTTGCTGCTGCTGCTGCTTGTCTTCTTCCCCAAGAGACAGAGAGCAGATGCTGGACAAGCAGCTCATATTATTATTATTATTCACACCAATACAGTCTGAGCTGATGAACTCTTCATTTGCATCCTGTCCCAGGCCGTAGTAGTCAGGAGAAGAAGACAACATCACAGGTTGTTGCTGGTTGTTGCTAATGAAATCATCCGAGGAAGACACTGTGGTGAGATAAAACTCAGAGCTAGAGATGTCGGAAATGATTGTTGTCGCCCGGCCCTCTTCTTGATCTTTGTCGAACAGCAGCTGAGTATTGTTACTACCGAAAGAACCATTCTGCTGCACCATAGCAGCACCATGCAGCTTCATTATCAAGCTATCGATCAACTCAGCAATCACAGCAACATCTTCACTTGGCAATTCAAGTTGTTCAACCATCTCCTCTGCTATTGTGAGAGTAGTATCCGAATCCAGAAAATAGGAGAAGTGTATGTTCCTAGCCCGTCCTGTTCAAACAACCCATCAATGCAAATTAGTATATAATTATTACGATCTGTAGTGGTTTCAAGCAAAAGCAATAAACTTGCACCAATATAACCATAATAAAAAAAAACTTGCACAAATATATGACTCACCATATGAATCAGCAATGCGGAGAGTCATTGAAATCGTATTCTTGTCATTCTTCTCCCCTCTTAACCTGAACCCAGTTGTCTCGGTGCACCTCTCAACTTCTAGAGTTGAGAGCTGCATGGCTTCGTTCATGCTTTCGATGCAAGAAGTTTTTGATGACGACTTCTTGCTATGAATATCTATTTCCATGGGAAATGATTCTGATTGAAGTGAGTTGCCTTGCCCGAGAATCAGACTTGACAATTCCAGAGAATCAGAAGGTATAACTGCTTCCTTTGTACTGACTGATGCTGCTAAAAATGGGTCTTTTAGCAGTTCAATAGCAGGCAGTCTTGCAGATGCTGGGACTAAACACTTCTCTATGAACTCCTTAACTTGAGGGTTATCAACTTTAGCAAGGGAAGCTGGCTTTACACCCTGCAGCAACAAAACAACAAACAATAATTTTATTACAACAATAATGAAACAGCCAACCACAGTAGAAATAATATAATGCTCCAGGCAATTAATTAACACTTACTGAAGAAACTTTCTTGTATATCTGCGCAGGATTTCTGCATTCGCAGTATGGGTATTCACATGTAACCATCTCGAGCATGCACAAGCCAAAAGAATAGATGTCGACAAGTTCTGTGTACTCTTCATCATAGAGCTCTGGAGCCATGAATTCAGGAGTACCTGCACCACAAGAGAGGAATAAGTATAATTATCAAACTGACGTGCACATGGGTGTTCCTTGCACTTTAATTTTCAAGTAATACAAATTGCACAATGTTGCCAGTATAAAGCAATGAGAAAAAAAAATCTCCTGATGGGAAATAGATATAAGTATTTGATAGCAGAACTATCAAGCAATCACACCAAAGCACCATTATCCCTATACCAATTACTCAATATCACGATTACACATAACCAATCCAGTTTGTAATGGTTCTCCGAGGACAGATGTAGTACCTATAACACTTCGAGCAGTTGGCTGCTGCATGATAGTAGCTAATCCAAGATCTCCAATTTTAACTTGCCCATTGTTCCCATTGACAAACACATTGTCACATTTCAAATCACGATGTATGATAGGAGGGCTTTGACTGTGCAAATAGTGTAAACCTCTAAGGATCTGTCTAGCCCAGTTTTTTATAGCCTTCAATTCAACATTCTTATGCTTCTTGCGATACCTGAATCAGAAGAAGGGGGGGAAAAGATCAGAAACAGTAAGAATATGCATGGAAGCTAAACACAGACATAAACACACAAAAACAAATGTGACGAGCATACTCACTGCCTCAAACTGCCAGAAGTGAACAACTCCGTAATCATGTTGATAGTTCTATTCTTGTCATCAACCCAAGAGTGATAGGACTTGAGGATGTTTTCATGCTTCAGTGACTTCAGCAGATGAACCTCCGAATATAGCCTCTCCAACTGTTCCGGTGTCTGTAATGCATCTTCAATGCTCATTTGGTTCCAAGCAACTTCTATTCCGTCAGCCTCATCAAATGCCTTATATCTGTGATAAGAGACGAAGAAATCAGTACATGTGTCTCTCTTGTATTGAAAAACAGGGAATGCGAATAACAAATAGATAAACAGAGTGCTAAGCACGGGTAACTTACACAGTCTTGAATGCCCCTCTGCCCAAAATCTCATCATACTGCAGATTTAAGAAAAAAGGAAAGGAAAATATCAGCATCATAGTCAATAGAGGAAACAATCTTTTCTACACTGAACCCACAACGCATCAATATTCATCCACCCCAATGACAGATAACTTAGCTCAATTGAGAACCCGAGTTCATTGAGAACAAAAGAAACGGAAAACATTAAGAAAATATATTGAGCTGAGCCCACATACTAACTCATCTAGACAATATGTACCACAATTCAATAAATAGACCAGTTCAAACTAAGCTCGATTACCGATCCATAATGAACATATATATATCTACAGACTAAATTCGAGCTAAGAAGAGTTCTTACCCGAACGTAACGACCCGACGGATCCTTTTCCACAACCAGGCCATCGTCACACGAACCAGAATCCCCCATACTCAATTCAAGCATGAGAAGATGATCCACACCAAAAGGAGACGAGAAGGGGAGGAGGGGGGAGAAACGAACAATAGCAAAGAAAACGTGAGCAAAGAAGAAGAAGAAGGGAGAAAGATGGAGAGGGGGAGGATGGCCTCTATTAGAGAAGCTGGCGCAGGCTACGGCGATGTTCAGAGAACGCCTCACAAGCGACGGAGTACGAATCGAATGCCGACTGGAAGCGGAATCGACACCCGAACCCAAAAAGAATCATGATACTCGACCCCCGCAATTGGAATTCGGCGACGGAGATCGACAGCTGCTGCCTCTGTTGAATCCGGTTCGACGCGGTTATTACACAAGCCCTAGACTCAGCCATAACGCTATCCACATCCTTCGAGGCAAGGAGGAGCTCCCTCTCTCTCTCTTTCTCTGTGTTTGTTGGCTTTTTTCTGGCTCTAGAGGTTCGACTGAATCCAACTTCGAACGGCGAAAAGCTCAGCGAATCCGAAACCCTAAATTGAAAATTTTCGGGGCAGGTGGAGAATGAAGGAACGAAGAAAGGAAAGCGCGGCGGTTAATTAGGAGCAGCCGGCGAAAAGCGAGAAAGGAAAGTTATTCGAAAGCGGAATTTGGGAAAGTCGTAGTTGCCAGTTGTTGGAATGGAACGGGAAACACAGACTTCCCCTTTTATGCTCTCCTTCACTTTCTCTCTGTCCAATCAGATAAAGCCACGAGGTTGTTGTCAACGAAAGGTTTCCTTTTCCTTTTCGGTAAAAGCAGATCCGAGTCCGACCAGTAAAACAATTTACTGGCCCAAGCCCAAGTTTAACTAAAAAGCCCAACGGCCAACGGGTCCAACAAAAATAAAAGTGTCTGTGTGTACTGTTGTTGTTTCTCGTCTGGAGGTTAGGAATTGGAGAAGAAAATACAGTGCGATAAGTCGATAACACAGTTTCTGTTCACCGAAATCCAGAATCAAAGACTGCATACCGGCCGCAGTTGCTTCCCAGAAATCATCGAATAGGTACCAAAAATCATTCAATACATGCCAAAATTTTGAGAATGGATGCAGGTTACAATTTAACAATCCATGCTGATTGATTGAAATCAATACAATCATAGTACTGGCTCTTCTTCATCCTCTAACGAGAAGCAAAGCAGTTGATGAGATGAGAGCTCGATCATCATCATCATCATCATCGCATCCTATAGTGCTGAGTTCTCGAGACGACACAGCGCTTGCCATTCAATGCATACTTGACTGTTATATCGACGTCTCTAGGATTCTTCTTGTTTTGGGCAACTGTCATGCTTCCACTGAGCACTTCGCCTTCGCATATTGTTAATACGTCTTCCAAGTACAGCACCGTCTGTTTCCAATGTGTAGCCCTCGATCTTGGGCCTGCAAGTATTGCAGTGCATGTTCACCAGTTAAATGAGAGAGCAGCGAGAAACGAGACTGGAATCAAGTAGGGTAAAAGGAAAAGCTGGTCACCTGTGGAGAACCCCATCATTTTATGGCATTTGGTGAATGATACATCAAAGTAGGCAACCAATGCGTGGATGAAATCGTTGCGCTCTGCCACCAGCTTGAAGGGAGCAGTGAACGAGCAATCACCAGAAGTCATCTTGGAGATGTCCATCGTCTGCAATCGTGATAGGCAGAGAACACACATTAAACAGATACTATGAGTAGCCCAAAAGGATTGATCAAACTAAGTTGCAGTACTTCTTCCCTTAAATACCTTGAGTAGTTGGGAGTTCGTAACAATTTGATTCTGATCACAGGTGTCAACTAAAGGTTCTGCGATTGCTTGCCTCTTAATGCAGCTCATGTCAAAGCCATATACATTATTCCAAACTGCAGCAGTTGCAACGAATAAGTCACATTCCCAAATAAAATAAATGCATTGATTGAAAAAGAACAACAAATGAATTGCTACCACGAGAAAAAGAGCAAGATCGAATCCCTGAGAAGTAAGAGCAAGTAGATACACAAGTCATTTTTACAAAAGAGTTAAAGGATTGAAGAAAACTAACATTCAATCTTATCATCTTTGTAGTCTGCGTCCTCAATGGCTGTCAAAAAAAGGGAAGCTTTATCGGGTAGCACAATGCCATCATTGACCTGATGAAAAGCATGTTGGAAATGAGATTAATCAGAAAACCATATCAATGTTATTTGTATCGGTTAAAGTTCGACCTAACCTAATTACAAATTTGGCATTCAGTTAAACAAAAACCAGCTCAAAAAGTCGACCACATTATATCAACAACAATGTAGCACTCTCTTCTGTTCTGTACGATGAATGACTATCCAGGTGATGAGATTACTCGAACATGCACAATGTACTCAGGGAGCAGCAAAAACGGATTTCACATTCCAGTGTGGTTAATGATCAAAAGAATAAAGCTCTCTAGTCTCTACTATGAAATACAGAGCAATCTCTGTAAGCAAGCAAATATAATGAGAAGACTTACAAGCCATTTATCACGTGCGTACAACACAGTGTTCAACATGTTTTCAAACAAGAGAAAGTATCCCATCCACTCTGAAATGATTACATCCACTTTCTTAACTGGGAGCTCGATCTCTTCGATCTTTCCCTTTAAAACCGTTACGACTGCAGCAATGGAAGAGTGACAAAACAGAAATTTGAATTAGTAATAACAAGACGGGTAGCCAAATCTTCCCACAGACACAGAGTAAAGAAAGAGTGGACTCACCATCCGACATGCCGTTAGATTCAACAATTTCCTTCGCCATGTTAGCCATGTTTGAGCACTCAACCTACAAGTGCAGACATCAACAGAAGGATTTAGCTTTACTTGAGCATACATAAATGAACATACCCTGCCTTTGCCTATACAAAAATTCACATAAATAAGCAAGGCATACATACTGCATAAACATGGGCTGCTCCAGCTTTGGCACAGAACAAGGACAAAATTCCAGTCCCGGCACCAACATCAAGCACTACTTTGTTCTTGAAGAGAAACTTATTCTGATAAATGACATTTTGGTATGTCTTAGTCCTCACCACATCCTTCAGCATTTCCTGCAACAGACACAGTAGTTGGCTGTTGGAATATCGACTAGCAGCAAGCAAAGTAACATTAAGCAAAGCAAAGCAAATTAAAGCAGTCTAGTCATCGCTTCAACTCATTCATTCATGGAATAGATAAGAGAACCACAAGGTAGACTTATGATACACCAGACTGCCAGAGTATTAATTTATGAATATACCCACAACTTAGCTGAGAAACACAGCTCGGAACCGAATACTTACTTCGTGAATGCCTGCAAAAACACAAAAAGATAGAAGCTTTATTAGCTATTGAAGAAGGGCAACAGCCTAATGCAAGAAAACCCGCACAAAAGAATGGGGGGAAAAGGATTTGAAGGAAGTTTACCAAAGTGAGAGTAAGAATCAAAGTAGTAATCGGCGCTGGTTTGGTCGTCGTCGTCGCCGTGATTGGGACCGGTAAAAGTAGCGTCAGCTTCGGACATGGAGTCATCATCCATGGCAATGGCTTTGTCGCTGGGAACAGTATTAGAGACGTCGAGATTAGAACTGTCCATGGCCGGCTCTACCTCCTCTGCGTCCTGGAAACGGATCTTTGAGCCCTGAGGCTGCTGGGATGTTGGGAAGCTCGCGGAGCTGTTGTTGTTGGCGTTGTTCTTTCGACGGCCCATATGGGTTTGGAAACTAGGGTTTAGGGTTTTTTTTCCGGCTTTATCAGTAATGGAGGCGGGAGAGACAGAGAGGAGAAATAAAATAATGTTGGAGAAGAAAGTGTCCCTCAACCTGGAGGGATTTCATTTTATATGGTGTGGTGTTTTGAGGCTGTAAGAAAATAATCGGTGCGCCTGGAAAGATACCATTCTCGGCCGTAATTTTTTCTCAACATTCAGTTCGAAAAAGCTCATTCAACATTTGTCTAGTTTATTAACGGGTAAAACTTGAGTTAAGCCTGGATTTGCTAGCAAAGTTCGCGAGCCAGTTTCGATTTGATGGCTTGTTGAATTCAACTCGTGTGATAGCTAGTTTTGAATAATGAATTAGTTTGACATTAGCCATTTAGCCTAATGATATTTTATAGGTTTTGTTAGATTATATATCTCACTACATCATATGATGCTTAGAATTTGAACATGCCATAAAATATGTCTAATTTTCAACCTAAAAGATAAAATATGCATCATAAATGGTTCAGGTATTAGATAACACATATGAACAATTAAAAGTTACGCATAAATGACATTATACATGAACTCGAACAAATATTGTGATCTTATTAATGAGTCGAGCTCGAGTCAAACATAAGTTATGAATTTTCGTAAACATAATTATGTCGTAGCCTCGCAACTTCCGCAACTTCCAAGAAAAACCTATTCGTTTTTTCTCCAGCGTTTGTGAAACCCTATCAACAATCCAACTGTAAATTTTTTGGTATAAAGATTAGTTGATTATCAAAATGAAACGATTACACCACAATACATATATAAAATATTCTACTGTCGACCTATCGCATACAAAGTTGATTAAGAAGCAATTATTTGGCTCGATGTCTCATGTCCTTACATCATTTACTTGGTCAAAAACCAATACCTGTTTTTCTTCCAAGAAATACCAAAAAGAGAAAATTAGCTACAACAAAAACGAGAAATTGAAACATATATTTCTCCTGATCAAAATATCCCACAGAACTGTCTCTGCCTAACCAAGTTTTCCACTCCTGTTAAAGATAGGAACAAGTAGAAGTAACACAACTGAAGCAGCTTGCTTCTTTTATGTAGCTTGGCCTGGAAATAGGATTCATCCTGTCAAAAGCTACTAACCAGAATTTCATGTTAACCGCTAGTTGAGCTCCACAAAAAGGCTGGCCTGTGGATGCAATCCTGCTTCTTTTAAGCTCAGTGGTCGCTTTTCATCCCCGTAAACAGTGCGTGGGAAATTGGAGACAAGGTTATAATCTTCCACTTGTAAGCAACCCAAAGAATCGACATAGTCGTAAAGGGACTGGATGGTTTTACTGCTGTGAAACCTCCTCTCTTTGCGTTCTCCAGTTGGGAAACGAACCAAAACCTAGTCAGAGTCACAGAAGAGGTTCCCAACTGAGTATTATTACGACGCTCCAAAATGCATAACATCAGCGATCACACATCCACTCACAAATGAGGTCAAAGGTTCCAGGATCAGGGGGTTGGTAGTTCTTACCTGGGTAACATCAGCTCCTTTCTCAGGCTCGGCCCCAAGTGCTAAGGCTTTCTCTTCCCGCATTCGTGCCCGAGCAGCCTCTCTTTCTGCGGCCTCTTGTGCAGCTCTTTCCCGGGCTTCCTCTTCCTCTTTGAGCTTCCTCTCTGCTTCAGCAGCTTCTCTTGCAACTCGTTCTTCTTCTTCTCTCCTCTGGCGTTCCCTAGCCTAAAGCGGAAAAGAAGAAAAATCATCAAGAAGCGAGACCACGAAAGGCAAAGAAGAGTTCGCGCATAATCAGAAAAGGTAACATGCCTGATCTGCTTCAAGTGCAGCCCTATAAGCAGCATCTTGCTCCTCCCTCAACCGCATGTTGCTTATTCTTTCCTCTGATTCAATCCTTGCTGCAGTAAGAACCGGTGCACTTTCTTCAAGCACTCTTTGCAACAGTGTAAGCATTTCATCAGGCGATTTTGGGCCTTCAATCTGCAAATGAAGAAGATGACTCGGTAATCGTGTGTGAATAGTTGGCACAAAAGAACAGTCATCTGAATAATTAGAAATCACCGGAACAAATTGGTAACTATAACAGCTTTGCTCTATAAAATTCAACAGGATGAAACATTCAAACTCTTCATCCAATAGCAAACCACATGAGTAAACTTAACAATAGACATACAACAGAAGCCTCAGTTTCTCCCCATAGCTGGGGCAACTACCAAAGCCAAAACAAAAACAACCTATTATACAATATACATCCACAGTTCTTCTAAGTGCAAACATAGTCGGGACAGTCCATGAAAATCAAATTGCACATATGTAACCTGGTAAACCCATCAAATCCTTCCATTAACTTCAAAACCAAAATGTTCTTGCATACATTACTAGATGTATCAAGCAATTCTGCTGATGGCAACTCACAGAACTTTCTAATTGAAAATAAGAACCGAGAATCGTGAGTATGAGACTCCCAATCACAGAACTGGAAGCGAAATGTTTTCAACTAAATTCGACCTATTACACAGCACTTCCAACTCCTCAAGTGACATAAGAACAAATAATTGAATGCTGGACATGGCAAAGGACATAGAACATACCTGCTGAAGCAACGCTATCCTCTGATTAGTAGCAGGCATAACCACAGCACAGAACGGATATCTCGAAGCCTTCAAGCTATTGCTCATCTTAAACCCTTCACTAGCCCTAATACTCCCTCCCCAGGCGACGAAATTGTGGTTAATGAACTCAGAGAGAACCTCCGAACGGAGAGTTCTCTCGCAGAATCCGGGGCTGTCAGAGTGATCAGGAGAGTGCAAATAGACAAACAGCAGCTTGAACGAGTTCCTGGACCGCTGGAGAGCATCCATGAAACCCTCCGTCACAAAGTTCGGCCCACCAGCACCATACTCCCTCTCAAACGCTGCCACAAAATCCATGGCCTCCCTCGCCGACGCAGATACCGAGACCAACCGGGACGAAGACTCGCCGCCGTTCCTACCTGCACTCGGTCCTATCCCAACCATTCCAAGCGAGTAAGACAAAATACCACCGGCGACCCAAAAACCGAGACCTACCGCACCGGAGACTAACCCGAGTCCCCCAGAAATCACGGATATAGGCAAGGTAACGAGCTTCCATGCTAAACCAGGAGCAGCAGCGGCGACGGCACCAACTTCGGAATCGGAACGCTCCAACGCCTCGGGAGGAGCTGAATTCGACGACCCCGCGGGCACAGTACCAGTGTCGGTGGCAGTTACAGTCGATGCGGAAGCCGCCCCGGCGGTTTCGTCGTGGCTAGCCTCACCGCCGGTGAAAGAGGAGATCGCGAGCTCCAGGTCCCATCCATGAGCCTGAAGAATCTCCGTGCACAAGTCCAGATCTTCGAGGCCCGTGATCGCTTGGAAATACGCCAATTTATCGGCTACATCGACCATTATCGCTCTTATCTTTCTCTATATCCAATCCAAACTGACCTCAAGAAGCAGGTGATGAGTCTGCTTCTTCCCTTTCTTGCTACAGTTGCTTCGCCGATTCCAATTCTCCCGCTACTTTCTACTGGAATCTTCCGCAGGGGAGAAATGAGGGGCGGGCGGGTTTATGGATGTGGTCTGAAGAAGACAATTCGCGTTCCTTCTTCATGCTCTGAATTGGTTTTACAAAAGAGACGGAAAATCTCTTACTAGCCCACGGAAGTTGGACATAATTACAATATCGCCACTTTCCTGGATCGAATGCTTAACGACGCCGTTTAAGGTGATACAACAATCTCCGATTGAGCACAGGTATATCAACAGAATTTCATAATCCAAAATGCAAGAGGGCTACAACAAGAACAAAGGTGCATCTATACAATCTCTTCAATGAAAGCCTTCCCTCCAGTTTTGTCCTTGGATTTCTTCACAAGCTTATGACCACCGTTGCAACAATCCAAGACAGAGGCTTGCTCTGTTCCAACAATGGTAGCTAGAGAAGACCAAGCTTCATCAGCCTGTTCATTCACCCAACACATGATAAAGTAGACTTTCCTCTCTGCGGGCTTCAGCTTGCTCCTGATCTCTGAGCTCGAATTCCGACGTCTCTCTGCTTTCAGCTCCTTCACCCCGGCTCGAACCAACCTCTCCAGGTCGGCAAGCATGCATATTAGAGCACCACGACCAAGCGAGAGCAGCGTGATCACGTCGTCAATGATGGACAGTCCGAATCGGGAACCCCCCATGTGCCTGTACTCGGGAGAGCAAGCTTGCTCCAAGCAGTAAGACAGAGATTCCATCACATTTTCTGACTGAGAGGCTTGGCCTAAAACTTGAGAGACGCTCAACAAGACTGTCACTGATCCCATGGCATCGGAGTTCCAGTCTCCATTGTAGAGCCGCAATGTGAAGCAGTATGAATATATGATGTCTACCAGATGGATAGCTAGAAGTGGAGAGGGCTCTGTAGTGATTAGCTTTGCTACTGGTGGTAGCGGGGTTTGAGGGCTATGAGGGATATCAATAGATGACTCGTCTTGTGCACCATTGTCTTGAAGGGATGATGATGGTTCATGATCCATATAAGTAATTGGTTGCACGAGTTGAGTTCCTTGCTTACTGAGTGAGATGGCTCTGGCAGAAGGCTTCAACCACCAAGGATCCCATGGCTTGAAGAACTTGCTAAGCTCCCCGGATGCTAAAGCTCTTTCGAATCGTTTCTTCTCTTCGACAGAGAGATCATCGAGAGTAATTTGACCTCCTATAGAAGACCCAAAAAAAAAAGAGAGAGAAATTTTAGAAGGTTTTGACAACGGAGTACATCAGGAATCCAGATATAATAATCTAGCTTCATAGTAAGGATAAGTAACATTACCAGAAACCATCTTTTCAATGGTCTGCTCAGACAGAAATGAATCTGCAAGACATCGAAAGAGATCCAGTAAGAACCTAACAAATGGGTCTGCATAAACCTATCGAAAATTGCAAATATCATCTCCAATTTTCATTTCCCAAACATGGTGTACCCAATTTCAATTTCAGAAGGTTCGGTTTCAAAAAGTTATGCGTCAACCTGCATTCTCTGTTTCATGAACCCTTCTAAAACCCCTTCAAGAACTATCACACTTAGCATAACATTGGGCTACAGCCTATGTACACCACTTCTCTAAGCAACTACACACATTTGAGTGAAACAGAACCCAGTAAACAACCGAAAAGCGTACCTTCATCCTCATCAATAGACCGCATCTCTTCTTCATCAGAGTGAAAACGTTTCAATATATCCACCATTTTCCGCCTACTGTCATCGCCAGGTTTCAAATGCTTCAGCTCCTCAACTACGTTCTCCCGCATAAACGATTCAGTGCACCGCACACTATGTGACTGTTGATGGAAACAAAAAACCGAGCAAGAGCATGAAAACCCAACTTTTGCTGGTGGACAAGAGAGATTCATGCTTTCAATTTCGAGCAGTAGCTTACCTTGTAGCACTGGAGAGAACAGTATCGTGAATTGCACCGTGGACAAGTGTATTGCGAGAACTGCTTCTGGCATCTGCAAGACGTGAACAACACAAAAGTCAAGTTCACGAATGGTGACGAGCAATTTCTATACAAATCAAGCTGGAAACTGGAATAAAGAGAAGCAAGGACGCACACATGGCAGATTATGCGACAAGGTGGATTCAGGAGCGAGGCATTAGACGCTCCTTCCTCCGAGGTAATGACCGGCTGCTCCATCACTAAAGGTCTAACGCCAATCCGAACGAGTCTCAAACGTTTATCAGAACTTGGAACTCTCCATGGAAGTTTCAGAACCCTAGAAAATTCCAGGAAATTTTTGAAAGTTTAGTTTAGCAGAGTCGATTGCTTGGTTTAATCATAATAAAAAAAAGAGTCGATAGCTTGGGCTTAAAATTGGATCAATAGGCGTCCCATGGGCCGAAGGCCTGTATCACTTGAGCCCTACTTGTTTTTGCCATAAGCATTCCGAAGCGGAAACGGTTCGATACGAAATATACAAGATCATTGTAAGTTAGGTCACAAAACAAAAAGAAAAAATGACGAGTGATAATATTCTACTTGTTTGATTATTTATGTTTGAATTGTAGAGTGAAGAAATTAACGAGGAGTACAAGTTCGACAAATGAGGAGTATTGTAATTGAAGTCGGATGACGAACTGTGAAGCGTGCCTCAACATTAGTTCTGCTCCTTCTATATATCATTATCATCCAACTTTGGGTTCAAAAGGAAAATTTAATGCAAGACTGAGTTTCAGCATGATAAAATAATGTTCCCAAAAACACTATCTATTTGGTGGTGTCCTTGGTTCCTCATAAGTCAACTAATCGTACGAACACATTGTTAGAGCATCATTAAACTTCAAGACCTCTAATTCATCCTTCCGCACGAATTAGTATCCTGTGATAGAAGGAAAATAGTGTTAAAAAACATTGATCTTACCAACCTTACAAGTTACAATCATAGTGAAACAGAGATGTTAAACGCACAATAAACTACCTTCTTCGTACAAAACTTCTTAATAATTTGGAAAAGCAAACAATCATCATTGATTTGTTCTAGTATTTTTAGGCAATAGTACTTCTGAATACGAGAACTAAGAAGGATAAGCAAAACGAGACATTAATCAACTTTTGATATCGGGTAACAACAAACTTATGTAGATCATAGTCATTTATGAGGTTCCATACATCATAATCATTTAAATGGGTGATAAAAGACCATAAAACCTGAAACATTAGTATGATTAGAGAATGTTACAAGAGTAAGTGAAATGAGTCAATCGGATCAAGTTATAATGACGACTAACAACAAAAGCACATGAACCCTAATCATCCCAGGATTCGAGTTACACCAAGTAACATACTCTTAGCATTTGAACAAGATGACCACATGAATCCTAATCATCCTAGGATTCGGGTTACTAATTACTGTTCCCTTTTTGCCCCCCACTCCCGAAGAAAACTCAGACCCTCTCAAGGACCTTCACTGTTTCCATCTCAACCGCAATTCCCCCATCCGCCGCCGGCTTCTCACTCCCACTCCCGCCGCCGACTTCGAATTCGCACATCTCCGCCAGCTCCTTCACCGTCCCAACCGCGATGTCAACCCTAGAAGCAATCTCAATCAGCAGAGACGCAAATGTCGCGGCCGGAATCACTTCCATCAGAGGCACGATCCCCCCGGATTTCGCTTCACAATCCTCCGAATCCGCCTGCTTCAGCGCGTCGGGAAGCGATTGCAGCGAATTCTGGAGCTCCCGAACCGCGGCGTTCATCTCCTTCGTCAGGAAATCCACGGCGGCCGATCTCGTCGCTGTTTGGATGGTTTTGGCCAGCTCTCTTGTGATGTTCGAACAAGTCGAGCTCACTCTCTCGCAAGCTTTCTTGAGGTGATTCTTGACTGGTTCCGGAGCCTGGTTCTCCGAATTGATGCAGCCGTTGAGCGCCTCGATGCAGTAGGCGCAGCTTCTAATGGCGGCTCCGATCTTCAGGTACTGCTTCCATGGGTGCTTGAAGCTGAATTGGCCGTGTGCTGGCTCCCATCTCGCGAAATTCGCCTGCAAGAAATAGGGGAAAGTTTGCAGACCAGGTCAATTTCTTCTTCTTCGTCCTTAAAAAGGAAAAAAAAAAATCGTAATTTCTGTGTGTTTTAATCAAGGGTTCGTCACTTACAAAGGACTCTTCAGATGCCTTGGAGCCCAGTACACATCTGTAACCAAGCGACTTGTTGGCAAGTTGTTTGTCAGGATCAGTTTCTTCCTTGTTCTGACCAAAATACAAGTCCATAGATCCTGAAAACATGTACAGTTGGGATTGATCATGAGCCTTAGGTTGAAAATGCATAGTGATAATTCTGATGTGCTAGCTCTTTTCAAAAACGGGATGTAAGTTAAGATGGAGTTACTTACCATCCAAGGAATTGGCAATCTTGTCCATGTTGCGAATGATAAGTGTATGGAGCTCCTGGCCGGCCCAAATGGGGCAGATGAACATGGTCACGATGGTGACCAAGGAAGTTCCGATGATGATTGTGGCCATCCTTTGATGAGCCACATCAAACAGTCGTTCAACCCGGTATCCCGATATACTCACAATGCTGAAGGTGAGGATGAAGATCAGGCAGCCATAGTCGAACCGAGCTTTTATAGTTGGGATGAACCTGGAGAAAGTTGCTGCTGAGGCTGCATGCATACAGTTTCATGAGCTAATTAGGTTAGTGATTGGTGTCAAAGAAGTGGAGGAAAAATAACAGAAAGAGGTCAGAACCATTAATTGCGTGTTAGTTACCTAACAAGAAGATAACAAGACCAGTAATGATGGGTTCAAATCTCTGTCCAGGCTGGCTAGCAACCCAGTGGACTCCCAAGGCAAGAAATCCAGCTAAAGAAGTAGCAAATACTCTGTTCAAACATTTATAGATTGTTGCACCTGCAACAACACAACAAAGATTAATAAGATTTTGTTCACTTCATTAATCCTATTGATCAAGTGTTGATTGCTTTTGTGTGTCAGGTACTTACCTACGCTGTTCTCGAAGACAACTACAACAGTCATGACAGCCCACATGGCATTGCCACCAACACCATCATACAGAGGTCTCATGTAGTAAAAGAGTGAGACCAGTGTGAGAGCCATTCCTGCTTTAATACAATGGACGAATTTCCTAGGGTCGTCCACCCCTATCTTCCATGCTTTCAGGAAGAACCCTCTAACCCTAATAAAGAACGCCATGAAGGACTCCTTTAGGGCAGCCCATAGTTTTGAGGCAAAACCACTTGCCTTTGGGGCCAATGTCTTCGATGAACCATCTCCCACATTTATTCTCCACTCCATGTTAATCTTCTCCGATCAGGTAAATATTGGTTTCTGGTGTTGGGATATGTGTGTTGAGATAACAACACAAGTGTATTTGAGGTTTTGGTGCCTTGGCAAGAAGGTGTTAATTTGCTGCCAAGGTGGTGTTAGTTCCATGCAAATGAGGGGAGGAAGGAAGGTGACTGGTGACGATTATTGTATGCTGACCATTGCTCTATTTATATACAGAAAGGAGGTGATTGGCATCCCATTATTACCCATTAAAATGGAAATTTAAGAAAAATCTCCAATGGAATAGAAGCTCTAGATGGTCATTCCATCGTGCCCTATTTTCTCTTTTTGTTTTATATGGTAGGTAAAGTTGTGTGATGACGATTATAGACAGATTTCCAATTTTCTTGTGCAGATTGTGTTGTTGCTGCTGAATGCTGATGATGATCAGATGAAATCCGCAGCCACACAGGTGTCATACTATATTCTCATGATCATTGTTCATTTGTTTCTCGTTGTCAAGAGCTCGAGACATTGTGATCGCATTGCACCTCTATTATGTTACGCTTTTTCTTTCTCGATCATATTGTTTTACTTTTACATGCTTGTTTTGCACCACATTCTATTCCAATCTATCTGCACCATGCGAATAGTGAACATATACTCAATTATGGAACTTTGAAGACAAACCTCTTACATGTTAATCCACTCCACTAATCAACTGTTTTCATGAGTGATAAGAATAAGAATAGGCAGTAATTTTTTTGTGTTTGGTATTGTGGCACTGTTCATGATTACTCTCAGTGGGAATGTGATCAGCTTCCTCTCTGATCTGTTTCCCCTATGGATAAGAAAAGTAGGGAAACCCAAGAGTTGCTTAAGTATAATAAAATATTACTGATATTTATGCATAAGCTGATGATAATATGGAGGACCACCTTCTGCATTTGGCAAATTGCCATTGTGGTCCTCACCATTCCCCTCCCCTCCCCAAGAACATTTGAGGAGCAACCCCCCCCTTCCTTCATTCCTTCCCTGTAGGTTATATTAGTTATGTCCCTTCACCCTATATTATAAGGACACCTACCCCTTCATTTCCCCTGCTCTGCACTAACTACAACTCCCTTCTTTTTCATATTTCTTAATTCCTCTGAAGCACCATTTCCTCCTTTTTGCCAATTGAGGCAAAGCAACAGCATGTCCCTATTGGTTCAACTAAACAAGCTGAATTCCTGAACCGTTAAACACTGATCTTCACCAAAAGTTGCAGGAATATTCTGGTATTTTTCACTTCCTAGTGGGTGAATTAGACAATGTTTTTGCCATTCATGTGGTTCTGCTGAAATACCAATCCAGCTGTTCTTTCATAATATAGAATCTGCAGATCTTGCACTTCCAAGTATATACTATTGTCTATTGATTCCCACCACCTAATTAGGTCATGAATGGGACAATTAGGTTTCCATCACTGAAGAAAAGAAAAATGAGAGAAGGGGTTTTTTGGGGCTAGGGTTCCATTGGCTTGTGTACTTAGTTTTTGACATTTGGGTTGAATGGATACAGCACTTATCTCCTGTTGATGGAAACCCTTTTTCCCACAAAGTCCATTGATTTGAAAAGCACACTCAACTATCACAAAAAGGTTGGCTTTTTACTTCCTGTTCTTGTTTTATTCCGTAGGTACCATCTTAGTACCTTCAAACATAAATCAGAAATGAACAAAGATGGTAAATGCTGAGTGGAGTTTTGACAACTTCCAACCTTCCTCATTGTCTACCATACTAGAGAGACTTTGATACTCTTCTTCTTTGGCTATATGCATCTAGAAATAGTGAATACTTCTCCATGTAGGGTTTGAACTCCAATTATTTAGAGTTAAGCCTTGCTATAAAAGGATACACTCTATTTAGTGTACTTGTAACTCAATAAAAAGGGATTGGTTGATCGGAAAGCTGAATCGAATATTTTCGACACCCTTCCACACTATGTTTATTTGTCCGCACAGAGGAAAAAACGCTATAAAAACCTTGTGTTAAACCACGTACATAAATTTCATGTCTCTTCTCTTGTATGATTGCTCTCGTGTCCTTTGTTCTACTTACACATTTCCATCTAAGCCATCCCAAGTCATATTCTCACAGTTCTACAAGTTTGGTTCATTCGTTTCCTCTTCGCTCATTGCTGCTCATCGTCATATCTTACTAGTTTCGAACCCGAGACCAAGAGATTGGTTGGTGAATAATGGTTGGGGCAACAAGTAGATTTTGTCATGGTGCACAATCTGTTATCCTTCCTAACAATAGGATCACTTGCATAAATACCTAATATTTTCTGAGGTTTTACTAATTCTCCTAACATAATCTGGTTTTGCTGACAGCAATCAGTTTCGGCTACCTAATTAGCCAGTTTTTTAACTTAGAGAATCATTTAGTGCTCTGTGGTTTGTTCTTCCTTTTTCCTCAGCTGGCATTTTAAATAAACCAAAGACAAGTTCCTTTACTACTTACTTTACTTTTTCCATCAAATAACAGCTTCAAAACTAGTCTTAAAAAGATGACAGATCTGCAATAGTGATTTGGGAAGAAAGTGGATGGTTAGTGTGTTTACACCAGCAACCACTCGGAAACCTGAAAAAATATATAAAACAAAAAAGAAGGAAGAAAGGTGAGTGATCTTTGCATGACAAGGAAACAATAAGAACCATGAAATTACTACGACTTAGGCTTTAGCTTTAAGAATCTGTGAACGAACGGCGAGCTCGAACAAAATCAAGGTTGAATTACGTAAATTGCCTCGAATCATGCGTCGCTAGAGTTTGTTCTAGTATGTTTAGGGTGGAGTTGGATGTAGCAACGAGTTTGGTTTGAGACGGCGACGAGTACAATATATTGTCCAAGTCAGGTAATTAAGGTCTACGTGACTATAATCAACAACCAAGTATTCACATTCAGTATCATTCATCTACTTTCCATCTTACTCTACTCTATCTTATCACCACTTACTCTATTCTAACTACTGATCTCCTCTTAAATCACAGCATTCAGCCTCAGAATCATGAATTGCTCAAGGTGTTACAACTACACCAGAAGAAGTACTGCTGCTATCGTTGAGTTGTCTCTGCCAAGCCAATGGGACAAACCAGTGCCCCTGGTTGCTGGTAACTTCTCGACACAGCAACATTACTTGACAACTTCTGGTCCATCCCACTACTAGCATTCTGGGGTAAAAGTGGGACAAGGGACCAAAGTACATCTGCCCTTGTCATGGACGAATTCGCCTCGATCACGAATCGTGCCCATATCTTATCATCTTGAGCTTCCATCACTCCGTTCAGTATGTTCAACCCGAATCCCCTCACTGCCTCGGCTATTTCAAGAAAGTATCCCTGGTCCTTGCACAGAATCTGGCAAATAATATATCAGAAACAGAATGACTTTAGTAGCGGTTCGACTTACTTCCATCCCAAGGAGATTAGTGAGCAGTTGCAGTAATGTCTCTAACCTCTACAAGCATTAGTCCAGGCGGGACTAGATCTTTAACTACGACGGGACAAACCACTTTTTCATCGCCAACTTCTAACGCCCAGGTAGCTCCACAACCACCTTCTCGCGCTGAAATCTGTACAAATTGTTCAACCTTAATTGTCTCAGTAACTGGCCATGTATAAAATTATCTGAAGCAAGGGATGTTGGACATAAATTATGACTTACTACCTTTGGCTTATCAACTTGTTTAAGCTGGTCTGCATATTTTGCCACGCTCTGCAAGAAAAGCATGTGTTTGATGGTTCTGTACAACAAATTGTCAATGCTATCCTGTGATATCAACCAAAGAAAGCATACATCAGTAGCTGCTTCTGTTAAAAGTATAAGTAGCATTCTGTAGCTTCTAACCCTTTTTTGGTTCCATTAACAAGAAACAACTCTTTACAATAGGTTTATTTTTATATGGAATCATTAGTTTCTCTTCTAGCAGCTTCTGTTCCAAACATTTAGCATGCTGATATTGCTAAAATATACCAAGAGTCCAAGACCTGAAAACAGTATGATACCTTTTCAGCATTAGGAACTATGCCCCTCAACTCCTTGAGGCGGTCTTGGATCTGCTGTCGATCTTTTGGCCTTGGCCGAGTGCTCTCACCAGGCCTAGCCCTCTTCTTGGCACCCGACTTATTAGCAGGATCGTCTGGCTTCTTAGCTTTTCCTGGAATACCTCCTCTAGTGTTGATGCTGCTGAAGCTGTCTTCAATCAATTGTGCCATTGGCGACTTTGTCTTGTCCATACCACTAGCGGACAGCATGCTTGTGCTGCTGCTAGCTGAACAGGAGACATTCCCTAAGTGAAGTTGGTTAACACTGAGTGATGAATTCTCCATTTTTCTTCTCTTGTTAGGTGACAATAGTCCATCGTCGATAATGCTGGATTTAGTACTAGCAAAGCTTGAACTCTTATGGCCACCTAGAAGCTCTTCAAGTCCCAGTTCTGAGAATAAGCCCTTCTGCTTCCAGATACCATTTAATGTTGGGTTGAGCTTCGAGACTTCTGCGCCAGTACCTGGCTGAATACCACTAACCAAAGGTGCCATCAAATTATCCCTTTTACCAACTTGTCCATCAGCGAACTTTAGACCAAGGACTACGAACAGATCACTCTGAGCAGCATAGGAGACTGCAGGTTTTTGTTGTTCACTGCAAACATCTTCAAGCAGGCTAGAAGGTGGTGCACCAAATCCTACCGATTGTGAAACGTTCGCCTCAACTTGTGGAGTCATAACATTAATGCTTTGGCTTTGTGAACAAGGAGTCCACTCAAATGGGTCCTCCAACATGAAAAGGTTGGAGAAATCTGTGGAGAAATCATCCTGCTTAAACTCTTCAGGAAACCCACATAAGGTTCCTTGTTCCTCGAGCTTAATAACAGTCGAAGGCTCATTCTTAATCCCAGATCTTTCAGCATATACTTGACTTGACTCGTCCACATCGATCAACACTCCTGTATTGTAACATGGAGCAAGTGTTGCACTCTCTTGCAAATTGCCATGAGACATTGGAGTATTTCCACTAGATGAAAGCATCCATGGAAAATCACAGACCTCGATCTCTGAAGCCAATTGTGACTCTAGTGAGGTCAAAATGGAACCTTCACTGCTCCATGTACTGATGCAATCCATTTTGCCTGTTGACTCTGGTGAAGCATGCTCACGGTTTGAGTCCATAAGTGAAGGAACAATCCTTTCTTGTTCAATATCTGATGTTGGAGCAGGCGACCGAGTGAAGTTTGATGAAGTAAAACCGAATTCTCCGAGCTCATCACAGTTTCCACCAAGGATGGGTGAGATGGTTCCAGCACAGAAGGAAGCAAACCAGTCACTGAGATCAGAAGAAGCAGCATCGTAGGTCAAAGAGGAAGCAGTGCTGGTGGTCATTGGACCGAAAGATTCAGCTTTCTCCATGTCACTAAACAATCTCTTGGTTTGATCCACAAACTCTTGTCTCTCAGAAATCTGCAACAAGTAAAGAGTACATTGCTTGTTCATTCATCATCTGAAAAAGTTCATGATAAGATTTTTTTTGTTTTTGTTTTTGGCATCAATGTGAAATGCACAAACCTTATGCACGGATCCAAGCTGTATGACCCCTTGTGAACCCAATGGGATCATGCAAACTGTCTGCAGACAAGAATTGATAACATTCATTAACATTAGAAAGCAGAACAAGATACATGAACATATTACACATGTAGTGTTCTTTGACAGGCACCTTTATTCCAGAAGACAGCAATCTGGTAATCTCAGAGTCACTCCATCCACTATCATCAGCATCACAGGAAATCCATTTGTGCTTCCCACTAAAAGCTGTCTCGCCAACCATTCTGCATCAAAACAAAAACACCATCATCCTGTCAAATACTGTTTTTCTATGCCTGGATAAAGCAATTATTATTACAGTAGAATTCTTGAAATTTCCAAGCAAATTGTCTGCAATTATTAACACTGGAGCCTAGTTTTCTTCAAATTCGCTTACCCTTCACCAAGCATGTGGACATGGGGAAGCAAATCCTTAACTACTGTCTTCATTTGCTCTTCATAATAGGCATCCTCCATTTTTAGCAACCTGGTAAGCATACATCAAAATAAGAAACAGCACTAAACGTTAGTTATCAGACATAATTGCCAGAATTACTGTTAAATGCAACCAGTAGCTACTGTTAAGATTGATGCTGTTACATTGTCAATGGCTGGAATATGCTTCAAATTGACAAAACAGGACAAGATGAAAAGAGAAAAAAGCGGCAAGGAGAAAGGAATTTAGATCTTGGATATCATTTTATGGATGAGAGAACTTTTGTTAACTCCTCTTATTTAAGGTATTCTATATTGCTTAACCAAAAAGGTCAGTACCCCCTAAACCCATTTCAAGCTTTGTTTCTTCCCCCCTTTGGCTGCTCCAAGCGACAAATTTTCAAATGGGACAAATTAAATTACTATTCTGCTCTTTCCCTTCCATTAGTAGACAAAGTTTAAGATTACCCACCAAAAGAAAAACCAAAAGCTTTCATCTTTTTCAAGTACTAGGTTAACTATGAGAGTTAATGAAGCAAGCATGCCAAGAAGAACAAGAAGGAGAAGGAACTGACATGGAATTGCGGTGATCAAAGCGCCAGAGGAGTCCCAAAGACCAGCCATTGCTGCTGGAACAGAGGTCCTTCAGCTTCTCCTTGACAAAAGATTCCATCTTGCCACTACCCATTGTTCACCCCAAAAAGAGCAAGCGAAATAAAAACAAAATCAGCGCACCAACGCCCTCTCTTTTCTCTTTTAAAGCCTGGCTTTGGCTTTCAAAATCTCAACAGCATCACCATCCACCCTCCGCACATTAAATAACCCAAACAGCAACCCAAAATGATGGCGAGGAAGCGCTCCCTCAGAGCCTCAGGTTACCTCAGAATCATCAAAAGAGCAAAACACTGATGTAGTGGGGGGAAAAGAACAGAGATGGAAACAAAGAGGGGAAAGGAGTTTCCTTGAAGTGAACGAAAGGAGGGGGGGAAAAACAGAGTGGGCGAAAGAGGAATTGGGTTGGCCAGAAGTGGCAAAACAGAGGTTTGTCTTTTGATGCAACAGACTGTGATGTTGTGGTTATGGCGAGAGCAAAAAAGAGGAATTAATGAATGCGGAAATAAGGAAGAAGGAACTGACAACACCAAAAGCCAGAGGGTAAAATGGCTTGCTTCTTCTTTATACTATCCAAAGGAAAGGAGAGAAGGAAGAAAAGCAGAAGGAAAAGAGAAATGAATGAGCTTTTGTCTCTCTGGCTCTCTATGGCTATGAGGTTTTTGTCTCTCTCTGTGTTTTTCTGCTTTCTTTTCTCGATGGAATCTGAGCAATGTGGAGAATTAATATTGAAGGATGGGAATACTGAGATCTTCCCTAACCAGCATTTACTGCCCGTTTTTATTTTGTTTGGATTTATATAAATAAATCTCTTTTTGGTCGACCTGTTTCCCGGCCACCGGCCCCAGCTGGATTCTCCTTTTCCTCGCTCTGTCTCCGGTTGCTCTCTTGCTGGTTTCTTTCACCGTCTATTCCCTGTCATGCTAGCTTCTTGCTTTTGTTTACCATTTCCTTTCCCATAGATAAAATGCTAATTAGGACTATAAAAAAATAATAAAATGCCGAATTTTCTCTAGAGATTGGAACATGAGACATCAAGATTTAAGATGATTAAGCAATGGTATCAAATTCTTGTTCACTACAATCCGTTGTTGATAAGTAATAGATAAGAAATCTATTGATTGTGTACCTTTTTTTTATAATGGTGATACATGTTTTATTTTTATTTTTTTTAATTATGTACCATTTTACAGATTCGAATATGGGATCTCCAGGTATAAGACTAGTGGTATTATCACTAGACTAAACCCATGTTCGTTGATTGAGTACTTTATAACATCTCAACCCTTTCTCTAACCAAGATATTGTCTGTTTCGGCCTTCGGGTCTAATCCCCATGTTTCTTAGTTTGGGTGATTTCTGGTGTATTTTCGATAGGTTGATCGTTTATGCACTGCTCCATCCTAAGTACGTGAACTTCCAAGTTCTTACAAGAATTCATTCATTTCGTTCCGAAATGTGTCTTGTCGGTTAATGTTGAATTATTCTTCATGACTCATAAATCTGTGCATGTATTGTCGATATGAGATATGTCTAATATGTTATAAGTTTTGTATTTGAGTTTTATAATTTATTTTCTTCGGGATATCCAATAAAATTTGGATAACTTTCATTATGCTGAATGAAAATCGAAAGAAATAAATAGCTTTTTTTTCCCTTCTTTTGTTGGTCGCACAACTATCATTCTGTGACTAATGGATTTGCTTGAGTGCACGCAATATTGATGTACCTTCTGCATTTACTACTCTTTTAATTACATTAAAATGTAATTAATAGAAAGATCCAATAGATTTGCCATTTTTTTTCTCCGTCCAAGACAACATGGATAATACAAACCATACAACAAGTTATGACAAACAAATTATCAATGTCAACAGAAAGCCTTAATAATACCATTATATAATAATATTCAATTTGTCAACGAAAAGCCTTAAAAAAATACCATTATAGGGGAAGTTGTTTGCTATGTTATAGTTATATACTGCTTCCAAAGGGCACGTGAAATTGTCAAATGCAATTATCGAATTAATTAATTACATAAGAAAGCACAAGCAAATTAAGACTTTGTAACAAGCTAGCTAATATATCTATAATAAATTCCATCCAACTGAATTTCACAGCCGAGTCAATGGCAATACGTAAGATAAGATACACCGAATTGGTAGCTAAAGAGGTCACTAAGCTTTAAAATCCCATCATCAGTGATGTGTGGAATTACATATACAATATACTATTTTGAAGTCAGCAAATAATTTATTTCCCTTTTTCCACCCTTGCTTGTAATTTAAGCTTCATTCCCACGTATAAATCCTTCATTAGTCTCCAAGATCCCAATCCACTGTCCTCTCAAAGAAGACAAAATGGTGTGGAAGGACTCTGATAACGGAATCTACTCCATTCGAATTGCCTATTACAGAATTCGGGAACAACGACTTCAACACCAGACGCGACATTATATGCCATCAAACGAGGATTTGGAGTTCTGGAAGCTATTTTGGAAAACTAATATTCCTCCTAAAGTGCGAATCTTCTTATGGAAAGTGGGGAGGGAAATCTTACCTGTGGGCAGTAATATTGCAGAATGGATAGAGGATGCTAGCTCGGATTGCCCTTTCTGTGGCCTGCCGGAAGACCAAATGCATGCCCTTCGTAACTGCAGCTGGATCAGAAACAGATGGCAAGAGTGGGAAGATAAAGCTTTGTACGAGATTGGAGAAGATAAATCTTGTCTCGAATGGCTGAAAGAGGTTTGGAAGAACTTTGATGAAGGGAAAATTCAACGATTTTGTGCGGCAGTGTGGTACCTATGGAAGGAACGGTGTAATCACCTGAATAACAATTCGAAGTTGGAAGAGGAGGAAATCATTCCCCGGGCGATGGCGTGGCTTAGCTCCTATCTGGATGCGCAGAGATCCATGGATCTTTCTCTCACTAGCAGTGTCGGGTCGGCCGGGCCGGAGAGGTGGGTTCCGCCGCCGGAAGGGTTTTTCAAGCTTAATTCCGACGCGGGGATTCTGCAACAATCTGGGTTCGGGCTGGGCTGCATTTTTCGGGATTGGAGGGGGGAATTCAAGGGTGCTACTGGTTTGAAGGAAAAAGGGGCTTGCCGACCTATCGAAGCTGAGGCGAGAGCTGTTGTTATGGGTCTTAGGGAAGCAAATCGGAAAGGGTTAAGCCCTCTTATTGTGGAATCGGACTGCCAATTGCTTATTCAGAAGCTAAGGAGGAAGGAGGAAGATCGAACAGAGGTGGGGAGCTGGTGTGGTGAGATTTGGAGATTGGCTGAGGTAAACGGGAGCTTATCTGGAACTCAGGTGAAATGGAGCTTTACTCCTCGAAGAAATAATGGAGTCGCTCACTGGTTAGCTCACTCTCTGGGAGTTTGGGGCCGTCAATTTGTCTGGGTTGACAACCCGCCTGTTTCTTTGCTTTGCCTCCTTGAGAAGGATTTGGGCCGCGATATTTTGGGCCCGGTGTAAACTCTTCATCTTTTATTATTGATTCAGGTTCCCGTAAAAAAAAAAAAAACCATGCTCTAGTTGCATTGGAAATTGGCATATGAGTTCTTTTCGTTATTACAAGTAACGTTTCTTTCATAGGATTAAAAATCCGTTGATCGCGATAATAATGTATTGTCTGTAACCAAATTTCAAAATGCATGCTAAACAGTACCACCCAATCTATCATCCTTAAACTAATAGTATAAGGATGATATTTTTTATGGGGAGATTAGGATGACGACGAAGTTGATGATGACAAAGGAGAACTATGCATTAGCTAAGCTGAGAAACAGCAGTAGGTTTGTTAATTCGGTGGGTTTGTGCAAGTGGTCCATTATAATTGGTCAAAAGAAATGTTTGGATAGTCGATTAACATCAGCACTAATTTTGATGGATAGCAATAATAAGCAATAAGCTAATAGGTCGAGATCAGTTCGAGTACATCCACCCTATCATCTCATAACACACAGTCACACACACCACAACGTAAGTTGTTTTTAGCATCAAAATGTGTGTTGTCCCTCTCGATATGTTGCTTAGGTTCCTACCAAACTACTCATCGCTCCTTCCAATATATATAGAACTAGCCACTCCACCCTAGTTAAACCGATCTACCCTTCTGTCTCAATTTAAACAGCTCATTAACCTCACCACTTTAACTCGACCTGTTTGGTCTGTTTTGGGTGAGTTCGACCCGTCCTGTAGGCGGGGCGGGCGGGCATGGGTACGCTCATCGAACCGACCTGTCCTGACCCGCCCCATTCTCGATCCGTTCTTGGCTAAATTACATGTAATCTTAATCAAATTAAATTTTCTTTTATTGCAACATATTTTATCTATAATAAAGTTGTAAATTAGTGAAAAATCTCAATTTCTCTAATAATTTAACTACATTTATCATAATATTGCTTGTTTTCTCGGTCTTATAATAAAAATAATGAATATTTCTAGTGTTTTTCATATAAATTGCATACCCATTGGGTCGGCCTGCCCCGACCCGCGACCCGGGATAAATTACTCGATCTGGACCCGACCTGCCACGGGGCGGGTCTGGGTACTAAGAAACCCGTCCCGAGCCTGCACCATTTTCATTCCTAATTGCATCTTATATCACCTTCTCATCGGCATTAAAAATGGCACTGAGGCAGATCTGAAGGGTAATATCGATACCCATATATGCCTCGTGACACGTCGAGATCAGTTCGAGTAATTTATTATGGGGCGCGTGTTAGCGACTCATATGAGTACGTGATTGAAAAGAAAAATATTAGAAATATTATTTTTTTGATTAAGAAATTAAGAAATAGTTAAATTACTCGAGTTCTCGCCTAATTTCAAATTTATTAGCTAAAATGTGAGTTACTAAAAGTAAAATCCTAATAATTTGAGTAAAATTACATGTATATTTAGAGAGAGAGAAAAAAATAAATAATGAGATGAGTCATGACGATCAGGTCAAAGAGAGTACTCATACACGCTCCCCACACCACTTATCACGCAAGTATTACTCGATCCAAAACATGTGAAACAGGGTCCGTTGTCATCTCCAATCTGCATAGAGACCAGCTTCCCGGCCGTAATAATTGTCTATTTTATATAATACTGAAAAAGGGGAAAATCTAGTTATGTATTAGAAACCCTGTAGGAGATCTACGATTTGATGAGGAGCCCTACGTACATAGAGCATATAGGTATTTGGGTTAATGATTAGTTTCTATGTATGGATAAGCTGTTACCATTATGATGCACCAAAAACTAAAGACGGGTTTGAATTGAAAGCAGTAGTTAATTAAGCTGTTACCTTAGCTTTTTGCATGCGCTATAATCATTTCCTCAGTTTTCCCTCTCTCTCTCTCAAAATGTATATTTACTTAGTCTAATAATCTGATTGCAGCCTCGTAAGTTCTGTCCAAACTGGACCTAGTAAGTAGTAACCATATAAAGACTAGCAAACAGCAGGGAATAATTAAGGAAGGAGCTGATCACTCCACTCTTTCTCAGTTTACAAACTTGCCCACTTTACCATATATGTTGTGTGCAGCCTGTATCCAAAAAGCACCAAAACTGTGCAGCTGATAAATGAGGTTGCAAAGAGTGATTCAGATGCTCTGGTTTGCGGTTCAAGAATAGAATGTCCTTGTCTAGTTGGATCATGCTTGGCTTTCTCTTGTTTTGATCTTTTCCTCGTTGGTTTGTGTGTTCCTCTGGATGTTGAGGCTGTTCTTTCTTGATTTGTTTTCTCATGTTGTATGGTATCCCCTCTTTGTAACCGATTTTATTAGTTGAGCAATATAAGTGATCCCTTTGTCAAAAAAAAAAAAAAAACAAAATCTGTCTAACATGAGGGCTCCAGCAGTACTACTATGCCCTATCAATTCCATCTTTGATTTCATATGTGTATGGTGGGTAGGGAGGGAAAGGACTAAAGAGTAGGGCATGTACCCACAAATTAAAGGTCCCAAAGCCTATAAAAGTTGAGGGGGACATTGAATCATTCTTCATGATGCAGTGAAGGTTAGGGGGAGAAGATGGTTATATGGAATAATGTTGGAGGAAGGAAGGTCATGTTGTTGGTTTTGCCATATTTCTGTGCATCCCAGTAAGTGTGACATTAGATTATATTATGGGTCCCCATGTACAACTTGTAATTTCTTTCCTTTGTCCTTTGTAAGAGCTTATTGAGTGATCAGTGTGAGAATATTGACTTATTAAACCCTAGCTAGCTGCCAACATGATCTTTTTTTTCTTATTGTAAATGTGCATACACTATATCGCCTTCTTCCACCATTGATCACCTTATCTTTTCCATTTCATCCAAAACCCTTCTGGTTTCTGCCCTAGAGAGTAGGTAGGATGACAACGGGTCAGGTCGGGTTGGAGTGGACAGTCGTGGATATGTTATTATTCTAAATAGATCGGGTTTTACCAATACCTATACTCATACATAATCGGATAAAACATCAAAATAGTATCCTTACTCAGACCGGGTATCCACGGTTATCATGGATGATAATTTCTCTTTGCCATAATAAATAAATATAAAATATATTGAGAAACACAATGATAATTTTCAAACAAAATACATATGCATGCAGATAATCGGACGAGTTCAGATTGGATAGCGAGAAAATCATGTCTATCCATCACTCGCAAATATTCGGGTTCAGATTTTACCCATACCCTTTAATAATCCGTCGAGTTCGAGTTTTACTCTACTCGGCGACTAGGTTGAATTAGCTTCCACTAGTCCAGCTTCTGATGCAGACACCATTTGCTAATTATATCGCCTGATTAAATTAGGTCCTCTAAAGGCATGGCATTAATATTTCAACGTTTCACCTGACGTACTGGAACCCATTAACCTTAGCTAGTTGCAGAGGGCACTTTCAGGGTGGTAAAAAGCTAAGCATGATTATTAGGAAACAAACCCCAAAAACATGTTTTGATTTGCATAACACAAATATGATAATGTTGTCCAATAAATGAGCATCAAAGTGTACTATTTCTGCAATGTGAGAAAGAAGAGATAGAAGGGTTGAATGAAATCTAAAAACAAAGGGCCCGATGGATTTGGGGTGTCCCACCAACTGTTTTTGTGCTTAGCTAGCTAGTGGGGTGGCTACTGTTTTCTGAATTCCTTCCTTGTCAAAGAGAACGATCGATCAATTCATCGAGTACCATTCTGAAAAGAAAATAGCAAAAGGGCACAGCAAAAAAGGGATAGCTAGCTAGCTAGACAGAGAAAATCGCACAAGTAGTACTTATGTTAAATCATCTAGGTCAACACTCCATAATCTTAGATACTACACAGTGCTATCATAATTTCGATTTCAATCTATCGACGATAAGGGATTTCATAATGGCATAGTCATGTCGCAGCTCGCAAGACTGGACGAACTCATGCGTCTTCCTTGAACTTCTACGCCTTGCGAGTTGCGCTCCGTTTGTGCAACCCAATTTTGCAAAAATTTCTGAAGTAAGAAACAAAAAGAGAAAGAAAAAAAATTTAAGGAGGAGAAAGGAGAAGGCTTGTTATGTATGGTAGCCTGGTAGGGTTTCTGTTCTCAGTTCTGATGATTCTGTCTCCTGAGCTCAACACAAAGCTTAATCATGGCCGTCCATATATACAAGCAAGTTGCAAGTCAACGGCCAAGGAAAAACCCTAGCTATCTGGCTCCCTCCTTCCTCTCATCCGATAAGTTAACGTAACGATCCATTTTGGTTTGCCAATTAGTGGGAAGCAGTAAAATCTAAGTGTAAGATTTAGTTTGTCAACTTTATCTCTTCACCTTTTTGGTAATTAATATAATTAACCCCCAAACAAAGGAGAACAAAGCCTGCCTTAACAGGCAAATAAACCGATCATCAACATGTTTTCTCACAAGTTAATCTGAATGTTGTACATTAATTTTCCTTTTTGTTTCAGAGATATGATTGAGTGGCCGATTGTGGTTATACAGTTTTGATTAAGGTTAATTATAAGATGGAAGCTAATGATGAAGAGGCTTTTTCCAGTTTGGCCTTTCTGTAAAGCCATGTCCAATCCCATGCCATGCTCTATATGTATATTCCAGCCCTCTTCACCTTTCCTTTTTGCTCTACAGTATTCATTGAAAGTTTTGACTTAGCAGCAAATTAAAAGGTGCTTTAACCCAATAATACGATTAACGAGATAGACAACTAGTCGTACGTACGATGTTGATGTAACTTGAATCGAACTATATCAGCCGCGCGCTACCAGGTTGAAATCTGGTCTGGTTTTGGGACGGGTCTGTAACCGTTTCCTTTACCAGCTGATTGGATTAGGTTTAGACCCACACGGAAAAGTATATAAATACTTGTCATCTCCTCTGTAATCTATAATCTCCTTGATATAGTGAAACTGACTCTCTCTCTCTCTCTCGCTCGTGGACTAGCTAACACACATCGTGAACCACGTAAATCGTGTGTCTGTTTTCGATTCTCACTTTCGTATTCTTGCTTTCGGGCGATTTTCCGATCCGTAGCAGCACAATAATAACAGTAAAAAAAGGGAGCGCATTGACTTATGCACAGAAAGAAAGACATACCTCAACTCAATAGGCCGCTAGCTAGGTACCACTATGGTGATGAGTGGCAATCATCAGAGCTTTAATTTGCAGATCGATCAGATATGCCTTCGACGAGAAAGCATAGACAATATTGAAGATCAATACGAATCGTAACCTTCACTTATGCATTATGATCTCAATTCATAACTCCAGTTATTGTGCTATTAATTTGGTATCTTTCCTTGGACGTATACATGTAAATCCTTCTTCAAATTATTGCAAAAGGGAATCCTATGAATATCTATGACCCAAGAAAAATCTCCTTTCACTCGACATATATTCTTTGTTTTTGGTTTGTTTTGCTGCTGTTGTGATCGAAACACTGTTGTGAATCAATAGTTGGAGTCTGGCCTAATATTTACGCAAGTCTGGTTTTTTTGAAAAGAATTGAAGAGAATGCTATACATAATAGCAAAAAAATTCAATTTCTTATTCGGTGAATAGCTAGGAAATGTTTTCTCGAGAATTCGACATGCACAATTATGACAACGTAGGTTCGGCTCATCGGCAAAGGTCTTGTTGCACCCATGCATAGATCGTAAGTTCAGTTCACGTGGCCTAACATGATATAATCTAAGTAAGTAAAATATAAGCGGATTAAGAGGGATACAGTGATTCAAATTCGACTACGACCTCAACACGTCTTTAACCATTGAAAATCGCATGATCCTAACCAAGTTATGATAATTCAGAGTGCAATGGGAAAACGAAGAGAAGTGGGGAAAAGGGATCAACACACATTCCCCTAACCATAGTTAGTAAAATACGGTACGGGAAAGTTACGTGAAAAATACGTATGGGTATTTTACTTCGTCTCTAAGCTAAAATTATGTTTAATAGTACGTTAATAGTCATAAATATATAAAATTAATCATTTTAAAAATAAATATATATTATACATAATAGTAAAGTTAACAATTTAATTCGTAAAATACGGATAATAAACCTCTTATACTGATTTTATACGTGTTTAGTACGGGAGCCATCAAATGAATGAGGAAAAATGAAACGACTTGACAATAATACGAATACAAAAGTTTTAAACGGATAAAATACGTACGAATTCGTGTATTAAACAGAGTATTTACTAACTACACTCCTAACCAATCTTGTTCGTGACTGTGGCTATCTAGCTCGATGGTGACCGAACCTTAACGAATAGAATGCGGGACACGTGGCCGGCGATCTGGACGTCCGGCGGCAAATGATCTGACGGCGGTTATTTCGAGGAGCGGCAAATGATCTGACGGCGGTTATTTCGGCAAATGATCTGACGGCGGTTATTTCGAGGAGCACGGAGCTGGGCAAATAAGGACCGCAGTGCCGGTCACAAAGGGGACATGTGTCAGACGGCCCTTCACTTCTTTTTATGGGCTCATTGCTCTGTAGTGCTGTGGGGCTTTGGGCCCATTGGGAGAGAAGAGACAATGATTCTTTGAGCATTGATTGGTCACCTCTTCCCGCCACGTCAGCAATCCTGTCTGGAGGCGGAATCAATTACCCTGTCTCTGTGATGGGATTAGACGTAAGCATCTTTTCCTTTCGTTCCTTTTTTGTCCCTGCCTGCTTTTGTTTCTACAAGGGGGACCACTGGGGTTGGGCCATCAAACGTGTATTCGGTCCGGCCCAACCGTTTGATGGCTTTTTGTTTGATAATCTTAGTTAAGCCCATGGCTTGAGCCCAGTCGACGGTTAATGGTTTCTTACTTTACACTTTACATGAATTGAACCCCACCACCCACCGGCCCAAATTTTGGAGGCATTCCGCATTCGTTTCGTTCTCTCATCTTCGCTTTTCTTCTCACCTCCCATTCCCTGCGGCTCGTAGGGCTCAAGAACCGGTAGCTCCTTCACTAGAGAATTGGGGGGAAGTTTTTCGTTGGGAGGAGGAAGATGGGCGATTCCATGGCTTTCATATGCAATATTCGGCTTGCGTGGAGATCGGTCGCAAACTAGATGGGTTTGATTCCCTCGCCGCCGGGGCTGGACTGATATCCCCTTTTCCATCGGTTTGATGCAAACTACCCGCTGTTCGAGGTAATTCGATGCTTCTTCTGATGATATGAATTTGCTGCTCGTTGGAGCTGTGATGGGTGAGTTCATATCAGTGTGACTGTGGCGGAGCTAATTTCAGTTTTAGAAATTGAGGGGGCCTTCTTAATTTTGCATCTCAATCGAATTATTGCCACTGAACGTGATTAGTGATTGTTAGTAGCAACTACTGGAAGCATTATTTCATTTTTGATGCCGTTATGGTGGGTTTTTAATGGTCAACAAGAAAGTTTGTTCCTTTATTTCTTCTGGTCTGAGGAGGAAAGGAGTTAATGAGGTTTTGGATGAGACTGTGCTTAATGAACTCCAATAACTCCAGAGGAATCGCAGTTAGAACTTAGAGTTGTAGATTGTAAATTGTTTCGTGGGTTTTGGTATATTGAGTTTGATATGCCCCACCCAGATCATGGCTCTAGCTCAGCTATTGAATCTGAGTATCTTGATAACTAGCAACAGTCTGTTAATCCTGATCGTGATTTTTGTTGATTCCTATCGATAGCCATGGTTGGGAAGTTTCTAGACTCTAGAAGTGATCTTTAGCTTAGTTTATATTCATGTTGCAATCTATTGTGCTTCAAATGGGCGATAACATGAACCGAGGTTCCTCTGCTTTTTATTGGTCTGGACTTTTTTACATAAAACTTCTGATGGCTGACAGTGTCCATTTTGTAAATGCTCTGCATGTATAACTTGCTGGTAACACAAATACACCACTTCTTTCACTCGAAGAAGGGATTCCCATTTGCTGACTACCAAGGTATCTGCAAATGGTTGAGTAGGTTGGAGCAAATAGAGAATGGAAAGCAACTCACATGCAATAGGAAGTTTATAGCACCACTATGCGAGCTGTGCTGTGAGTACTGTTTTCTACTACTTGCTTCATGTTCTCAATTTCTGATCAATCAAACAGAAATTAGTGAGAGCTGAGTTAGGTTCTTCACCGTCTCTCTGGCTGATGATGCATAAAGTGGGGAGCTTCACTGTGTTTGTCTATTTTCAGAATAACTGCATAGTTCTTATTCCGTATCATGGTCATTGATTCACATCATTTCCTTGGGAAGAAGCATTTTGAACAAGTGTTTTTGGGATTGAGACATTATGATTCGTTTTCGGGACTTATTTGCTTTGTCATGATGGCTGATGGGATCAGATGAAAATTTCCTGTTAAGAAAAGCCTTGTCCGATATACATGGGACTGCAATGATGAATTTATATTGGACTTGTCTAGCACAGAATTGAACATTAACATGTGCCTTATTCCCTCACTAATCATTGTCGTATGTCTTCTTTTGCAGGTACCTGATACCCTCACAAACACTCAACTACTGACATCCAATGTCGTTCTGGTAAACAGGTGCAAGTTCTTTGCAGATTGGCTCTCTAATGCATGCCTTTGACTCAGTCAAATCTGCTCTCGGAGTTCTCGAAGAATCTGTTGCTCTCAACTGTGAGGAAGAAACAACAAAGAGCTGCATCCAGTACTTGGAGGCTGTTCCGTGGGACGACAGTGAAGAGGAAGAAATCGTCAAAGTAGCCTCCAGGCTTGGCCCAATAGCCATGCCTATCGTCGCCAGAATAAGTCCAGTGGACCTAACTGCTACAAAGAACGTCTTCCTCTCCGCGCTCCGCTTCGCCACATCATCTCCTGGTGGAGAAGGGTCAGGCCTTCCCTTCGGCGATGAACTCAGAACTTCGGCACAAGAACAAATTGAATACATGTTGGGAGAGGATGAGGAGACTCCATTAATCACAGCTGATGATGAAGTGAGAACGGTTGCCAGAACAGGCCTTGCCCAGATCTTCTCCTCGTTCCAAACCATCATGTCATCTTCCTTATCAGAAACAACAGAGATCGAAGCGTTGCATATTGTCTCCGATCTCATGTGGATGTGCAACATACTCCCGAAGATGGACATGATGAAGGACTTCGTCGTGAGATGGACTGAAGCATCTATTGTTGAGATCATAGAAGACAATAGATTCGAGTCGGTTGTATGGGGCTTGAAAGTGAAGGTAATCGAAGTGACAGTTAAAGTACTCGAGGCAGTTGGGTATGGAACCGTGATTCTGCAACCAACATTGCGTGTGCAGTTGTTGAGGACGTGGCTGCCTTACATAAGAAAACTGAAGCCGATCTTAGATGCAAAGGCTGAGCAGGACCCGAGTTTTGGACACAGGATGGACGAGGATCTGTGCCAGAACATAGAAGGGGCGATCGTGTCTCTAATACTGGCACTGCCATCGAACGATCAGGGTGAGATTCTGGCGGGCTGGATGAGTGGGGAACAGGTTAAGTTCCCCGACTTGAGCGAGGCATTTGAGGTCTGGTGCTATAGAACCAAATCGGCGAAGAGAAGGTTGGTGGAAGGTGGCTTGGACAGAGTTGGCAATGGCAATGGTAGAATAGAGACGACTGAAATGCGGGACATGACTATGATCCCGTAGAATAGTTGAGATTGTAGCATTGTTGTATTGTATGAGAGACAGATTGGAGGTTGGTGGATAAGTGTTGTAACCTCCCCAACCAACTGGGAAGAAAAGAAAAGAAGATGACAGACATTTGGTCTCACCTTCCAGGTCGGCGATGGTGTTGATTACAGACACAGACAGGAAGGAATCTCTTGCAGTGAAGGGTTCGAGGAAGTAAGCATTGTCGACGCCTTGTCGTTGATGATTGTTTTTTGGGGAATATTGATTTGGTTGTTTGCCACAAAACCTCCAATTATGAAGTCTGATTTGTTGAATCACAAAAAACGCGGTCTGGCAACCAATCAAGCTCCATTTTTGTTGTATGACTGCTCGTAGAGTACTGGTCTTTTCTCTAAGTTTGACAGTTTGACTTCTAAAATAATCATTCAGAACCTTCAAGATAGAACAACTTCACAACATGTTTGTCAAATTGTGATATGAAGGTAAAAGAAGTCTCTCTTCTAATACATTAGACAAATCCTATAACGATCCTAAGGTAAAAAGTGTTTTGATAACAATATCTTGGTCGGAAAAAAGTCGTCATGTTATGATATTGTCAACATATATATACCATGGACAGGAGGAAACTGTATTTACCAAAATATTCTATATCAATAATTGAACATTAAATAGTTGGAAAGATACGAAAATGTCAATTGTAAGTGTAACAAACTTTTATATATCATATAACTGTAAAATTTTAGTACCGAAATATTTAGCACAATAAATATCCGCTAAAAAAATATGCATCAAGTCTCAATCCTGCTATAAGTAGCCTTTAATCTTCATGATACTTCGGCCGAATCATTTGTTGAGCTTCTAGTACTTCTATAATTTCCGGATGCGGGTATGGGATCAATAATAATTATAATTTCATCGTCAATACATAAACAGAATCGGATATGTACAATATTCAAAATATCTTAATTTTTTCATAAACCTTTGAATACGATTTTACAATATTCATTTATATTCGATTCTGCAATTTACTAGAACACCCATAAACTAATTAATACATGAAAAATAAATTAATACATAATATTCTGCTGTGTGTTGTAGTATAAAGCTCCTGCTTAGGGCAACCCCCAAATCACAGTCGCCATCTCAATATCCAAATCCAATACCGGGAGAGAAACGAATAGAACCAATCCCAGAAATTGACCGGGTCGTCATTTTTTATTTTAATTTTTTCCAATTTAATTTCTTTATTTTCCTCCCGAATCGATTTTTCTCCCTTTGTGTGTGTCTCCGTCGGCATCGCCAATCGCCATACTTGATTTTCTGGGTTTCACTAAAATTGAGAAATAGGGAAAAGAAGGAAGCAGAAGAAGGAGCGAAAAGCAAACAGAAAAAAAAAGCTCTCTTCTTTGATCCCCAATTCTCTTCTTCGGAGCCCGCCCTATTACCCTCTTCGCCAAAACACAGCCACACACCAGTAGGAAGAAGGAAGATGTATGTGAGAGCAGTTCCTCCGACGGATTTGAATCGGAACACCGAGTGGTTCACGTATCCAGGCGTCTGGACCACCTACATCATCATCGTCTTCACATCCTGGTTCATGGTTCTCTGCCTCCTCGGTTGCTCTGCCGGCACCGCTTGGACCGTCGTGCATCTCGCCCATTTCTTCGTTAGTTCCCTTCCCCTCTTCTTTTCCACGCTTTCTTTTCTTCCTAGGGTAGTGATGAGGATGATCAGTGATGAGTTGATTTCATTGCCCCTCCGTCGGATCTGATTGTTCTCGTTCTAGATTTACTTGGGTAGGAGGAGACTTTTTGCTCGGTTTCGCGATTTCCTTGATGAAAGGAACATTAGGGTTCCTTTGAAAAACTTGGGTCTAAATCTTTCGAGATTTTAGCTGAAATTTGCTTACAAGATCCAATTTTTAGGGTGAACTTGTTGGTATGTTTAGGGTTTTATTTGAGGGCTTTCATCCACTTTGCTTGTGTGAGAGTTGGATTAGGGGGAGTTATTGAATCTGAATCCTTGGTGGCTGCTCTTCGCTTTCATTGGTTTCTTAGGATGCTCCCCTTCCCCTGTTTCCTGACACTAGAATCCACAAGTAAGGATATAGATTGTGAAAATTTTGGTCTTTAGGTTTTGGTTATGTCGTGCTCTCATTGTGCTTGAATTGGGATAGTGCCGCTTCTCATTGTGTTGCACGTTCTACACTAAGTTCTTAACATGCTTGACTGTACCTATTTGTCAACGCTTTGCTTCGAAACTTACAGGTCACATACCATTGCTTTCACTGGAAGAAGGGAACTCCATTTGCTGACGATCAAGGCATCTACAATGGGCTGACTTGGTGGGAGCAAATAGAGAATGGGAAGCAACTCACACGCAACAGGAAGTTTCTCACTGTTGTGCCAGTTGTGCTGTGAGTACTGTATATTACTTGCTTCATCTTATTAAGAGTTCTTATAGATCGAAACACAAATGAGTTTGGGTGAAAAAGTATCTACAGAATGCCAGGAAGTGGCATCTAACTAGAAAAGTAAAAGCTTGAGCTTGAGAAAGCTTCTGGTCCAGTTTCAAGTATCTTCTCTGCCCACTAGTTTTTTGGGAACGACCAACCAACGCTCCCAACTCACTCTAGAATTTGTTTTGCTGACCATCTCTCTGGCTTATGATGGCTTATTAGGTCTAAGACACGAAGTAGGGAGCCTCACTATGTTTGTTGATTTCACGAACGTCAACATAGTTAACTTGTCTTTATTGTTTGATGCTATTGTGTTTGTTGTTATGAAGTGCCCTCTGCTTTCTTTCCAACCAATATTCTGAGGGAAAAAATGAACTTGCCAAATCTCACAGCTCATCCTGGTTTTGAAGTCAGGTGGTGTAGATGTTATCTGCGTTTATTCATAGATGCATATCTCATCCCATCTCTAAACCATTGATTAAGTCGCTTACTCTATCTTTGCGCCAGATTATGGGATTTGGTTAGACTTGCTTGAGAAAAATGTTAAGTTAGAACATTTGGAGAGAAACAAGTTGTTCTATTCTTTCTGCTGTGGTTATTCTAATATCTTGATTAACCAATCCTCTGGCATGATTGATTTGAAACTGGATTCCTTCTACCTTGTGAATTGAAGTTGAATAACTAGCAAATTGCTATCGTTCACAGAATCACTTTGACTGTTGATTCACTAATTAGTTTCCTTGGAACTATTCGTTTCCAGTAAGTGCCTGTGGAATGAAGACATCATGGTTCATTTTCATGGCTTATTTGCTTTGTCACTGATGGTCGGAATGGAATTTTGTCCTCTACGACCTCATCATTTTCGTGTTTCTCTATGAAAATTGGATTTGTGCTAGAATGTATTCGGCATTGAACTGCTGTTGCTCAGAATCAAACGTAAGAATGTGATCCTTCTCTGACGAATTCGTTGTTGCCTGTCTTCCATCTTGCAGGTACCTAATAGCATCGCACACAACAGACTACCAAAATCCAATGTTGTTCTTCAACACGCTGGCTGTCTTTGTTCTGGTAGTCGCCAAGTTCCCTCACATGCACAAAGTCCGCATATTCGGGATCAATGGGGATTTCTGACGACGCAAATCCGACAAGGCGGCCGAAACATGGTTCATCATCATCAGCATCATGGATCATACCATTCTGTGGAATTTTCACTTTAGTAAGTAGGTTGGTTGAACCATCGTTTTGACTGCAGTCTGATCTGATGTAATGGGAGGGAAGATGTCCCTGTACAGACACGAACAAGAAAGAAAAGAAAAAGTACTGAAAATATCTCTTTTGTTTCTTCTTTTTCCCCCCTGTCATGGAAGTGAATATGTACCTATACACATAATGCGGAATTGGTTACGACATCCTTCAAAAACATTCTATTCTCAAGACTTAAAACTCCATCTTGTTGGGATAACCTTCTTCTGCTGAAGGTTTCTTTCGGTTGATCAGAATGTGGAGTAACCATTGATTGTTGTAGGATTTCACTTGGTGAAGTGCTCTTACTCCCTTTGGCCAGGTCGCGATCCTCACCTTGGATTCGCCGACGCCTCTAGTACTGAGGACTTTGGTTGAAGGATTCCAGGGGATCCATTCAACCTCTATTGAGGATTTAGTACCTCCTCGGAGGACGAAACTTTGGATGCCCGATTACTAGTCGAATTTAGACTATGTGCGTGGGACACTTTAGCCCACGCGCAGGAAACACTCAATCTTGTCTTAAAGACTGTCGAAGTACGATTTCTCGACCCAACTTGAATCTGGATGACTTCTCGAAAAGAAGGAAGGCTCAAGGTTTGGTTATGATTGCGATACAAAATTAGAGATAAACTCTATGAGTAATATCAAAGAAGAAGTTAAAAAAAAAAGTACTCATACAAAATTTGGTGGGGGGAATTGGGATGATAAGAAACATCAATGACCAATTTATGTAATTGGCCCATAGGAAGAATAGATTGGTATACGTAGTAGCTTGTAACTTACATGCATGAATACGTAAGTTCTATTATAAATCAATGTAGGGTTGTTTAGAGTTTATATCATGACTAATGTAGATAGACCTTGGTCCTGGTACTCCTTCCAAATTGGGCAAACCTGCAGAACTAACACCCACCAACCCCAACCCAACCCACACCATAATTCATCACCATTCCACACAAACCTCTAGGCCCTAGCTCTCTCTCTCTCTCTCTCTCTCTCTAGAATGATGGATGTGTGTATTATGTATATAAGTCTTTCTTTTGCAGGTAGAAAGACCAGAGAGAAAGTGCGGTACAGCAGTGAAACGAATGCATGTACAGTACCAACACCAATATGTATTCTGTAGATCGATTGTCTGTGGCGACCATATCTTTCACAAACGTAGTGGAAGTAGGAAGGGAACGTTACAACGGAACGGAGCAGTAGTGGGGGAAAGTGGGCGTGGGTCGGGTTTGAATGAATGATTCTCTTCCTTCTTCTCCTCACGGCTCACAGTCACAGACACACTCCCCGAGGAGAATGTTTTTCCGCGGGTCCCCAAGTAAAGCGTCTGTCAGATCTTTCTTTCAACCCAGCAACCCTGTTCTTCTTTTTCACTACCAAATAACTCTCCAATATGAAAGCTAGAGCTTTATTTTCTTCTTTTTCTTGCCCTTTTTCTCATACTTTGTTTTACTTTCCCTCCAATATTGATGATCTCTCTAGCTTCTTTTCCACGGCTACCTCATGAGCTCTTCTTCTTCTTTGATGATACTTTAAAATGAAGCTAATTCCTTGAAAATTCAAAGCTTCATCATCAACAAGACCATTAGCAATAGGAAGTAAAGAGAGACTCCCCATATGTAAATTACCAAAAAGCCTCAAACTTGGGATTAATGATCAAGGGCCAATCCAAACTCAAACTGATCCATATCATCATCACATGATAATAAATCAACCCAAAAAAGAAAAAGCAGAAAAAAATAAAAAAAACCCCAATTGTATATAATATATATATCCCCATCTCCTCCTATTTTCTGTTAGTAATAATAATAATACTAATGAAGGAATTCCCAACCAAAGTCGTCATCATCACCACCACCACCCACCCAACTCAAAGCAAGAAATTTCAATACACAGAAAGTGGAGAATCTCTCTTCCCCCTTCTCTCTCTACTTCCTTCTCTCTCATCCCAAAAGAAAAGAGAAAGAAAAACTAAAAGGGTAAGCAAAAGGACTGTAAATCTCAACTTTGATAAAGTAAAAGTTACCATGATCCACCCCCCAACATCCCAGTCCAGTACCCACTTGAATCTGCTTGCTGATCTTTACCATTACTCACCATCTCCCCATTACTATCATTAGTGTTGCTGCTCGGCACTTGCTTCAGATCCTCAAACGAAAACATGGGCCTCCCTCCACCACCACCTTCATGATCATTATGATGATGATACCCATTACCACTCTCATTATGATGATCACTGCTGATCCCAAGCTCAATCCCATCCAGTGAGAAACTCAACCCGCTAGGCTTGAAATGATCCTGATGTTGTTGCAGCACCGGGAAACTCAACCCAGATGCATTATAACCCCCACCATGATTAGCTGCAGCTTGATGATGATGATGAACAAGTGATGATGGCTGTGGTGGTGGTGGTGGCATGTGCATGAAGCTAGGATTATTCAATATTCCACCCCTAGACGATGAGATTCCTGTCAGCAGCTCCATGGCTGAAATCTGACTCTTGTTCTCATCATTCTGATGATAATGATGATGGTTCCCATTCTGATGAATCAACTCCGTGAAGCTCCTCGGGAAGGCCAAGTTCAGATCCTGGCCTTCCTGAATCAACTTATGATTACCAAGATTAGGGTTTTGCGAACTACTTGTTGTTGTAGTAGTACTAGTAGTTGCAATACCAGCGGCAGCAGGGGAGGAGATCAAACCAGGGAGTTTCTTCGTGGCGGTGGCAGCAGGAGGTGAGGAAAGTGAAGAGGAGGAAGAAGGTCTCTTGTTCTTCCTCGAGCCGCCTCCCACGGGGATGTTCCTCAACGAGCCGCCTTCAGTCCAATACCTTCTGCAGGTCTTGCAGAAGTACCTTGGCTGCGTGAGGCTGTAGTTGTTGTAGTAGCAGAACTTGGTGTTGGTGGAGTTGCACCTTGGGCAGTTCAAAGCTTGCTCCTTTTGCGGCCTTGCTTTCCTCTCCAAGCTCCCACCACCACCTCCTCCTGATGAAGTTGGTGTTAACCCTCCTCCAGGCCTTTGAGGAGTAGTAGTTACTATGTCTTCTAATGGCTTCACCACTATCTCCTGTGGAATTGGGGGGGACAGAGGAAGAGAGAAAGAGGAGTTATATTGGGTCAAGATCAAAGGAAGAAGAAGAAAAACCCAAAACCAGACAGAAAAAGGATGGGGAGGTAAAGCAGGTGGATGCTGCTGGCTCCTATTACAAATGGGCAGAGAGAGCTGAGACAAACAAGTAAGTAAAAAACAACTTCAGCTAATCCCACTTTCTTTCTCCTTTTGCCTTTTTTTTCCTTGCTCTTCTGCTTTCCTTCTTTTGTTGTTTCTCACTTTACATGTTAGCTTTTATCTCATCACAGAAGGGAAAGAAAAGGGCAGGGGAGAAAGAAATATAAAGACAAGAACTTTCTCAGGGGACAAACGTCGAACGCCTGGTGGGCTTTCCAGAGAAGATGTATAATCGAAACTGGCGAGATGGGGAAATTCTAATTAGCTGCATATATATCTACCTGCGGCCACTGGGCTGTATCCATGGAGGCTGAATTGCGGTCTAATTAAGCTCTAGCTAGATATGGAAACACAAGAATGATTATTGACTGTGGGAAACTGGGAAGCTAGCTGCTTGATCTTCTGCTGGTGGCTGGTGGTGGCTGGTTCAGAGGAAGAACATGGGGGGAGGAAGAAAGGGGAGTGGCTGAGAATCAAAAAGTAGGAATTTAAAAGGTTATGGGGAAATAAAGTTTGCAGTGGTGGGGGAAGGGTTATGCTTTTTTGCTTTTGTCCAGCTTTTGGTTTCTTTGAGCTGTGTAGTGGAAGTTTATGCAGGCCATCACTTTGCTTTATGGGTTGTGTTTCTGTGTATGTGTTGCCATCTGAAAAAGAAGGAGGAGGAGAGAGAGAGAGAGAGAGAGAGAGAGAGAGAGAGAGTGAGTGGAAAGAAAGAGAAGGAGATCGAGAGTTCGATTAACATAGAAAAATACCCTTTTTCCTCTTCTTCTTCATTTTTTTCTTCTTAACCTAATCATGCGTGGGAGAATATTTGTCCCCAAATTAATGTTTAATTTAACGGCAAAAGTTTTCAAACTCGAAATTTCTGAGAATCATGGTAAAGCTCACCATATATCTCTAGGGCAGCAGGTGCAACGATAAAGTGGAGATAGTAATATTTATATTGGTCGAATTTTGATGAAGTCGATAATTATTAGGAAAAAAAGTTGATAGGTCGGCAATTCGGCATTGTTGTTTGAACTGTGGACGACCTATAGTCGCGTTTTGTGTATGTTAAAATAATATGAAAAAACGAAATGAAAACATGATTGACTCAATGTGGTTGAAACTATAGTGGAGATCATCATAGCTTTGGATTCTAATGCTCCGAACTCCTTAATCGTACAAGCAAAGCTATAAGTCACCGATACAACTTATGTTAACCCTAAGCACATCGAAACATGGCGTTACAATTACAAAATAGTGCCGCCACTAATAGCTCTCCCTTAAATTAATGATAAGAAGCTCACAAGATAACCAGCAATTACAACGAATGTAATGCTTCATACAATCATGAAGCACTAGATTAATAGCGGTTTTGATAGATGCAATAATACTGCTAGCAAACACCTTGATGGGTATGTAGCACGAGAACTCAATCTTTATAAAGAAACACATTCGAACTTTTAATGTAACTTTTACTAGTACGATATTTTCATATTTAATAATTATTTAGTTTAATTCTAATATTTAATTCTATTTAATTTTTTATATAGGACACCCCTATTTAGAATTTTTGGATCCGCCACTATATTGATGTGATGTTTGACGGCCAGGATTATAACCAATTTTAAGTTATTATTCTCTTGTGATAATACATAAGTAATTTGCATAGAGAGGTGTATGCATCCATTAATTTTAGGGCGTGAGCTTGCTTTGCAAATGCAATGCTGACCAAGTGAAGATGCGGACAAAGTCATCAGATTTCACTCTCCTCATTCTTTCTAGGTCAGCAGATTGTGCTCTTTAGTTTGGATTCTTGTTGTCTAAAGGGATTTTTTTTTTTAAATGGGAAGAGTGCTACAGATAAACTGCTCTATTCTGATAATAATAAATTACACAATTCCCTTTTTCAAACAATTCAAATTTATATCACCTCAGGCCCGATCACCAGTATAAAGTAAGGTCATTTCATAATTCAACCTGTAAATTACAGGGCCCAACATAATCATAAGTGTTTAGGGCAACTAGCTGGATCAAGAATTTAATTATCTGCCTGTTAATACTAATACCAAACTCTCTAATTAATTATGATTTATGAGCACCACACCATCCATTGTGAAAAATTCCGAATCCTAAAAGTTTATGTGCATACATATATCATCATCCACCATCTACAATACCATTAACTTGCTGTCATTCAGGGTTTAAAATTTAGGATGCGAGACACTAAACAAATAAGACTAGCGTTAAATGAATGGAGAGTGGTATGATACTCAGGATAAATTTGAGGGTATTGCATACCCCTGTTAACAAATTCTATCTAAAATTAACTGGAGTTTTGAACACGATATTATAGTCGAAACCCTATAAGTAAAATTTAGGTCATAATTCTGCAAATCATACACTTAATTATAATTAATACTCGACGGTTTTGATTCATTTCATCCATTGACATATATATTTAACATAATCGACACACTATTTTAAGATTTAGAATTTAAGGTATAAAAATTAGATTCTAGGGTTTACACTTTAAGTTAAAAGTATAATATCATACCTCAAAACCTGGTTAATTGAAGGTCTCAATATCGTTTCTTACGGAAAAAATATATAATACTGCTAGATATACTAATTACGATAAAAATCATCATGTATATTTTTTTTTATCGTTTCCGGTTTTCACGAATTACCACTTGGCCGGCTATGTGGAATATGACATCGACTAGCTAATTAAAGCACCATGCAATTAATTTTTGTCCTGACAAGATGACATTTACATTTTGAAATTCTTGGCATGGCAATGGACATGCAAAGGCACCGGCCATATACAAAAGCTCTTACCACTAATAGGCAAACCCTAATTGATGGTGGTAAAAAGTAGCAAAAGAACACAAATTAGCCTGCGGTTGATCATGTTGGTGAAACTTTCCCCATTTTGGATTTTGTCTCGGATTTTTACTCTCTTCCTTTTTACCGCTCATTTCCAGAAAGACAGAAATTAAATGGGTGGATGGAATAATTTCAAACCTTCAAAGTTTTCATCACAAAGATATTGACTTGAGGAAAGTGACTTCACTTTACCAATTCACTGATGGTTAGTACATTGATTGTCCTTCAATGAATTAATCGTATAAATAATATTCATCCCAACTAAACTAGAGCTTGGGTTTGTGCGGTCTATTTCATTTGGTAAAACGTTACCGTAAATTATATACCACATGAATTAAATAGACAAGTATGAGGGCGGATTTAGAATCTGATGCTTCAAATAATTAGGAACCGATATGATTTTTTTCGCCATCTCTCTCTCGTAATTTATTTTGAAGGCAGTTTGCATGAAAGTCGATTTACGATCAAGCTCAATATGCTTTTACTTTTATTTACGATTGACCAATAATACGATGTCAATTCATTCTGATTATGTTGCTTATTTATCATTTTCTGAGAAGAAAAGCTTATCACGATGATGTCGTTATGATTTTTCTCATCCTTCTCTCTCTCTCTTTCTATTCATAAGTCGTTCTACGCAACGGTACTCGATCGATATAATCAAGCTCACAACATTTTATACTTCAAGTTATATTGTATCACGATCAATAATACAAAGATGATTCCTTCTGATCATTCCGCGCTGATTCATCACTTTCTGTCCTTAAATGGGTTTTATCCTTCATGTTCAAGGATAGTTGTAATTCTATGTGGTCAAAAAGAGGACGAGAAAAAGGAGACGTTAAGTTGCTTGGAACTAATGGGAATAGTGATGGTTCAGTTTACGTGGCATGGGCAACTGGCATGCACATATATATGGAAAAGGGATAATCAAAACGAATAAAACCACATAAATGTACACCGACCCTTAATTATGTGTTACATTTTACTATTTCGATACTTCTACTCAAAGCATGCAATAGACTCCGACGTTGATAAAGCTAAGGTCAATCGCGATCAAGAACTCGCCTCATATTTTCCTTAACCTAATTAATCAGCCCCGGGGGCTATTACTATTACACAGGCTAGCAGACAACCGGAAAGCTATTCCCTTGTAACAACCACAGTAAGCCTTCCTTACAACAAAATAGAACACTAAAGGGTGCGCGATCTAGCTACGTGATGCTTGAGTGACGGGATGAAAGGTGTAGTTACGTCAGTTCCGACTTCATAGCAAGATACGGATTCAAAGTCCACTAGATCCACTGCTTCGATGCCTTTTGAGATCGTGTGTTATGGACCAAACGGTCCCCTAACCGTCCACATGCCAAGGGATAGAGTTTGCTATATATGTAATTTTATCGTCTTGACTTGTTAATTAAAATTCTCTCTAACCAAATGATTCCAATCAATGCAATCAAAATCAAGGTTAATCAAAAACGTCTCTATGTAGAATCGAGCGTTTCCCTTACAAAGGGTGGTGTCAAAATGTACGCTTAAAAGTTTACGTTTGTACGCTTCCAGATCATTAAAACGCATCTACGTAGAATAGTGATTTTGACTGCATTTACACCCTTTACTGGTATATCCATAAAAAAGAAAATGCAACCCATGAACTCGAAGTTTGCACATGTTTGACACAAGAGATTTCGATCATCGAAAACTCTTATACCATGTTAAAAACAAACTCATTCAAATAACTTAAATGGTTAAAAGAATGTTAATGATTAATCTTATATCATCCTCTCTTTAGCCACGAGTCTATACTTTTTATCAATCTTTCATCACAATGCCGTAGGAAAAAATGCTTGTAAATATCGAGTTTATGTTTGGGAAAAAAAAATGTTTGAAATAATAAAAAAAATGCTTGAAATGACAACAGAATCGTACCTTTAAACCAACTAATAATACCAATACAATGAGGAGAGAGGGGTCATATATTTTGAACCAACCAGCCAACCAACTACTACTACTTGTAACCACCATTATATCATCAACATACCTAATCATCATCATCATTACCACCTTCTTTCCACCATGGCCCTCTAATGAAAGTAGTAGTAGCAGTTACTCTGTTTTCTCCATTGATGACCACTTCGATACAATCATGAGCTCATTTTAGAGACAGGTGGAGAAAAAGCAGTGGCTTTGACTGAATCATGAATCGACGCCATCATCCATGGATCCTGCCTTACGAAATGTTTGCTCGAGAAAGCACAAGCATCGTCGTGTGTGTATTACAGAGGGTTTGTTGGGCTCTGAGGGGTTTCTTCATACGTACGTACGTACGCGGGCTTGGTTTTGTTCTTTTGTTGTAGTTGTTCGGATATGGAGCTTAAAAAAAAGTGTGTCGTCTCTCTTCCGTGTGCAACTCGCGCGGTTTATTTCTCGTATCAGACATTTCTAGCTCCGTAATTTAGTGCGCTTCTGAGTTGATTTTTGTAATGGAACAACTTCACAGAATCACAAAGTAAGCACGCAGCCAAAGAATGACGACCATCCTGTAAATCTCGCGCGTATGATCTTTGATATGCGGCATAGCTTTAAATAATTTTGTCGATTGCACGAACCAACCTCAAACGAGGAATAAACTCGACTCAACTAGACTAGACTACGCTGAATTGACTTATTGGAAGCCCTAAATTTAGGACTAGTCGGAAGTGGCGCAATGAATAGTGTATATAATAGAATGGTGGTGCAAATTTATAATAATAATATTCCTCCCGACGACTTCCGCGGCCATGTTTATAGTGGCAGGCAGCAGCAACAGGTGGTCGGAGGCTTTGGCCGGACCCCACACCGCACTGTTGATTCATTTCACTGCCTTAGAAAATTCCATGCACTCTCTCTCTCTCTCTTTCTCTCTCTCTCTACGTTTAATCAACCATGGACAATGGCGTACCGCGAATCACATTCCAAATCTCCAAAGTAATATTTGTCAATTATAGTTCAACTTGAAACCGTTGAAACTTTTCAGCTACCCGAATGCTGTATAAATATGGTATTTTGTATTAAAATCATAATTTTAATTATGTTTCAAGTGTTTTATTATTTCTATATATAATCGCTGACCAATTTGGGTTCTGATAGATAATTTTTCTGATCACACCGTAAGTTTGGTACGGTATTGCAAATATTAATACGTACATATAAATAGGGATGACAATGAAACCCACGATCGTAGGTGTCCGGCCTCCCTCGACCCAATCAACACGGGAAATCCTCGCATTGACTAGGTACGGGGCATGTATGTGTAAAACACAAAAATTTATGGAGATGGATATCAGTATGTTTCTGGACTCCTCCCCCTCATACTCATACCCACACCACAAAAAAACATTTATGTATAAAAAAAACTAGGGTAATGACTATTTATTAGCCAAACCTTTTTCAGATTCTTTTTTATTAGCCAAACATGTTGAATTACTAATAATTATCCAAATGTTAACATCTAGTTAGCTATTTTGTTAGTAATATTGACTTGGCAACATGATACTGACTTGGAAGAGACACATGGAGGTCAACATTCCAAAAATTTAGTATTTTAACTAAGAAAAGAATTACAAAATTATTAATGGTAACGTTAAAATGGCTAATACTTTGACGTGTTACAAAACGTTTGGCTAATTCTTGGTAATTCAATAGATTTGACTAAAATAAAAGAATCCGAAAAGATTTGGGTAATAGATAGACATTACCAAAAAACTAATCATTGGATGCTAAAAATTATGATTGTATTAAAGATTCTGTAGATGTTGTACGTAGGATCAAATGCTTTGAATTTGAATGAAGAATGATTATACCTTGGTGAACTTTATATGATTTATTAGATCTATTTGATGCTATAACAACAAATTTGACATATTTACTAAACTTTGTTGTATTAATTATATGTATAATAAAATTGGATATATAAGGCGGGTATGACTCGTCGATATCCACAAATCGTGGATATGATGGAGGATGGGGATTGGAAAATTCCTTCTCACATGGGGACTATTAGAAGTTTTTCCCCCCCATATTTTGGAAATGAGGATGGTATAAAAGAACTCGTCCAAACCCTCGCATAGTCACCTTGTCATCATCCTACATATACTCGCCAATACATAATAATTCTTATAACAAAGAAGAAGAACAGGTTTTTACCCCTTTGGTTACTTTAATGCGTTACAACTTCTTTTTACCTTAAAGATTAAACGTATTCTACCAAAAAATTAAAGATTAAACGTAAGATGTTTAAACTCTTACCCTCCTCTTGGTACCAAAACAAGAAACAGAGAAGACAAGGCTCTCTAATTATTCCTGCAGGTCTGGATATATTAACCTACTGATGCAGACATATCAACTGTTTTGACGAAATAAAGGGGGAAATTATATACTGCAGAGTAAAAAACAAGTTTACCATTTTGGTGCAGGAATTTATTACGGAGGTGCATGCAAATATATTGAATTGAATTGATTGCCTGCAGGAGGCGGAAGGCCGGCCGCTGCCCTGGCTGGCTGGCCTGGGTCTTTTGGGGTAAAGATGGGTGGAATGGGGTCTTTTTGGGTAAAAATGACGAACGGGCCCATCTACTAAGACCAAGCCCATACCGAGTTAGCAGACAATGGGCCTTCATCTAGTTTAGTTACCCAAATAGGTGATGCTTGCACTTCTCGCCATTTTCGTGTTCTGGCTGGGTGGGCCCTAGCCTCTTTTCATGGTGACATTATCGAAGTATGGGCCAGTAATGGGCCCAATAGAACAATGGTATCCAACAATCTCGTAATTAAGTTTTTGCATAACGATGATATAGGTTTTTTTTTAGGGTTAATTGCGTTGGTCACTGAGATTATAAAAACGTTCAAGTCACTTGAAATATTTAAATCTATTGGTGGTACTTCAGTTTACTGAAACCATTCACTTTTGATCACACTCCGTTTAGCTCCGTTAACTTTTGCTTACGTGGCGGTCAACACTAAAAGTTGACCGTTAAATGTGTAAAAGTGGCAATTTAAAAATAATAAAATTAATAAACTTAAATTTTTTAAAATTGTCATCTCATTTCCACCTCATTATCACTTTCATTTAAAATAAATAAAAAATCCTAATTTCTTCTTAGAGCAATTAATCATTCACTACTCCAAAGTCCAACCCAACCCAAACAGAACAATCATTCACGGAAGAACCAACCATCAAATCTCTTATTTAAGCTCTGTTTTCTCCACTTGCTTCTCCTTTTCTCCGATTTAAATATTCCATTTTCTTCCAACTCCTGGTCCGTGATTTTCCCACTCACTACTACTACTGGTGCTTCTATGGCGTCCGACGAAAGCTCTGTCGTGCTCTCTTTCGTCGACGACTTCCTCGACCCCGACGACGGCTACGATCTCCACTCCTCCCACCCTCACTCCCACCACAACCTCTCTAGGCCGTCGGTCTGCACGAGCTCCATGTACACCAACGACGGCGATGACGACGAAGACGAAGCCATGAGTCGAATGTTCATGTCCGGCCTGTCGATCGACAACTTCGACGCCGACGCGGAGCTCTCCAACCAGAACCCAAAATGGGTCCGCCCGAACCCGACCTTGGGACTCGTACGCCTCGGCCTCATCTCCTCCGATAAGAAGCCATGATTCTACTCGCTCCCTCAACGACGACGCGCCGGCAGAACAGGGGAGGGTCGGTGATCAGGGGAGCTGACGCGGTGAAGGAGTACACCAGCGAGAACAAAGGAGGGAAGAAGGGGGTGTCGACGGGGCGGAAACAGAGGAGGAACCCGAGGCGGCGGCAGTTGGTTAGTGAGGTGTCGACCAACAACGGCGCAGGGGGAAGGGGGGTCGGGAGTGGAGAAAGCGAGAACGACGAGGGAGGAGGAGGAGGAGGAGGCATCATTGCTCTTAAAAGAAATTAGGATTTTTTTATTTATTTTAGATAAAAGTGACAATGAGGTGGAAATGAGATGACAATTTTAAAAAAATTAATTTTACTTTTTTTTTAAATTACCACGTCACACATTTAACGGTCAACTTTTAGCGTTGACCACCACGTAAGCAAAAGTTAATGGAGTTGGACGGAGAGTGACCAAACGTGACCGGTTTCAATAAACTTATCATCCGTGGAGAATAAGATCAATAGACTTTATTATCAATGGAGAATTGCCTCTGCCTGATTTCGTGATCTGCAGCTTCCAGAATCGAAAGAAAATGGCATTTCAGAAAAATCGCCCGAAATTCTGTTATGGTACCCCTCTGGAATCTGCAAAAAATTTGACCCGAAATAAATCCGTCCAAATTGGTGCTTAATGGACTTAATTATCATTGAAGAATAGCCTCATGCCGAATCCGTGATCTGTAGCCTTCAAAATCTAAAGAAAATGGCCTTTCGTCGACTTATCATCCATGGAGAATAGGGTCAATAGACTTTATTATCGGTGGAGAATAGACTCGGCCTGATTCCATGATCTAAGGCCTTCAGAATCGAAAGAAAATTGCATTTCGGAAAAATTGCCCAAAATCTGTGATGGTACCCCTTTGGAATCTGCCAAAAATTGACCCGGAATAAATCCGCCCAAATCGGTGATTAATGGACTTAATCATCGTTGAAGAATAGCCTCAGACGGAATCCGTGATATGTAGCCTTCAAAATCCAAAGAAAATGGCCTTTCGTAGCCCAAAAAATTAAGAAAATGCCATCCGAAAATAAATTGGCCCAAATAGGTGATTAATGAACTTATCATCCGTGGAGAATAGGATCAATAGACTTTATTATCGGTGGAGAATTTCCTCGGCCTGATTCCGTGATCAACAACCTCCAGAATCAAAAGAAAATGGCATTTCGGAAAAATCGCACGAAATCTGTGATGGTACCCCTTTGGGATCTGGCAAAAAATTGACCCGGAATAAATCCGACCAAATCGGTGCTTAATGGACTTAATCATTGTTGACGAATAGCCTCAGGCCCAATCCATGATCTGTAGCCTTCAAAATCGAAAGAAAATGGCGTTTCGTCGCCCATAAAATTACGAAAATGTCATCCGAAAATAAATTGGCCCAAATCGGTGCTTAATGGACTTATCATTCGTGGAGAATAGGATCAATAGACTTCATTATCGGTGGAGAATAGCCTGGGCCTGATTCCGTGATCTGCAGCCTCCAGAATCGAAAGAAAATGACTTTTCAGAAAAATCGCCCGAAATCTGTGTTGGTACCCTTTGGAATCTGGCAAAACTTGACCCGGAATAAATACTCCCAAATCGGTGCTTAATGGACTTAATCATCATTGAAGAATAGCCTCAGGGCAAATCCGTGATCTGTAGCCTTCAAAATCGAAAGAAAACGACCTTTCGTCGCCCAAAAAATTACGAAAATGTCAACCGAAAATAAATTGGCACAAATTGGTGCTTAATGGACTTATCATCCGTGGAGAATAGGATCCATATACTTCATTATCGATCGAGAATAGCCTCGGCCTGATTCCGGGATCTGCAGCATCCAGAATCGAAAGAAAATGGCATTTCGGAAAAATCGCCCAAAATCTGTGATGGTACCCCTTTGGGAGCTGGCAAAAATTGACCCGGAATAAATCCGCCCAAATCGGTGCTTAATGGATTTAATCATCATTGAAGAATAGCCTCAGGCCAAATCCGTGATTTGTAGCCTTCAAAATCAAAAGAATATGGCCTTTCGTCGCCCAAAAAATTACGAAAATGTCATCCGAAAATAAATTGGGCCAAATCACTGCTTAATGGACTTATCATCCGTGGAGAATAGGATCCATATGCTTCATTATCGTTGGAGAATAGCCTCGACCTGATTCCGTGATCGCAGCCTCCAGAATCGAAAGAAAATGGCATTTCGGAAAAATCGCCCGTGATGGTACCCCTTAGGGATATACTAAAAATTGACCAAGAATAAATCCACCCAAATGGGTGGTAAATAGACTTAATCATCGTTGAAGAATAACCTCAGGCCGAATCCGTAATCCCTAGCCTTAAAAATCCAAAGAAAATGGCATTTCGTCGCCAAAAAAATTACGAAAATGTCACCAGAAAATAAATTGGCCCAAAACGGTGTTTAATGGACTTATCATATGTGGAGAATAGGATCAATAGACTTCATTATCGGTGGAGAATAGCCTCGGCCTAATTCCGTGATCTTCAGCATCCAGAATCGAAAGAAAATGGCATTTCGGAAAAATCGCACGAAATCTGTGATGGTACCCCTTTGGGATCTGGCAAAAATTGACCCGAAATAAATCCACCCAAATTGGTGCTTAATGGACTTAATCATCATTGAAGAATAGCCTCAGGCCAAATCCGTGATTTCTAGCCTTCAAAATCCAAAGAAAATGGCATTTCGTCACCCAAAAAATTACGAAAATGTCATCCGAAAATAAATTGGTCGAAATCGGTGCTTAATGGACTTATCATCCGTGGAGAATAGGATCCATAGACTTCATTATCGTTGGAGAATAGCCTCGGCCTGATTGCGTGATCTGCAACCTCCAGAATCGAAAGAAAATGACATTTCGAAAAACTCGCCCGAAATCTGTGCGGTACCCCTATGGGATATGCCAAAAATATACCCGGAATAAATCCGCCCAAATCGGTGGTAAATGGACTCAATCATCGTCAAAGAATAACCTCAGGCCGAATCCGTGATCTCTAGCCTTCAAAATCCAAAGAAAATGGCATTTCGTCGCCCAAAAATTTACAAAAATGTCGTCCGAAAATAAATTTTCCCAAATCGATGCTTAATGGACTTATCATCCGTGGAGAATAGGATCTATAGACTTTATTATCAATGGAGAATTGCCTTGGCCTAATTCCGTGATCTGCAGCCTCCATAATCAAAAGCAAATGGCATTTCGGAAAAATCGCCCGAAATCTGTGATGGTACCCCTTTGTGATATGCCAAAATTAACCCATAATAAATCCACCCAAATCGGTACTTAATGGACTTAATTATCGTTTAAGAATAGTCTTAGGCCGAATTCGTGATCTGTAGCGTTCAAAATCTAAAGAAAATGGCCTTTCGTCGCCCTAAAAATTACGGAAATGTCATCTGAAAATAAATTGGCCCAAATCGGTGCTTAATGGACATATCATCCGTGGAGAATAGGATCCATATACTTCATTATTGGTGGAGAATAGCTTCGGCAAGATTCGGTGCTCTGCAGCCTCCAGAATCGAAAGAAAATGACATTTCGGAAAAATCGCCCGAAATCTGTGATGGTACCCCTTTGGGATCTGCCAAAAATTGACCCGAATTAAATCCTCCCAAATCAGTGGTTAATGGACTTAATCATCGTTGAAGAATAGCCGTAGGCTGAATCCGTGTTCTGTCGCCTTCAAAATCCAAAGAAAATGACATTTCGTCGCCCAAAAAATTACGAAAATGTCATCCGAAAATAAATTGTCCCAAATCGGTGCTTAATGGACTTATCATCCGTGGAGAATAGGATCCATAGACTTCATTATCGCTGGAGAATAGCCTCGGTCTGATTGCTTGATCTGCAACCTCCAGAATCGAAAGAAAATGACATTTCGGAAAAATCGCCCGAAATCTGTGATGGTACCCCTATGGGATATGCCTAAAATTGACCCAGAATAAATCTGCCAAAATCGGTGGTAAATGGACTTAATCATCGTTAAAGAATAACCTCAGGCCGAATCCGTGATCTCTAGCCTTCAAAATACAAAGAAAATGGCCTTTCGTCGCCAAAAAAATTACGAAAATGCCATTCGAAAATAAATTGGCCCAAATCCGTGCTTAATGGACTTATCATCCGGGGAGAATAGTATCAATAGACTTCATTATGGGCGGATAAAGGCTCGGCCTGATTCCGTGATCTGCAGCCTCCAGAATCGAAAGAAAATGGAATTTCGGAAAAATTGCCCGAAATCTGTGATGGTACCCTTTGGAATCTGCCAAAAATGGGCCCGGAATAAATTCGCCCAAATCGGCACTTAATGGACTTAATCATCGTTGAAGAATAGCCTCAGGCCGAATCCATGATCTGTAGCCTTCAAAATCGAAAGAAAATGGCCTTTCGTCGCCCAAAAAATTACGAAAATGTCATCCAAAAATAAATTGTCACAAATTGGTGCTTAATGGACTTATCATCCGTGGAGAATAGGATCAATAGACTTTATTATCAATGGAGATTTGCCTCGGCCTGATTCCGTGATCTGCAGCCTCAAGAATCAAAAGAAAATGACATTTCGGAAAAATCTCCCGAAATATGTGATGGTACCCCTTTGGGATATGCCAAAAATTGACCCGGAATAAATACGCCCAAATCGGTGGTAAATGGACTTAATAAACGTTGAAGAATAACCTTAGGCCGAATCCGTGATCTCTAGCCTTCAAAATCAAAAGAAAATGACATTACGTCGACCAAAAATAATGAAAATGTCATCCGAAAATAAATTGGCCAAAATCGGTGCTTAATGGACTTATCATTCGTGGAGAATAGGATCCATAGACTTCATTATCGCTGGAGAATAACCTCGGCCTGATTGCTTGATCTGCAACCTCCAGAATCGAAAGAAAATAGCATTTCGGAAAAATCGCCCGAAATCTGTGATGGTACCCCTATGGGATATGCCAAAAATTGACTCGGAATAAATCCGCCCAAATCGGTGGTAAATGGACTTAATCATCATTAAAGCATAACCTCAAGCCGAATCCGTAATCTCTAGCCTTGAAATTCCAAAGAAAATGGCATTTCGTCGCCAAAAAAATTACGAAAATGTCATCCGAAAATAAATTGGTCCAAATTGGTGCTTAATGGACTTATCATCCGTGGAGAATAGGATCAATAGACTTCATTATCGGTGGAGAATTGCCTCGGCCTGATTCCGTGATTTGTAACCTTCAGAATCGAAAGAAAATGACATTTCGGAAAAATTGCCCGGAATCTGTGATGGTACCCCTTTGGAATCTGCCAAAAATTGACCCGGAATAAATACGTCCAAATAGGTGCTTAATGGACTTAATCATCGTTGAAGAATAGCCTCAGACCGAATCTGTGAACTGTAGCCTTCAAAATCGAAAGAAAATGGCCTTTCGTCGCCCAAAAAATTACGAAAATGTCATCCGAAAATAAATTGGCACAAATCGGTGCTTAATGGACTTATCATCCGCGGAGAATAGGATCAATAGACTTTATTATCAATGGAGAATTGCCTCGGCCTGATTCCGTGATCTGCACGAATCAAAAGAAAATGACATTTCGGAAAAATCTCCCGAAATATGTGATGGTACCCCTTTGGATACGCCAAAAATTGACCCGTAATAAATCTGCCCAAATCGGTGGTAAATGGACTTAATCATCGTTGAAGAATAACCTCAGGCCGAATCCGTGATCTCTAGCCTTCATAATCCAGAGAAAATGTCATTTCGTCGCCAAAACATTACGAAAATGTCATCCGAAAATAAATTGCCCCAAATCAGTGCTTAATGGACTTATCATACGTGGAGAATAGGATCCAAAGACATCATTATCGCTGGAGAATAGCCTCGGCCTGATTGCTTGATCTGTAACCTCCAGAATCGAAAGAAAATGGCATTTCAGAAAAATCGCCCGTAATCTGTGATGGTACCACTATGGGATATTCCAAAAATTGACCGGGAATAAATCCGCCCAAATCGGTGGTAAATGGACTTAATCATCGTTAAAGAATAACCTCACCCCGAATCCGTGATCTCTAGCCTTCAAAATCCAAAGAAAATGGCATTTCGTCTCCCAAAAAATTACGAAAATGTCATCCGAAAATAAATTGTCTCAAATCGATGCTTAATGTACTTATCATCCGTGGAGAATAGGATCAATAGACTTTATTATCGGGGGAGAATAGCCTCAGCCTTATTCCGTGATCTGCAGCTTCCAGAATGGAAATTAAATGGCATTTTGGAAAAATCGCCCGAAATCTGTGATGGTACCTCTTTGGGATATGACAAAAATTGACCCGGAATAAATCTGCCCAAATCGGTGGTAAACGGACATAATCATCGTTGAAGAATAATCTCAGGCCGAATCCGTGATCTCTAGCCTTCAAAATAGAAAGAAAATGGCATTTCGTCGCCCAAAAAATTACGAAAATGTTATCCGAAAACAAATTGCCCGAAATCGGTGCTTAATGGACTTATCATCCGTGGAGAATAGGATCCATAAACTTCATTATCGGTGGAGAATAGCCTCGACCTTATTCCGTGATCTGCAGCCTCCAGAATCGAAAGAAAATGACATTTCGAAAAAATCGCTCGAAATCTGTGATGGTACCCCTTCGGGATATGCCAAAAATTGACCCGGAATAAATCTGCCCAAATCAGTGGTAAATGGACGTAATCATCATTGAAGAATAATCTCAGGCTGAATCCGTGATCTCTAGCCTTCAAAATCCAAAGAAAATGGCATTTTGTCGCCCAAAAAATTACGAAAATGTCATCCGAAAATAAATTGCCCAAATCGTTGCTTAATGGACTTATCATCCGTGGAGAATAGAATCAGTAGACTTCATTATCGGTGGAGAATAGGCTCGGCTTAATTCCGTGATCTGCAGCCTCCAGAATAGAAAGAAAATGACATTTCGGAAAAATCGCCCGAAATCTGTGATGGTACCCCTTTGGGATCTCGCAAAAATTAACCCGGAATAAATCTGCCCAAATCGGTGCTTAATGGACTTAATCATCGCTGCAGAATAGCCTCAGGGCGAATCCGTGATCTGTAGCCTTAAAATAGAAAGAAAATGGCCTTTCGTCGCCCAAAAAATTACTAAAATATCATCAGAAAATAAACTGGCACAAATCGGTGCTTAATGGACTTATCATCCGTGGAGAATAGGATCATTAGACTTTATTATCAATGGAGAATTGCCTCGGCCTGATTCCGTGATTTGCAGCCTCCACATTCAAAAGAAAATGGCATTTCGAAAAAATCTCCTGAAATCTAAGATGCGCCTTTGGGATATGCCAAAAATTGACCCGTAATAAATCCGCCCAAATCGGTGGTAAATGGACTTAATCATCGTTGAAGAATATCCTCAGGCATAATCCGTGATCTGTAGCCTTCAAAATCCAAGGAAAATGGCCTTCGTCGCCAAAAAAATTACGAAAATGCCATCCGAAAATAAATTGGCCCAAATCGGTGCTTAATGGATTTATCATCCGTGGAGAATAGTATCAATAGACTTCATTATCGGTGGATACAGGCTCGGCCTGATTCCGTGATGTGCAGCCTCCAGAATCGAAAGAAAATGGCATTTCGGAAAAATTGACCGAAATCTGTGATTGTACTAGGGGTGGGCATCCAGTTCGGTAAACCTGAACCGAACCTAACCGAACCGACTTAAAACCAAACCGAAACCGAAATTATGTTGTTCGGTTCGGAAATCGGAAACAAAAAATGCATAGTTCGGGAGTCAGGGTCGTGTTGGCCGAACCGACAATCCGAACACCGAACCGAAAAACCGAAAAACTTAATATACATAGCCCAAACCCTCACTTACAGCCCAACTCTCCCCACACCCTACCGAGCCCAAACCCTCACTTACAACCCAACTCTCCCCACAACCCTACCCTCTAGGCAGTCCGCCCCCTTTCCCACTCACGGCCGTCGCCGCTCCACTCCGCCGCTGTCTCCTCGAGGACCTCGAATCCTCTGGCTCTCCATCGACGCCGTCCCACGCAGAACACAGCCGACTGACCCCTTCCCATTCCCTCCACCCGCTCCAATCTCATAACCAAAAACCTCCAAAGCAAAGAATGAAAAACCTTCAAAGAACAAACAGAGGCAAAATCCATAAAAAATTCTCTAATTGAAGAAGCAAAATGAGGAGACAGAGAAGAATTGAAGATCGGCAACATGCAAAGCACGAAGAAAGCAGTAGTAGGTGGGGAATCTAGATCTACAATCTGGATTTGGGACTCTCTCAGTGAGAGATGTAGATGCGCACCAAAATAAAAAACAGAGACGAAGGAGAAAAAAACAAACCAAAATTTACATGCAATCGCTGCCGCCGCTGGGTTGTCTTCTCCGTCGATGACCATCGTCGCCTGAGTTGTTGTCGTTGCCGTTGATTGCATGCCGCCGCCGGGTTTTCCTCTCCGTCGAACGCCATCGCCACCTGAGTTGTTGTCGTTGCCGTTTCCATCAATTGCATGTCGCCGCCTGCTGCTAGGTTGTCTTCTCCTTCGATCCCCATCGCCGCCTGAGTCGTTGCCATCGTCGTCGAGTCCAGAGAGGGGAGGAGCAATCGCTGCTTGCATTGTGCTCTGAGTAGAGAGAGAGAGACAGAGAGAAAAAGAGAGCGCATAATAGAAAATGGGGAGATAGATTAGGGTAAATGGGGTAAGTTGGGTGTTGCCTTCAAAGCGAATCCGAACCGAACCGAAATATATCTCGGTTCGAAATTCGGTTTGCCCCCAGCACTACTTTGGAAATCCGGTATTCATCTGTTCGGTTCGGTTCCAACCGAACCGACCGAATGCCCACCCCTAGATTGTACACTTTTGGAATATGCCAAAAATGGGCCCGGAATAAATTCGCCCAAATCGGCACTTAATGGACTTAGTCATCGTTGAAGAATAGCCTCAGGCCGAATCCGTGATCTGTAGCGTTCAAAATCCAAAGAAAATTGCCTTTCGTAGCCAAAAAAATTACGAAAATGTCATCCGAAAATAAATTGGCCCAAATCGGTGCTTAATGGACTTATCATCCGTAGAGAATAGTATCAATAGACTTCATTATCGGTGGATATAGGCTCGGCCTGATTCCGTGATCTGCAGCCTCCAGAATCGAAAGAAAATGGAATTTCGGAAAAATTGCCCGAAATCTGTGATGGGTACGTTTGGAATCTGCCAAAAAAGGGCCCGGAATAAATTCGCCCAAATCGGCACTTAATGGACTTAATCATCGTTGAAGAATAGCCTCAGGCTGAATCTGTGATCTGTAGCCTTCAAAATCCAAAGAAAATGGCCTTTCGTCGCCAAAAAAATTACGTAAATGCCATCCGAAAATAAATTGGCCCAAATCGGTGCTTAATGGACTTATCATCCGTGGATAATAGTATCAATAGACTTCATTAACGGCGGATATAGGCTCGGCCTGATTCCGTGATTTGCAGCCTCCAAAATCGAAAGAAAATGGCATTTCGTCAAAATTGCTCGAAATCTGTGATGGTACCCCTTTGGAATCTGCCAAAAATGGGCCCAGAATAAATTCGCCCAAATCGGCACTTAATGGACTTAATCATCGTTGAAGAATAGCCTCAGGCCGAATCCGTGATCTGTAGCCTTCAAAATACAAAGAAAATGGCATTTCGTCGCCTAAAAAATTACGAAAATGCCATTCGAAAATAAATTGGCCCAAATCTGTGCTTAATGGACTTATCATCCGGGGAGAATAGTATCAATAGACTTCATTATGGGCGGATAAAGGCTCCGCCTGATTCCGTGATCTGCAGCCTCCAGAATCGAAAGAAAATGGAATTTCGGAGCCAAAAAAATTACGAAAATGTCATCCGAAAATAAATTAGCTATAATCGGTACTTAATGGACTTATCATCCATGGAGAATAGTATCAATAGACTTCATTATCGGTGGATATAGGCTCGGCCTGATTCCGTGATCTGCAGCCTCCATAAACGAAAGAAAATGACATTTGTGTAAAATTGCCCGAAATCTGTGATGGTACCCCTTTGGAATATGCCAAAAAAGGGCCCGGAATAAATTCGCCCAAATCGGCACTTAATGGACTTAATCATCGTTGAAGAATAGCCTCACGTTGAATCCGTGATCTGTAGCCTTAAAAATCCAAAGAAAATGGCCTTTCGTCGCCAAAAAACTTACGAAAATGCCATCCGAAAATAAATTGGATCAAATTGGTGCTTAATGGACTTATCATCCGTGGAGAATAGTATCAATAGACTTCATTATCGGTGGATATAGGCTCGGCCTGATTCCGTGATCTGCAGCCTCCAGAATCGAAAGAAAATGACATTTCGGTAAAATTGCCCGAAATCTGTGATGGTACCGCTTTGGAATCTGCTAAAAATGGACCCGCAATAAATTCTCCCAAATCGGCACTTAATGGACTTAATCATCGTTGAAGAATAGCCTCAGGCCGAATTCGTGATCTGTAGCCTTCAAAATCCAAAGAAAATGGCCTTTCGTTTCCAAAAAACTTACGAAAGTGCCATCCGAAAATAAATTGGCTCGAATCGTTGCTTAATGGAGTTATCATCCGTGGAGAATAGTATCAATAGACTTCAATATTAGTGGATATAGGCTCGGCCTGATTCCGTGATCTGCAGCCTCCAGAATCGAAAGAAAATGGCATTTCGTTAAAATTGCCCGAAATCTGTGATGGTACCCCTTTGGAATCTGCCAAAAATGGGCCCGGAATAAATTCGCCCAAATCGGCACTTAATGGACTTAATCATCGTTGAAGAATAGCCTCAGGCTGAATCAGTGATCTGTAGCCTTCAAAATCCAAAGAAAATGGCCTTTCGTAGCCAAAAAAAATTACGTAAATGTCATCCGAAAATAAATTGGCCCAAATCGGTGCTTAATGGACTTATCATCCGTGGATAATAGTATCAATAGACTTCATTAACGGCGGATATAGGCTCGGCCTTATTCCGCGATCTGCAGCCTCCAAAATCGAAAGAAAAAGGCATTTCGTCAAAATTGCCCGAAATCTGTGATGGTACCCCTTCGGAATCTGCCAAAAATGGGCCCAGAATAAATTCGCCCAAATCGGCACTTAATGGACTTAACCATCGTTGAAGAATAGCCTCAGGCCGAATCCGTGATCTGTAGCCTTCAAAATACAAAGAAAATGGCCTTTCGTCGCCTAAAAAATTACGAAAATGCCATTCGAAAATAAATTGGCCCAAATCTGTGCTTAATGGACTTATCATCCGGGGAGAATAGTATCAATAGACTTCATTATGGGCGGATAAAAGCTCGGCCTGATTCCGTGATCTGCAGCCTCCAGAATCGAAAGAAAATGGAATTTCGGAGCCAAAAAAATTACGAAAATGTCATCCGAAAATAAATTAGCTATAATCGGTACTTAATGGACTTATCATCGGGGGAGAATAGTATCAATAGACTTCATTATGGGCGGATAAAGGCTCGGCCTGATTCCGTGATCTGCAACCTCCAAAATCGAAAGAAAATGGCATTTCGTCAAAATTGCCCGAAATCTGTGATGGTACCCCTTTTGGAATCTGCCAAAAATGGGTCAGGAATAAATTCTCCCAAATCGGCACTTAATAGACTTAATCATCGTTGAAGAATAGCCTCAGCCCGAATCCGTGATCTGTAGCTTTCAAAATCCAAAGAAAATGGCCTTTCGTCGCCAAAAAAATAACGAAAATGCCATCCGAAAATAAATTGGCCCAAATCGGTGCTTAATGGACTTATCATCCGTGGAGAATAGGATCAATAGACTTCATTATCGTTGGAGAATAGCCTCGGCCTGATCCCGTGATCTAAGCCTCCACAATCGAAAGAAAATGGCATTTCGTCAAAATTGCCTGAAATCTGTGATGGTACCCCTTTGGAATCTGCCAAAAATGGGCCCGGAATAAATTCGCCCAAATTGGCACTTAATGGACTTAATCATCGTTGAAGAATAGCCTCAGGGTGAATCCGTGATCTGTAGCCTTCAAAATCCAAAGAAAATGGCCTTTCATCGCCAAAAAAATTGCGAAAATGCCATCCGAAAATAAATTGGCCCAAATTGGTGCTTAATGGACTTATCATCCGTGGAGAATAGTATCAATAGACTTCATTATCGGCTGATATAGGCTCGGCCTGATTCCGCGATCTGCGGCCTCCACAATCGAAAGAAAATGGCATTTCGATAAAATTGCCCGAAATTTGTGATGGTACCCCTTTGGAATCTGCTAAAAATGGACCCGGAATAAATTTTCTCAAATCGGTACTTAATGGACTTAATCATCGTTGAAGAATAGCCTCAGGCCGAATTCGTGATCTGTAGCCTTCAAAATCCAAAGAAAATGGCCTTTCGTCGCCAAATAAATTACGTAAATACCATCCAAAAATAAATTGGCCCAAATCGGTGCTTAATGGACTTATCATCCGTGGATAATAGTATCAATAGACTTCATTAACGGCGGATATAGCCTCCGCCTGATTCCGTGATCTGCAGCGTCCAGAATCGAAAGAAAATGGTATTTCGTCAAAATTGCACGAAATCTGTGATGGTACCCCTTTGGAATTTGCAAAAAATGGGCCCAGAATAAATTCGCCCAAATCGGCACTTAATGGACTTAATCATCGTTGAAGAATAGCCTCAGGCCGAATCCGTGATCTGTAGCCTTCCAAATACAAAGAAAATGGCCTTTCGTCGCCAAAAAAATTACGAAAATGTCATTCGAAAATAAATTGGCCCAAATTTGTGCTTAATGGACTTATCATCCGGGGAGAATAGTATCAATAGACTTCATTATGGGCGGATAAAGACTCGGCCTGATTCCGTGATCTGCAGCCTCCAGAATCGAAAGAAAATGGAATTTCGGAAAAATTGCCCGAAATCTGTGATGGTACCCCTTTGGAATCTGCCAAAAATGGGCCCGGAATAAATTCGCCCAAATCGGCACTTAATTGACTTAATCATCGTTGAAGAATAGCCTCAGCCCGAATCCGTAATCTGTAGCCTTCAAAATCCAAAGAAAATGGCCTTTCGTCGCCAAAAAACTTACGAAAATGCCATCCGAAAATAAATTGGCTCAAATCCGTGCTTAATGGACTTATCATCCGTGGAGAATAGTATCAATAGACTTCATTATCGGTGGATATAGGCTCGGCCTGATTCCGTGATCTACAGCCTCCAGAATCGAAAAAAATGACATTTCAGAAAAATTGGCCGAAATCTGTGATGGTACCCCTTTGGAATCTGCCAAAAATGGGCCCGAAATAAATTTGCCCAAATCGGCACTTAATGGACTTAATCATCGTTGAAGAATAGCCTCAGGCCGATTCCGTGATTTGTAGCATTCAAAATCCAAGGAAAATGGCCTTCGTCGCCAAAAAAATTACGAAAATGCCATCCAAAAATAAATTGGCCCAAATCGGTGCTTAAATGACCTATCATCAGTGGAGAATAGTATCAATAGACTTCACTATCAGTGGATATAGGCTCGGCCTGATTCCGTGATCTGCAGCCTCTAGAATCGAAAGAAAATGACATTTCGGAAAAATTGCCCGAAATCTGTGATGGTACCCCTTTGGAATCTGCCAAAAATGTGCCGGAATAAATTCGCCCAAATCGACACTTAATGGACTTAATCATCGTTGAAGAATAGCCTCAGGCCGAATCCGTGATTTGTGATATTCAAAATCCAAGGAAAATGGCCTTCGTCGCCAAAAAAATTACGAAAATGCCATCCAAAAATAAATTGGCCCAAATCGGTGCTTAAATGACCTATCATCAGTGGAGAATAGTATCAATAGACTTCACTATCAGTGGATATAGGCTCGGCCTGATTCCGTGATCTGCAGCCTCTAGAATCGAAAGAAAATGACATTTCGGAAAAATTGCCCGAAATCTGTGATGGTACCCCTTTGGAATCTGCCAAAAATGGGCCAGAAATAAATTTGCCCAAATCGGCACTTAATGGACTTAATCATCGTTGAAGAATAGCCTCAGGCCGATTCCGTGATTTGTAGCATTCAAAATCCAAGGAAAATGGCCTTCGTCGCCAAAAAAATTACGAGAATGCCATCCGAAAATGAATTGGTCCAAATCGGTGCTTAATGGACTTATCATCCGTGGAGAATAGTATCAATAGACTTCATTATCGGTGGATATAGGCTCGGCCTGATTCCGTGATCTGCAGCCTCTAGAATCGAAAGAAAATGGCATTTCGGAAAAATTTGCCGAAATCTGTGATGGTAGGAATCTGCTAAAAATGGACCCGGAATAAATTCTCCGAAATTGGCACTTAATGGACTTAATCATCGTTGAGGAATAGCCTCAGGCCGAATCCGTGATCTATAGCCTTCAAAATCCAAAGAAAATGGCCTTTCGTCGCAAAAAACTTACGAAAATGCCATCCAAAAATAAATTGGCTCAAATTGGTGCTTAATGGACTTATCATCCGTGGAGAATAGTATATTAGACTTCATTATCGGAGGATATAGGCTCGGCCTGATTCTTTGATCTGCAGCCTCCAGAATCGAAAGAAAATGACATTTCAGAAAAATTGGCCGAAATCTGTGATGGTACCCCTTTGGAATCTGCCAAAAATGGGCCCAAAATAAATTCGCCCAAATCAGCACTTAATGGACTTAATCATCGTTGAAGAATAGCCTCAGGGCGAATCCGTGATCTATAGCCTTCAAAATCCAAAGAAAATGGCCTTTCGTAGCCAAAAAATTACGAAAATGCCATCCGAAAATAAATTTGCTCAAATTGGTGCTTAATGGACTTATCATCCGTGGAGAATAGTATCAATAGACTTCATTATCGGTGGATATAGGCTCGGCCTGATTCCGTGATCTGCAGCCTCCAGAATCGAAAGAAAATGGCATTTCGGAAAAATTGGCCGAAATCTGTGATGGTACCCCTTTGGAATCTGCCAAAAATGGGCCCGAAATAAATTTGCCCAAATCGGCACTTAATGGACTTAATCATCGTTGAAGAATAGCCTCAGGCCGATTCCGTGATCTATAGACTTCAAAATCCAAGGAAAATGGCCTTCATCGCCAAAAAAATTACGAAAATGCCATCCGAAAATAAATTGGCCCAAATCGGTGCTTAATGGACTTATCATCCGTGGAGAATAGTATCAATAGACTTCATTATCGGTTGATATAGGCTTGGCCTAATTCCGTGATCTGCAGCCTCCAGAATCGAAAGAAAATAGCATTTTGGAAAATTTTGCAAAATCTGTGATGTTACCCCTTTGGAATCTGTCAAAAATGGACCCGGAATAAATTCGCCCAAATTGGCACTTAATGGACTTAATCATCGTTGAAGAATAGCCTCAGGCCGAATCCGTGATCTGTAGCCTTCAAAATCCAAAGAAAATGGCTTTTCGTAGCCAAAAAAATTACGAAAATTTCATCCGAAAATAAATTAGCCCAAATCGGTGCTTAATGGACTTATCATCCGTGGAGAATAGTATTAATAGAATTCATTATCGGTGGATATAAGCTCGGCCTGATTCCGTGATCTGCAGCCTCCAGAATCGAAAGAAAATGGCATTTCGGTAAAATTGCAAAAAAACTGTGATGGTACCCCTTTGGAATCTGCCAAAAAAGGGTCGGAATAAATTCGCTCAAATCAGCACTTAATGGACTTAATCATCGTTGAAGAATAGCCTCAGGCTGAATCCGTGATCTGTAGCCTTCAAAATCCAAAGAAAATGGCCTTTCGTCGCCAAAAAACTTACGAAAATGCCATCCGAAAATAAATTGGCCGAAATCGGTTCTTAATGGACTTATCATCCGTGGAGAATAGTATCAATAGACTTCATTATCGGTGGATATATGCTTGGCCTAATTCCGTGATCTGCAGCCTCCAGAATCGAAAGAAAATAACATTTTGGAAAATTTTGCAAAATCTGTGATGGTACCCCTTTGGAATCTGTCAAAAATTGGCCCGGAATAAATTCGCCCAAATTGGCACTTAATGGACTTAATCATCGTTGAAGAATAGCCTCAGCCCGAATCCGTGATCTGTAGCCTTCAAAATCAAAAGAAAATGGTCTTTCGTAGCCAAAAAAATTACGAAAATGTCATCCGAAAACAAATTAGCCCAAATCGGTGCTTAATGGACTTATCATCCGTGGAGAAAAGTATTAATAGACTTCATTATCGGTGGATATAAGCTCGGCCTGATTCCGTGATCTGCAGCCTCCAGAATCGAAAGAAAATGGAATTTCGGTACAATTGCCCGAAATCTGTGATGGTACCCCTTTGGAATCTGCCAAAAAAGGGTCGGAATAAATTCGCCCAAATCAGCACTTAATCGACTTAACCATCGTTGAAGAATAGCCTCAGGCTGAATCCGTGATCTGTAGCCTTCAAAATACAAAGAAAATGGCCTTCCGTCGACAAAAAACTTACGAAAATGCCATCCGAAAATAAAATGGCCCAAATTGGTGCTTAATGGACTTATCATCCGTGGAGAAGAGTATCAATAGACTTCATTATCGGCGGATATAGGGTCGGCCTGATTCCGTGATCTGCAGCCTCCAGAATCGAAAGAAAATGGCATTTCGGAAAAATTGCCCGAAATCTGTGATGGCCCTTTGCATTCTGCCAAATATGGGCCCGGAATAAATTCGCCCAAATCAGCACTTAATGGACTTGATCATCGTTGAAGAATAGCCTCAGGCCGATTCCGTGATCTGTAGACTTCAAAATCCAAGGAAAATGGCCTTCGTCGCCAAAAAAATTACGAAAATGCCATCCGAAAATAAATTGGCCCAAATCGGTGCTTAATGGACTTATCATCCGTGGAGAATAGTATCAATAGACTTCATTATCGGTGGATATAGGCTCGACCTAATTCCGTGATCTGCAGCCTCCAGAATCGAAAGAAAATAGCATTTTTGAAAAATTTGCCGAAATCTGTGATGGTACCCCTTTGGAATCTGTCAAAAATGGGCCCGGAATAAATTTGCCCAGATTGGCATTAATGGACTTAATCATCGTTGAAGAATAGCCTCAGGCCGAATCCGTGATCTGTAGCCTTCAAAATCCAAAGAAAATGGCCTTTCGTAGCCAAAAAAATTACGAAAATGTCATCCGAAATAAATTAGCCCAAATCGGTGCTTAATGGACTTATCATCCGTGGAGAATAGTATCAATAGCTTCATTATCGGTGGATATAAGCTCGGCCTGATTTCGTGATCTGCAGCCTCCAGAATCAAAAGAAAATGGCATTTCGGAAAAATTGCCCGTAATCTGTGATGGTACCCCTTTGGAATATGCCAAAAATGGGCACGGAATAAATTCGCCCAAATCGACACTTAATGGACTTAATCATCGTTGGAGAATAGCCTCAGGCCGAATCCATGATCTGTAGCCTTCAAAATCCTAGGAAAATGGCCTTCGTCGCCAAAAAAATTACGAAAATGCCATCCGAAAATAAATTGGCCCAAATTGGTGCTTAAATGACTTATCATCCGTGGAGAATAGTATCAATAGACTTCACTATCAGTGGATATAGGCTCGGCCTGATTCCGTGATCTGCAGCCTCTAGAATCGAAAGAAAATGACATTTCGGAAAAATTGCCCGAAATCTGTGATGGTACCACTTTGGAATCTGCCAAAAATGTGCCCGGAATAAATTCGCCCAAATCAGCACTTAATGGACTTAATCATCGTTGAAGAATAGCCTCAGGCCGAATCCGTGATTTGTGATCTTCAAAATCCAAGGAAAATGGCCTTTAGTCGCCAAAAAACTTACGAAAATGCCATCCGAAAATAAATTGGCTGAAATTGGATCTTAATGGACTTATCATCCGTGGAGAATAGTATCAATAGACTTCATTATCGGTGGATATAGGCTCGGCATGATTCTGTGATCTGCAGCCTCCAGAATCGAAAGAAAATGGCATTTCGGTAAAATTGCCCGAAATCTGTGATGGTACCCCTTTGGAATTTGCTAAAAATGGACCTGGAATAAATTCTCCAAAATCGGCACATAATGGACTTAATCATCGTTGAAAAATAGCCTCAGTGCGAATCCGTGATCTCTAGCCTTCAAAATCCAAAGAAAATGGCCTTTCTTCGCCAAAAAACTTACGAAAATGCCATTCGAAAATAAATTGGCTCAAATCGGTTATTAATGGACTTATCATCCTTGGAGAATAGTATCAATAGACTTCATTATCGGTGGATATAGGCTCGACCTAATTCCGTGATCTGCAGCCTCCAGAATCGAAAGAAAATAGCATTTTGGAAAAATTTGCCGAAATCTGTGATGGTACCCCTTTGGAATCTGTCAAAAATGGACCCGGAATAAATTCGCCCAAATTGGCACTTAATGGACTTAATCATCGTTGAAGAATAGCCTCAGGCCGAATCCGTGATCTGTAGCCTTCAAAATCCAAAGAAAATGGCTTTTCGTAGCCAAAAAAATTACGAAAATGTCATCCGAAAATAAATTAGCCCAAATCGGTGCTTAATGGACTTATCATCCGTGGAGAATAGTATTAATAGAATTCATTATTGGTGGATATAAGCTCGGCCTGATTCCGTGATCTGCAGCCTCCAGAATCGAAAGAAAATGGCATTTCGGTAAAATTGCCCGAAAACTGTGATGGTACCCCTTTGGAATCTGCCAAAAAAGGGTCGGAATAAATTCGCCCAAATCAGCACTTAATGGACTTAATCATCGTTGAAGAATAGCCTCAGGCTGAATCCGTGATCTGTAGCCTTCAAAATCCAAATAAAATGGCCTTTCGTCGCCAAAAAACTTACGAAAATGCCATCCGAAAATAAATTGGCCGAAATCGGTTCTTAATGGACTTATCATCCGTGGAGAATAGTATCAATAGACTTCATTATCGGTGGATATATGCTTGGCCTAATTCCGTGATCTGCAGCCTCCAGAATCGAAAGAAAATAGCATTTTGGAAAATTTTGCAAAATCTGTGATGCTACCCCTTTGGAATCTGTCAAAAATTGGCCCGGAATAAATTCGCCCAAATTGGCACTTAATGGACTTAATCATCGTTGAAGAATAGCCTCAGCCCGAATCCGTGATCTGTAGCCTTCAAAATCAAAAGAAAATGGCCTTTCGTAGCCAACAAAATTACGAAAATGTCATCCGAAAACAAATTAGCCCAAATCGGTGCTTAATGGACTTATCATCCGTGGAGAAAAGTATTAATAGACTTCATTATCGGTGGATATAAGCTCGGCCTGATTCCGTGATCTGCAGCCTCCAGAATCGAAAGAAAATGGAATTTCGGTACAATTGCCCGAAATCTGTGATGGTACCACTTTGGAATCTGCCAAAAAAGGGTCGGAATAAATTCGCCCAAATCAGCACTTAATCGACTTAACCATCGTTGAAGAATAGCCTCAGGCTGAATCCGTGATCTGTAGCCTTCAAAATACAAAGAAAATGGCCTTTCGTCGACAAAAAACTTACGAAAATGCCATCCGAAAATAAAATGGCCCAAATTGGTGCTTAATGGACTTATCATCCGTGGAGAAGAGTATCAATAGACTTCATTATCGGCGGATATAGGGTCGGCCTGATTCCGTGATCTGCAGCCTCCAGAATCGAAAGAAAATGGCATTTCGGAAAAATTGCCCGAAATCTGTGATGGCCCTTTGCAATCTGCCAAATATGGGCCCGGAATAAATTCGTCCAAATCAGCACTTAATGGACTTGATCATCGTTGAAGAATAGCCTCAGGCCGAATCCGTGATCTGTAGCCTTCAAAATCCAAAGAAAATGGCCTTTCGTCGCCAAAAAAATTACGAAAATGCCATCCGAAAATAAATTGGCCCAAATCGGTGCTTAATGGACTTATCATCCGTGGAGAATAGTATTAATAGAATTCATTATTGGTGGATATAAGCTCGGCCTGATTCCGTGATCTGCAGCCTCCAGAATCGAAAGAAAATGGCATTTCAGAAAAATTGGCCGAAATCTGTGATGGTACCCCTTTGGAAGATGCCAAAAATGGGTCCGGAATAAATTCGCCCAAATCGGCACTTAATGGACTTAATCATCGTTGAAGAATAGCCTCAGGCCGAATCCGTGATCTGTAGCCTTCAAAATCCAAGGGAAATGGCCTTTCGTCGCCAAAAAACTTACGAAAATGCCATCGGAAAATAAATTGGCTCAAATTGGTGCTTAATGGACTTATCATCCGTGGAGAATAGTATCAATAGACTTCATTATCGGTGGATATAGGCTCGGCCTGATTCCGTGATCTGCAGCCTCCATAATCGAAAGAAAATGGCATTTCGGTAAAAATTGGCCGAAATCTGTGATGGTACCCCTTTGGAATCTGCCAAAAAAGGGCCTGGAATAAATTCGCCCAAATCGGCACTTAATGGACTTAATCATCGTTGAAGAATAGCCTCAGGCCGAATCCGTGATCTGTAGCCTTCAAAATCCAAAGAATATTGCCTTTCGTCGCTAAAAAACTTACGAAAATGCCATCCGAAAATAAATTGGCTCAAATTGGTGCTTAATGGACTTATCATCCGTGGAGAATAGTATCAATAGACTTCATTATTGGTGGATATAGGCTCGGCCTGATTCCGTGATCTGCAGCCTCCAAAATCGAAAGAAAATGGCATTTCGGAAAAATTGCCCGAAATCTGTGATGGTACCCCTTTGGAATCGGATAAAAATGGAGCCGGAATAAATTCTCCAAAATCGGCACTTAATGGACTTAATCATCGTTGAAGAATAGCCTCAGGCCGAATCCGTGATCTGTAGCCTTCAAAATCCAAAGAAAATGGCCTTCGTCGCCAAAAAAAATTTCGAAAATGCCATCCGCAAATAAATTGGCTCAAATCGGTGCTTAATGGACTTATCGTCCGTGGAGAATAGTATCAATGGACTAAATTATCGGTGGATATAGGCTCGGCCTGATTACGTGATCTGAAGCCTCCATAATCGAAAGAAAATGACATTTCGGAAAAATTGCCCGAAATCTGTGATGGTACCCCTTTGGAATCTGCCAAAAATGGGCCCGGAATAAATTCACCCAAATCGGCACTTAATGGACTTAATCATCGTTGAGGAATAGCCTCAGGCCGAATCCGTGATCTGTAGCCTTCAAAATCCTAGGAAAATGGCCTTTCGTAGCCCAAAAAATTACGAAAATGCCATACGAAAATAAATTTGCCCAAATCGGTGCTTAAATGACTTATCATCCGTGGAGAATAGTATCAATAGACTTCATTATCGGTGGATATAGGCTCGGCCTGATTCCGTGATCTGAAGCCTCCAAAATCGAAAGAAAATGACATTTCGGAAAAATTGCTCGAAATCTGTGATGGTACCCCTTTGGAATCTGCCAAAAATGGGACCGGAATAAATTCGCCCAAATCGGCACTTAATGGACTTAATCATCGTTGAAGAATAGCCTCAGGCCGAATCCGTGATCTGTAGCCTTCAAAATCCAAGGAAAATGGCCTTTCGTAGCCCAAAAAATTACGAATATGCCATACGAAAATAAATTGGCCCAAATCGGTGCTTAATGGACTTATCATCCGTGGAGAATAGTATCAATAGACTTCATTATCGGTGGATATAGGCTCGGCCTGATTCCGTGATCTGCAGCCTCCATAATCGAAAGTAAATGGCATTTTGGAAAAATTTGCTGAAATCTGTGATAGTACCCCATTGGAATCTGCCAAAAGTGGGCCCGGAATAAATTCGCCCAAATCGACACTTAATGGACTTAAACATAGTTGAAGAATAGCCTCAGGCCGAATCCGTGATCTGTAGCCTTCAAAATCCAAGGAAAATGGCCTTCGTCGCCAAAAAACTTACTAAAATGTCATCCGAAAATAAATTGGCCCAAATCGGTGCATAATGGACTTATCATCAGTGGAGAATAGTATCAATAGACTTCATTATCGGTGGATATAGGCTCGGCCTGATTCCATGATCTGCAGCCTCCAGAATCGAAAGAAAATGGCATTTAGGAAAAATTGCCCGAAATCTGTGATGGCCGCTTCAAACCTTTTAGTCTCGTACCTAAGAAAGTTCCTATTCCTTCGGTTCGGTCAAGCATCTTTGGTCTCAGACTCTTCGGATTCGTCTTGTACCCCTTTGGAATCTGCCAAAAATGGGCCCGGAATAAATTCGCACAAATCGGCACTTAATGTACTTAATCATCGTTGAAGAATAGCCTCAGGCCGAATCCGTGATCTGTAGCCTTCAAAATCCAAGGAAAATGGCCTTCGTAGCCAAAAAAATTACGAAAATGTCATCCGAAAATAAATTGTCCCAAATCGGTGCTTAATGGACTTATCATCCGTGGATAATAGTATCAATAGACATCATTATCGGTGGATATAAGCTCGGCCAGATTCCGTGATCTGCAGCTTCCAGAATCGAAAGAAAATGGCATTTCGGAAAAATTGGCCGAAATCTGTGATGGTACCCCTTTGGAATCTGCCAAAAATGGGCCCGGAATAAATTTGCCCAAATCGACACTTAATGGACTTAATCATCGTTGAAGAATAGCCTCAGGCCGAATCCGTGATCTGTAGCCTTGAGAATCCAAGGAAAATGGCCTTCGTCGCCAAAAAAATTACGAAAATGCCATCCGAAAATAAATTGGCCCAAATCGGTGCTTAATGGACTTATCCTCCGTGAAGAATAGTATCAATAGACTTCATTATCGGTGGATATAGGCTCGGCCTGATTCCGTGATCTGAAGCCTCCAAAATCGAAAGAAAATGACATTTCGGAAAAATTGCTCTCTACCTCTCTATTTTCAAAAATACAAACTCATCATTCGAACGAAAAAAATTAATCCATACTCATATCCGCTCCATACCCCATACCCATAGGGGAAAGACGTTTTGCAATAAACCCTAAAATAAAACCTTTCTACACTAAACTAGAGGCCATGCCCATGTGGCCCGTGGATGCATGGATGAAGGACCGGCCGGCCGGCCGACGTTTTTGCCGGCGGCTAAAATCTCAACCGCACAACGCGCCAACTTTTAATATATATATGTGCATGGCCCGTCGTTGTTTGGTGTACAATATGTGTGAGTTGCCAAAAACGATCCGGTGGTTGGGGCGTCGCGATTCTCGACCGTCACTTCATCAATTTTCCGGCCCCTCAACTCATTCATCATTTCACTAATTATTTCTTTGCCATTTTGGAGCTTGTTGGTTCGCTCGTGGCTAGCTTGGTGGCCATACTTACACCTCCGCTAATTAGCTTAATCAATAATATGTCTAGTAGTCTGTGGTTTTTGTCAAACTTCCTACGTAGGGTTTCTATTCTTTATTGGATGGCTCCTTTCCCTATACAAAATACAAAATACGTCAACCTTATTCTCCATGGCTAATTGTGGTCCAAGTGGGTTCACTCCACTCGTCGGTCAAACATTTGATCACTCCCAAAAAAGAGGCATGTACATGTGTTTTGTTTCGTTGATTCCAATGTTTTGGATAGGTTATGGGGTGTACTCTTCCTATTTGACTATAGGGTTGAATGGGCTCACGGGACATTCATAAAATAAAATAAAAAGTAATTTGAGTGACCGGAGTTGGACGGAGGCTAACGGGAGAGTGACTAAATGTGACCTGTTTTAGTAATTCGAGTGACTAAAATTGATATTAGTTTTTTATAGTGACTAAACATAACATGATTTAGTAATCTCAGTGACCAAATGTTGCATTTACACTATAACCAAATATACATTTGAGTATTATATGCATCCACGATTGACACAGCTCTTGAAACTTCCAACCACTTTTTAATCTTTTTTTAATTAGATTGATTAGATTTGAGGTGAAGCAATTGACTAATTACTTAATTAGCCATGAGAAGGTAAGTGACCAAGTGAAAGACGCGTCCTTGCTTTTCTGAATGGTGAAAATCCTCCTCCCTTGTTTGTTGTTGTTGTTGGGTCGGGGGAGAACCACGTAGGTAGCTTTAGGTTTGATGAAAAATTGGTACGCAACCACCCAACCTTCCCTCCAATCGCGGCAGGGAGTCGCTCCTCTTTGACTGCTATATACCAGTAGTTAGAATGGATTAGTTTAGAAATGAGACGATTAATACGATTTTTTTATTGCTTGCAAGTTTGAAAATATGTTTTTTTTTTCTTTCCCAGTTTCTATTCGAATTGATTCGCTTGTTCTTTCGTCTTTTTAAATAGGCTATAATTAAAATGAGACGATTCGAAGTACTTGTTTCACTCTCAGATGTTTAGAATTGGTTTAATACGTATCAATTCAAAATTCACCAAGCCAGATTGATCCGTCTGAACCTTTTTTTTTAACAAGCGAGTCAATTTGATTCAGTTGTTTCAAAACAAAGGCAATTGAGTCGGATTGGTTTGTTGTAGTTCCTCGTCCGAACGAATTGTTGCGATATACTAGCTAGCTTTTTGCGGGTGCTAATAGAATTTACAAGCAACGTTTCGAGTAAGTTAATCGAAAACGACCTGATAATCTCATTCATGGATTCATGATTTAGTTTGTCTTAGAGTAACATGTATCCCGAGTTGAACCGTATCCCTCAATCTGAACTTTAGACTTCCAAACATTCTTTCTAACCAGATAAAACTCACGAGGAAGAGTGGGGTTTGAAGTGAAAAAAAGGGGGGAGTGATTGACGCCGGCCGCCGCCGGCCGCCGCACCTTTTATCTCAGGCAACACGGACTTCAACCCTTTCGGCTTGGGATTCCGATTGTCAATATTATACCACTGTTCCGGTTGGGAAACAGCCGGCCCCTCACTTCCACGTTTGCCGATTAATTTATAATAATGAAAATTTTGGGTTAACAGAGCACTAGCAAGCAAGATGCCAAAAGAGAAAGAAAGAAAGAAAGAAAGGAACTTAATTGTGTCGGTCAATTTGATGGCAACTCGTCCACTACGAGCTGCCGTCAACCTCTCCCGTCTCTGTTTCTGAGTTTCTCTAGACTCTTCTTCCCCTAATTAAGTCTTACTACCTTAACCAAATTGTGTGCCTTACGATTTTCATTACCCATTTTCTCAATTTTTCTTTCGTGTGGTAATTAGAGGTGTTCTGTTGGCGTGAGATGTAAGCACTGCTCAAGATCAGTACAACATTGGCAATTAGTTCACTGTAGATTAAGAAAGTTGTAGCAATTATGGCACCCTGGTTTGTCCGAGGTGGATCGATCAGTGCTTGTGATATGAAAAAAATATATATATATATATATGTTGAAACCAATTTTGCATTTGATGGATTTAAATAAAATATTTGCTGACAGAGAATATAAAATCACTAACCACATATTCGTAAGGGCCAAACCTTTTCATGCATGTGGAGTTCAGATTTTTCGGTAGAGAGTTCAATTATTTCATTACTCTATTAACCATTTATATAGGGGAAAAAATCGCTTTTATTGTGACTTCAATATAATTAATTATTTGCAATTTGCAAACATTACACAATATAAGAACCGATAGTGGTCCATATTTTGTGTTTTTCCACTCTATGATTTGGTGGTTAATGTAGTGTGGCAAGGAGATATGAGGATTATTTCGGTATAAAAGATAAATGACACTTTAATATGTGAAAGTCAAGAGCTAGTCATTGTGTTGGCCCCTTACCCACCTACCAAGTCGCCACTCATCCGAATAAGTGTAGATAAGACATTTACAGATTCACGACTCAGCTACCACTATTCGGATTCATCGCGGTTGAGTTAGATTCAAATTGTGATTCAACTAGCTACATGAGTAAATGAATTCGCGAATCACGACTCATTGACATTAATCGCTCACGAATTATGTATATAGTATTGCCGGATTGGAATCATATGTATAGTATACATAAACGCACTGTTCACTTAAGTTAATTTAGCTTGATTTTTTTCTAATATTGTTATCTCTCCATATAAAGTTAGGGGTAACTCGGCGACTCCAAGAAGCACGTCCAGCTCGCTCGGAAACATGAGTGATTTGCAGCGGCTTTCAGAAGAAGTGGGTGGGGTAAGTTTCTCCCGTGTGCAGGGGCGGAGCCAGGATTTGACCGTCGGGGGGACCGAAGTTTAGAAAGTGTATTATGTTGAAGAAAATATATCATAAAATATAATTAATATTTGTATTTATTTATAATTTATTTGTAATATTTGAGATAAACAAATCGCCAGAACTATTATTAGAAATATAAATTTAAAATTTGAAGGATATAGTTAAGCTACTTCAAAATTACATGACTTATAAAACAAATTATGAAAACAAATTATGAAAGTTAAATATGCTTCATGGTAAAACTAAATTAACAAGGTTAAAAAAAATGGTCTTTGGTCACGCTCAATTAAGAAGGTTAAAAACAATTAAATATGGGTTTTGATCACAGTCTGATAAGAAGTTCAAAAAATCAATAATAATTAGCTGCCAAAGGTCTCGAACCAAGACCACGGTGGGCCATAATCAACTTCTGTTCCGGTGGATTACACGCAAATCCCATGCTCTATTATTGAACACAGTTTGTATTTATACTAATCTTCATTTTCTACGTAATTTTTCAAACCTCGATAGAATTTGGTATGTGATTTCAAAATTCTCGGGAGGTCCCGACCCCCCCCCCCCCCCCCCCCGAGCTCCACCTAGCTCCGCCCCTGCCCGTGTGCATCTACATCATGAATACAATCAAGCAGTTGCAGCTCACATTATGGCTCATATCCAGGCTCGTTGGAATGAACGTATTATTTGGTGGGATAGACGCTGTTTTATTTAGTTGATCAGATTATATACTCGATGATATATTAGTGACTTTTGATTAATGAAATCAATGCATACATATTGTTGTTAAGAAAAATTCCGGGTAATAGTGATTGAAGACGGGAAAAGATTGAAAGATCCCGATAGAAAAAGATATTATTATTGTAGTAACTTGCAGAAAAAAGACAAATCTAAGATGAGCACTTCTACAATGCTATAAAGTATTGGTGCTTTAATGTACAACTATAACATAAGGGTACAAATTCTTTTATGGTACAATCTTAACTTATACATTTGACATTATGGTACAACTTTAAGTTGTACCATAATGTCAAATGTATAAGTTAAGGTTGTACCATAAAAGAATTTGTACACTTATGTTATAGTACAACTTTATAACTTAAAGTTGCACCATCACATGAAGGTACAAGTTTAAGTTATACCATAAAAGAATTTGTACAAAAGAGTATAGCTACAATCTGAAGTTGTACCATAACATTAAAGATACAACTTCAAGTTGTACCATAAAGACAAAAAGCTATAGCACCAATATTATATAGCATTGTAAAATTCCTCATCTAAGATTAATCGTTCTTATTGCATTATTAATTTTTATATAATATCAAGCTTGAGCCACGGGAAGGAAGGAAAAGATCTTAATAGTAAATAAGCAAAACAAAATTCAGTAGTAGTAAACCCCCGGCATTTGATAGATATACTTTGCCTCCCGAGTGGAAACTTCTTCCTTTCTTTGGGTGTATCAATGGAATTGGCCGCGCGTTGATTTCTGCAATTTTGACCTAAACAAAGATTAATAAGATTCCACTGTTTCCCAGGTCTTCATTTCCCTCCTCCCTCTTTTATTCTTCTCTTGTTGTTTCTTTACTTGTCGTCGCTTCGCCTGTTTGGTTGGTTGGTCGCCGTCCCCTCGATGGGTAACTGAATTCCCTTTTTATTGTTGGGTGTTCTTTTTTAATCTTATTCTCGCTATTTGTTCGCGTCTTATCTTCGCAATCCAAGATCTGGGTTCCGTTTCTCGACTCTCAAAGCTCCCGACTTCGCATGTCAACGGCGGAATAACATCACTTTGATCTGAGGGTTTCTTCGGGGAGTCGGAATTCCCCCCCACTGTAGATGGAGAGTTGCAGTGCGGAGGAGGGATTCTTCGATACTAGAGAAGAGGTATCTTCCGTCTCCGATTGGGCTTCCGATTCCGACGGCAACGGTGTTTCCCCCAGTTCCCAGTTCGAGATTTGGGCTAAGAATCCGGAGAGCGTCGAGGATCGGCGGCGGAGGTTTCTGAGATGGATGAATCTGGGTTCCGATCGGGGTTCGGTGGTGGAGGAATTGAAGAAGGAGAGCATCGAGAAGATCGAATTGGGGATTGATAGAGTGATGGATGATAGCGGCGCGGTGTTGAGAACTTCTGGTTCTGATGAACGCGACTTCTGGTCCGACACTTTGTCGCGGTCTACTTCTTGCCAGTCAGCTGAAGCTCGGGAATCGTTTGAAGATGGTGCTTCGGAGATGGATTTAATGTACAAAATCAGGAACTTGGACGACGGGAGGGAGTTTGTCTTTGAAGAACTGGATCAAGCTGGAATCTTTAGCAGATTGCGGGAAGTGGGATCAGATCGTTCTCTTAGCTTTGAAGAGTTCCAGAGAAGTATAGGATGGTCACCTTTGATTCAGCGGTTTCTTCGTCGATATGCAGATGGGGCGAGAAGCATGAGCGAAACTAGGAAGAAACCTAAGAGGGGTTGGCTGAGGAAGTTCGGATCATCACCCGCTCGCATTCCCGACAATGTCAATGCTAATGAATTGTCTGGAGGGAATAAGTCGCAAAGAGTTAAGGTTCATTCCAACAAGAAGAAGACCAAGGAGTTGTCTTCACTGTATTCTGGGCAGGAATTTCTTGCTCATAAGGGGTCTATACTGACCATGAAGTTCAGTCCAGATGGGCAGTACTTAGCTAGTGGTGGAGAGGATGGTATTGTGAGGGTATGGAAGGTTATTGAGGATGATAGGCTTAACCGACTTAATGTCCCGGGCAGTGATCCTTCATGTCTTTGCTTCGCAATAGACCATAAATCCAAAATAACTTCTTTGGATGTAGATGCAATTGCAAAGAACGATGGGAAAACAAAGAGACATATTTCTTCAGACTCGACTTGTGTTGTTTTGCCCCCAAAGGTGTTTAGGGTTCTTGAGAAGCCTCTTCATGAGTTCCGGGGTCACAGTGGTGAGGTTTTGGATCTCTCCTGGTCTAAGCAGAGGGTAAGTATCTTCCATAAGTTGCATTTCAAGACAATTGTTTTCAATTGTCAAATTTTGACTTGTGAATAATGTTTTGCTTGCTGCAGTTGCTTCTGTCTTCATCGGATGATAATACCGTTCGCATGTGGCAAGTGGGATGTGACAAATGCCTGAGAGTTTTTCATCATAATAACTATGGTATATATGTTTATTTGATTGATTAGTTTCATTACCATTATTGGTTAGTTCAGTTCTTTGGTCACTTTTCTCAACCTGTTTTTGAGGTTGATTGCAGTGACTTGTGTCCATTTCAATCCTGTGGACGAAGACCATTTCATTACCGGTTCAATAGATGGGAAAGTCCGAATCTGGGAAGTGTCTGGCTGCCAGGTCATTGATTACACGGATGTCAAAGAGATAGTCACTGCAATAGCTTATCGTCCTTGTGGAGAGGTTGGCAGAATCTCTTAACCCTCAGCTTTGGAGATAGAAGAAATTCCTTGGCATTTGGAAAGCTTGAATTCTGAAGGATCTTTCTTTACTTGGAATTTTCAGGGAGCTATTGTGGGCACAATGAGTGGAAACTGCCTCTTCTATGAGATCAGAGGTGCTGATTTATTCCTCACCACCAGGAGCAACTAAATCATTTGGCATATGGTTGAAAAGAATTATTCATTCTTCAAGCTTACGGACTGTGTTATTGTCTTTGATGAATGCAGATAATAAGATGCGACAGGATACTGAAATATGTTTGCAAGGGAAAACCAAGTTGCCTGGCAAGAGAATAACTGGCTTTGAGGTGGTTAACTGTTTACTATACCGTTCCTCTCTGTATACTCTTGGAGTTCAATTTTGACATGGTGTAGTAACTATGAAACGTTTTTCTTTCCAGTTTTCTCCAAGTGACCCGAGCAAAGTAATCGTCTCATCTGCCGATTCTCTTGTGCGAGTTCTCTGCAGCTCAGATGTCATATGCAAATTCAGGGGTTAGTATTCTTTTCTTCTTTCATCCATATCTTCCTTTGTTCATACTTCATAGACTCCATTAGTTCATCCAGTTGGCACCAGGTAGTACCAGATAAAATTGACCTCCTATCCATTTAATCAAACTGAGACAAGAACGTTCCGTTCTGACAAATTAGCATTCCTTTGTTCTCCAGTGTCCAGTCTTCGGGCTGCAGCAAACCAGATGCACGCCACTTTTACCTCAGATGGAAAGCACGTCGTCTCAACAAGTGATGATTCCAACGTCTACATTTGGAACTATGATAAACAAGAAAGAAAGTCATCTTCTCGAGCTAGGCATATCCATTCCTACGAGAGCTTCACCTCCCAAAATGCTTCAGTGGCAATACCTTGGCGTGGGGTTGAAACTGTGCCAGGCACGATCCTATCTCCACCACCGCCCATTGGGGATGTCGTGCATGAAACTAGCAGCAGCAAAAGCATGATATCTTCACCAGATTGTTTCTCGCTGACTCGTGGGTTTTTGTTAGATTCGTTGATCAGGGGATCTGCCACCTGGCCCGAGGAGAAGCTTCCTGACTCGAGACCCATGTCGGTTTCCTCAACACCGAAGTTGAAACCGGAGTTCAAGTTTCTGAAGAATGCATGCCAGAGCATGTTCAATTCTCACATGTGGGGCCTGGTGATTGTTACTGCAGGCTGGGATGGGAGGATTCGAACTTACCTCAATTACGGGTTGCCTCTGCGTGTCTGACTGAAGAAAACTTGTGAAGAAGGCAACAGTATTTAACTAAGTTTTGATTTATTCCTGTACCTATATAGATGAGACTGTCCTGTTTCTTTTATAGGGCAGTTTATACAAATAGTCAAGAAAAAGAAAGCTGCTGAGGATCCAGCCTATTCAAAAAAAAGGCTGCAAATTTGTAGTATCTCAGTGTATCTGCAGAAACCCAAGTGCACTGGGTTCGCTGTTTTTTTGTGTATGGAAAGTGTGTATAAAAGAAACAAGTTCATATGATTCTTTCATTGCTTCTTATGTCAGTCTGTACTGGAAAAAGCTTTTGGATGGTCAGTTGTGATTCTCTGAAATGACTGCTCCGTAGAGCTGTAATCCGGTCCCAATGAGGTTTTTTAACGGTTCGACTTTCTGAATTCCCCCATGGCTTCTTCCTAGTTGCAGCCACGATCGAATTGGTAGAGGTGGGGACTGGGGACAAACTGAGCCTGCAACTTGGTACACCACCATTTGCCTCTGCCCCCAGTGTGTTTCTTTACTTTTCTATTAATGATGGGAGTCCCCACAAAGGCTCAAATCATTAATTCTTTCTTTCTTATCATAGTTCCAATCAATCTTAAAAAGGTTAAAATAGATACAAGAACTCTTTTATCTCCTGGTAGGCACCCAAGCCACATGGGTTTGGGTTCTGAGTATTAACACTGATGTGTTTGGCTGATTTTAATTGAGGATGCATGTGGTTGTTAGAGTCGATAAATTTACATCGTCTTAGATTATCATGTGAGATGGTAGAAGATTGCTATATAGATAGATTGCAAATTGACACTTGATTGTTATAGTTCATCATTTCCACTCCGTTTATGACAACAATCGGACAGCTTATCGATCTCCTCGTAGAAGATAGAAGGTACATCTTTAACATGTTTATTAAGAAAGGCACTAATAGCTGGTTTTCCATGTACTGTATATTTGATATTAGGGGCATTGATATCCATGATTAATGCATTAACCACCCACCGCAGAGAAAAAAAGTCAGAAGCACATGATATCGTACTTTTGTGAAGAGAGAAATGTATTAAAGCAGAGACAGTTTGGTTGGTTATAGTACTATGCCCACTTGCAGCAGGATCTAGTAGATTTGGGATGCTGTCCTTTGGGGGAAAAGGTTTTTCGTTGCTGTCACATGATTCAGCTTCTTATGGTCACGACACCACTGTCCTGGAGTCGTCACTTCCAATTGGTTTTGTTTTCTCAAAACCAGATATCTTTTGGTGTCCCCTTACTGCTGCTAGTGGAAGCTTTGGTCCACCCTAATGCCTTCATCATTCTGTCTAATCTGTTCATCAAATAAAGGGTCCCCGGCTACATGAATTTTCATGGGATGTGAAATTGTCAAAATGTGATTGGAACAAATAGAAAAGATTTTGGCTTTCAGAAAAGTAATGAAATACTAGAATAATGTTTCGTGTTTTCGTTTAGTAAATTAAAGACGCGCGTACGATCAAGAACAGCTCATATTAGAAAGATTTCAGCACTAAAGCAAACAAAGGATGTTTCTCATTCTGCCAAGGAAGAAAATATTGGATCCCTATGATGATCCATTCTTCATTTATTGATCAATAGAATGTCAATACAAAAGTTGTTCTTAGTTGCATTCTGGGATGCAGCAGAAGGCAAAGGCCATCTGGAAATTTTGGTACATTTATATTCTGTTACAGAACTTTAGATACAGAAAAATTAATTAAATGGAGCTATTTCTCAGAAGGGCCAGAGATCACCCCACAGAGATTTGCGGGCTTGGTGATGCAATGTCGGGTTCTTGCTCTTGGTCACGACTATGCGTTCATATGAGCCCTCTGTGCTCTCCTCGTTCACTGATCTGCAGACATCCAGAGTAACATGCTTGCCTCTTCGAACCGGCGAGAAAATGATCCTTCCCCAACCGCCCCCGAGGTCTGCCTCACTTGTTTCTGCTGCGTCTGTTTTTACCATCTCTTCTTGTTCCTGTCCTTCTTCATTATCATCTTCAATGTTGTCAGTTTCACTGAAATCAGAGTCATAATTGATGCGGTCTGCTCCTTTGTGTTTCCCATCATCAACGTCGTCGTCATCCTCTTCTTCGTATTCGTGCTGCTCCGCATATTCATCTGTGAATGTCATAGGAAGGATAAGAGTTCATAAGGAAAGGTTAGGCAGCTAAAAGAGTTGTCCAGAAGCATATATAATTACCAACCGTAATCAATTTCCAGAACTTCTGCTGAACTTCTGTTTGCACGTTGTTCTTTCAGACTTTCTAATTTCACACCAGACAGCGGCCAAGTGTCCCTGCATTCTCAAAAATGCAACAAACCCGTTTTTTGATACCGTAGCAACAATTCTGGTTCTGAATTCGTGCATAAGAGACAGAATTGATACTTTGCAGAATGGCAGAGAAATGCTACAGAATAATACTAACCGAGGTCTTTGTCCTCGTCTGAAAGCAACAAAAGAAAACTTCTCATCCTCGAAACCGCGCAATGGTCCACCACCCTTTGAGCTCTGCAAATATGGTTTTGTAGAAGACAGTAGCCATGAGATGGGATATTGCATTACATCAGTCATTTCATCCACTGGCAACAAAAAGGGTGTTGAACTGAATCCATGCTATACTCTGAAATGCTTGAACAAATATCTAAAACAAGGATTGGATGCAAAACTTATGTTTCTTCTGATTTAGTGAATGAGATCGAACCTTGTATACCCTTTGTGAGGTTGTTCTTTGCAAGCGCTGAACAAAATGACAGTATTTTCCAGATTTCTCCAAAGGGCACCGCCCTTCATGGGAACACTGCATTCACAATACATCCGATCAGCAAAGAACACTCACACTCAACTGCTTCACTGTTTAGCTTAACTTTGAAGATAAATAAAGGACTGGTACTCACAGGGGCAACAATAAAAACACCATTGTTAACGGGAACCAAGTCGCTGCACGTCTCACTGCTTTTCTTTTGAGATTTACGGAGTTTCTGTATGTTTGCACAAAATCAGCCATCCATGCCACGATCAAATCAATGTGATCTCATACAAGCAAGCAATGATATCCACTTACCCTTTTCTCCATCCACAGTATGTGAGATCGCATCTGAGATATGATGTTAGATCCATGTGGTGTGCCTGGTTCAATTAAAACCTGGTTCAAATTTCAGTTTTCAGACTAAAACAAATTCAACACGAAGGATAAATACACAAAAAAATTAACCAAACAACCCCACTAAATGGTAAGGTTATGAAGGAATCTGCACATACCAAGACATCTCGGGTAAGATCCCAAAGCTGGCGCACTATAGTAATTCGATCTTTCATCGATGGTATCTCACCAAGCACATATGACTTCATACAAGAAGAAGAGTCAAGATTAGCACCACGGAACTTATACCAACTCCACAGCTACAGGGTGTGTATACAAGCAGAAGGACACTAAAAAAGCAAGTACGACTTACAGCAATCACGAGGTCATGCTCTCTCTCAGTCTTCTTGAGATTTTTACTTAGACCCTGAATGCTATCATAGCCATGAATAAGTGGTAAATCCTTCAATCCTACATCACGGAAAATAGACATAGGCAAGTGCTATAAGTTCATCAGAACATCTTTAGCTTCAACGTCCTATCCAATGTAAAACTACAAGTAATGAACAGCAGTTCCACTGGTTAATAAACCTTGGATAAGGCTTCTGCCTGCACGCTGCATTGACTGAGATGGTTCCACTAAATTTACCTTCTTGATTGATTTTGGCCACACTTCTTTCATAGCCCTTTAACAACAACAGAAACCTAGCATTAAGAAACGACATACAAACTCAATCATTTTCTAACAACATCAATGGAGGATTTCCACTCACCAGAATGCTGAACCAGTCCCAGCACCGAAATCCAACACCTTCGCCGGAGAAAAATCCGGCAACCTTTTCCCTACCTAAGTAAACATTTCAATTCCAATCAATCAATGAACTTCTTCAACTCCACCCTCCCCAAAAAACACAATACAGAACATTTCATGAGAAACCAAGAAGATGGGATCATGATTATCCAAAGCCTACCTCGTTGAGAACGCGGAAGCAGGCAGAGAAAACGGCGGGCATTCGAGAAGCTACATAAGCGACGGTCTCGCTATCCGAGTACGTGAGCCCGATGTCTCCATAAGCGCTCCTGATTTTCCACCGCTGGGAGCTCTCCATCGACTTGAAGGGATCCTCGACCAGCTCCTTGGAAGTATTGGCGGAAAGCATGGAGTTGGCGTCCTTGATTTCGCTGAAGGACTGAGACAGCCTCAGCACTTTCTTCTTCATGTGCGGCTCCTCCAGCTCCTTGAGGTACCTTTTGATTGCCCGGCGGAGGCGGACGGAAACCACGAGGCATCCCTCCGATTGCTTGGCGGCGGACCGTAGTGTTTCCGGAGTGAAGACCCGTTTGGTAGCTTCGGAAAGAAGCTTCGCCATTGTTTGTTGCCGGAGAAATGGGGGAGAAGAGACTCTGCTCACTTACTTTCCGGAGGTTTTAGGAGGATTCGTCTAATAGGGTTTTAGGCTCGAATTGAAATAAAAGCCCACACGAAGTATTGAGTTGGACTTTTAAAGTAGTTGGGCCTCGCTGATAATATGGATCACACGTATGGATTGGAACATGGCGGCCCGAATTTTCTTGTTGAGATTGAGCTCGAAATGGCCCTCCATAAGAATATTCCAACTACCATTCGACGACATTTAACCTCAATAGGATGGTTTATATAGGCGTCTAGGTAATAAAGCCAACTAATTGCACTTTTGCACCACTCCACCTCTCTAATTTGGAAATAGTTAGGAGAAACAGTCTCTTTTTGTGCTATAAGAATCATAGAATCCCATAATATTATCGCATGTCATTCGAGAAGTTGTCTGACACGACCCAATCCACACCGACACCATAGTCCACATAAGTTCTCCTTCTCCCATATGGCAACATGATTGGCATGTAGGGTTAGGTTGCCAAACCCTTTGTGCTCATTGTTTTGGTACATACATATAAGTTACAAATAGGTCACAAAATGAACAATATGCATTGCAGCATCAAAGATTTTTCAAATGATATTTTGTCCGTTGTTATGATCTCTCACGCCACTTTCATAGAAAGAAAGTTGGAACTTTCCATTGAACGAGTGCTTTCAATGGCTTATTCCCAAATGTTGCCATAGAGATCTTAGTAAACACTTGTTTGTCAATTATTGCAACAGAAAGACGACCAGCAGTCGAACTCTAGCCACCACTTTGGGTGTTGTGGTTCTTCTGAAACTCTCTTCCTATCACGAGTTGATAAATTTCGACATTTCGAATTATTAATCACCTCTACATTGTCTTTAAAATAACATATCATTTAAGGGGAATGGATATTAATTTGGGCGCCTCAATGGTATATAACTCCTTGAAATAACATATCTTTCATTGTGTGGATTACAAGCAGAAGATAGTACCACACCACAGATTCGAATATTGAGATCAACAACCAAGGGGGGAAAATTGTGAGCTTCACACCTTGAAAGTTCAAAGCCCCATTTTCATTTCCAAACAAACCCACAGAACATCTAATGAGCTGACAATCAATGTGGGAAAATGAAAAAGACTCCTCAAGTTAGCTGGAACAGTAATAGGTGAAACCATAACCCTCCTTATCTGATTCAAACACCCACACCAGAAGACAGCAAGCAAGCAAGCACACAAAAGAGGGAAACACGAATAAGCTCCTCAGAGTAGGTTCCACCTTGTTCTCTACAGTTCCCCAGAAGCCAATCCATACTATACTGGAAAAGGAACATCTTGAATTCAGAAATTGGAACGACGAACGAATGAACACTCATCACCGGAGCTATTACCCCTTCTTCATCCCATATCCCATTGCCAAGTAAAATATAGCAGTTTAGAGAAGACGAAGAAGAAAGGCTGTGAAACAAGGAAGAGAGACAACAAACTAAGGAGTAAACATGAACAAAAGACACACAAATGCAAACCAACCCCATGGAAAGGAGCAAAACATTGCTACTGTTAGGTTGTAGGAGCAGCATTCATTAATAATGGGAAACAGAGCACCATAATAACTGCTCCAGGTCAAATGCCAGCTGATAAAGGGTTAAAAACAGGAGGAGCATTTCCCCAAAATCTCAGATGAGGTAAAAATTTCCTTCAACTACCCTTCTCTCTCACACACACAAAATAACTGGCAAAATCTGAAAAAGAAGGATGGAAACGAGAACTGGAGGTATAAATAACAATAATAAAACCCACTAATTAATGTGTCCACCAAGCCAATGTGATCCATGTGTCGCGTATCCAACAAACCCTGGACCCAGAATACACCAGTTTGGATAGTAAAGGAAAGCAAGGTTAACCTGGAAACCTGGATGTTACAGAAGCACAGAAAAGGCCACTCCACTTTTTTGACTGCCTCCATAAAACAATAAAATGCTCAGCAGGTTTATGTACTGACTTGAACAGAAATGAAATTGATATAAAACCCAACACTAACCAGTAACTCCTACAAAAGATTCCAAAAACAACACCACTACTTCCAAAGGGAAGGAACATCTTATAAAAGGAGAAGTGGAGAACCGAGGTGGAGGAGAACCAGGAGTTGCACCAGCAAAACAAACAAGAATAAGCAGAGTTACAAAGAGTCAGGACATTCATGGAATTATCAGCTAGCCAAAGGAGAAAGTTAGCTTCTTCCTCACAAAGGCAAAACAAAAGTCAGCCAAGGGATGGTGGTGGAAGTGGTGGGGTGGTGAAGGAGGCAAAGGGAAGGTTTTACGTCATTCGTCGTTGCATTGTGATGCTGCTATGTTGGAAGGAGCATGAAGATAAGTGAGGGACAATGGGAAAACTACGCATACACCAGGACTACGCAAATCCTACTTACTCAGGCCATGTGTATGTCTTTTTTTCAATCTATAAAAGGTAATAGCACCCAACAAAGACTCAAGAGAGTCAGAGATAAGGAAAAGTTGTAATCAGATGTTAAAACAGCAATGAAATACAAGCAACACCAAAATCAGTTTTGTGCTACTACCTTCCTACTTTCCTTTTTATCAGAAACATATGCCATTTCCAGTTAAATTCATTGCTAAAACAAATCTAGGACAAGCAGATCAAAGATGAGTCGAGATAGTAGTAGTTATCTTTCACAGAAGCTTGGCATATAACAACATTAGAAAATAAGTCAAGACATCATGAGTTCAGAAAGTAATCAAATTTCAGAATACCATCCGTCCTTATCCCTTCAAACCCTAAACCAGCAAACCCACACTTTTCCCAGCATCAAAGCTATTCTGCCTGGAGCAGTCAGGGTCAGAATGATTCCAAGACTCGAGGCAGAAAGAGGAGAAACTTTATAGAACCACATGAATTCAAACCAAGATACAAGTTGTAAGACATTAATGCTCCATTACAAATCCAACTCACTGTCACAGATGCTCTGGTCCTTTTCACACTTGAGAAAAAGAAGAAGACAAAGTTCCTTCAGGCAATACTCAACATTTTGACCACATCCCCCCAATATGGACTGAAATCTACATGTCAGCATATCCATAACAGATTATCACTGACAGCCTAGCCAGCACTAAATGGTAGAGAGTTATCAACTGTTCACATCGCGGGTGCTACTAAGCTATGATTTGTTTTGATAACTCGTCATGATTCAACCATATAAATACATAGGCGGAGCTAGGGGGTATGGGATGTGTCCCGGGACACAGGTAATTTTTGGGTAAAATAAAATACCCCATATATATGAATCAATTAAGGATTGCACTCATCAACTTTAGATAATATAAAAGTGTGTTATCACTACACTACAAGTTATTTCAAGTTTAAAAGTTAACATAAATCAATGTATCACACTATAAACAAAATTCACGGTACCTAAAGGTCGATCTCTTTGCCTTCTAAAGTTAGTTTTGACTCTACTAATTACAATTGCAAGTGTAGAAAGAACAATTTCAGCTTTTAGCTATATTAAAAACAAGTTTCAAAGTCGAATTGTGACCAATTTGCTAGTGATTACTTAGTCGCATACATTGAGAATTTGAAAATGCGTTGTGATTGCTTATGAAAATAATGATTGTATTAGTCTAGTATTTCTTTGATATATATGAATAAATGATTTAGATATTATTAGTTTTAATTATATTTCTTAAATATTTATTTATTTATTTATTTTATATTATGGAAAGAGGACACAGGTACTTTCAGATTCTGCCTCCGCCACTGTATAAATAGATTGGACAGTAGCAACATAGATGACGCAGCTTCCCAAGCACGATGATGGAACATCAATGCATTGACAGCCATGTTCAGAAAATGCAGAAACATATGCGATATACTTGGCAAGGATAGCTAAACCATTAACTAGATACAATGAACAACAACAATTTTTAATGCAGTTTGGCCATACCCTCTTAAAAATGTAAACAACATTTTACACACAAAAAGAACCTCAAGCGCCCAAATGTCAGGAACTGGATTCATATGAAATACAAAAAAAAAAAAAATAACGAAAATCAAGCAATCACAACAGTTGGCTTTCCGATTGAACATCAAAAGTAAGATCATCCGAATTACAGGGTGGGCGAGAGAACAGGGAACAACCAATTGAAAGGGATTTTGAGAAGAGGATAAATGCTAAGCAGTACCGAGGTCAGGTCCGGCCGACAAGTGGGGGAAATCAATCAATCAAACCGGGAGCTCGTCGGTGGTGTCGCGGGAGGCAGTTGACAACATTCTGAGGGGGCGGACGTCGGCTTCATCGTCATCGTCGTCGTGATCGGCGGTTTGGATATTGACGCAGGAGAAGCGCTCCAGAGAGGAGAAGAAGGCGGAGATCACAGTAGTGCTGACCCAGCTGGCCATCTGGTTTATGCTATCCACCGAGACGATGCTCGCGTTGTTGTTGGCTTCGTTGTTTTCCATGGATGGATCGAAGGAATTGAAGGACCAAATTGAGGAATTGGAAGATTGCTGAGGGGCGGGAATTTGGAAACCCTAATCGCGGGAGAGGAAGGGAGAAGGGGGGCGAAATTGGGAAAGAGGTTTCAGTTGGGACGTCCGAAATTTGGTGGTGAAGTGCTAAAAATTAATTCCTTTTGACCGGTCCCGTGTTATTTGATGTCCGTTATTTCTAAACCATAATAATTAATCCTTTTATTAGCTATTATTTATTTATTTGTTCATTGCAAGTTCAAATTTAACAAAAGTTCTCCCCTCCTTTATCCAAATAAACTTATTCACTTTCTTAAAAAAAAAACTTATTCACCACTAGTGTAAATAATTAAACTTATTCCGCAGTTGGACTCGTGTAATTGTCAAATTAATACAATAATGGTTCAACCTGTCTGTTTAGATGACTCAAAGTGGATCAAAAAGTTTTAAAATTCATCACGATTTGATTGGTCCGCTAGTCACTATTTTAACAAATTAATAATAATAATAATAATAATTTAACATCAATTAAGATCATCCAATCTGAATTACTAATTTTATTTATGCTTTCTCTTCTTCATTTCTCAACTTCCTTATCAATTTCATGTGGTCCACCGTCAATTACCACCATAATTAGTAATTACTAATTACTAACATGAATATAACATATTTATTATAGTTTTTTTTTATGATACAATGTGAATGATTTGATAAATTTGATCATAAATTAGTGTAGTATGTCTTTTATGATATATCATGTCATTATTTTTTTTCATTATGAGGATGCCAAAGGCCAAGAACGCAGAGGGTTACAGGGAATGGGTTAGGGTGGTTACTCAATTTTGAGTAACCACGGTGGCTACCAACATCTATACCATTCATTACCTTTATTTTATTATAATTTTAAATTAATGATTAAGATTAGCTAAGGGTAATTTAGGAAATGAAAAACATACCACACCTGATTACTGTATATATTTTATTCAAACCCTAATACCTAGCCGTCGTCTCCTCCCTCCTCTCCCTGTCGCTCCCGCTCTCGATCAACCTCCGCCTCGTCAGCTGTTGGCGTAGCGTTAATGGATATCAGCGGAAGAAGAGCTCTCCTCATGGTGATTAATTAGGATCCAGAGCTAGCTAGTTTCCATTTCATGGATCTCCCGCATCCAGGTCCCTCTTTCTTCTCCCCCATTTTTCTATTGAACTCCGGATTCTCTCCCTCTTTTCGTTTCCACCCAATTTTTTTTGGGCTTTGATTGCTGTTGGCTTACCTCAATCAACCTCCGCCGACGTCCTCTCCCTGTTGTCTCTGTTTGCAACCATCATCACGACATTCATAGCTCTGGTTGCCGCCGGTTCTGGTATACCGGAGGTGAAGGCTTACCTCAATGGTAGTCTTTTTTTCCGTAGTGATTTTTTTTAAATGGTAGTCATTTTTTCCCGTAGTGGTAGTGTTATGGTCGTATTGGTATTGTTTTTGTCGCATTGGTATTATTTTTGTCGCATTGGTATTGATTTTGTCGCATTGGTAGTGATTAAATCTGCAATGGTATTGATGTTTTCTGAAATGGTAGTGTTTTTATTTCTTGAATGGTATTGATGTTTTGTATAATGGTAGTATTTTTTTAATGGATTGGTAGTGATTTCATGTTTTTTCTTTTGCAGAAAGTTTGAGAAAAATATGGAAAGGAGATCTGGCTGGAGATTATGGAAGTGAGAGAAAGAGAAAGAATTGTAATTAATAGATTTTTGTAACTACCTAAAATATAATTTATTAATTTAATTAATTAATATAATTTATTTTTCCATACCCAATTTACCCTTAGTAACCACGGTGATTACTATAAAAAAGTACTCACCGTAACCGCTCCCAGGGTTACAGGGGAGGAATTAAACAGAGGGGTCAAAAGGGGGGAGGAAGCAACAACTTGTCGCTCGAAAGTAACAGCCATCATATCATCTGTAAGAATCTGAGCTAAGTCTGATGGTGGGTTTGCAAGCTCATATACACCGTAGGGATAAACGAGACTGTGCTTCGAGAGCCAGTCCGAGTCCGCGACTCTATTCCCTTCTCGATATATATGAGTAATGCTCACCAACCACTCCTAGCTCAATTTCCTACGGATACCTGAGAGAAGCGTCGCGTGCAGCTGGATTGGGTCATGTTTGGTACTGATAAGTTGGGTGACCATTATCGAATCTGTCTCTACTCGGAGAGCCCGACATCCTGTCTTCCAAGCTAAATCCAAACCATAAGCAAGTGCTCATAGTTCAGCCAGAAGTGCAGTCGTCGAGCCAATATTGGCAACAAAACCTGCTACCCAATGACCCGTGGAGTCGCGGAGAACACCCTCGGTGCCTGCCAAGCCCGGGTTGCCATTAGAGGCACCATCAATGTTAAGTTTCATCCATCCTTCAGCCGGCGGGGACCATCCGATATTAGCCAAGACCCGTTGCGGCACCTGGTTTCTGTTGTTGGAAATAGGATCAAGGGCCCGCCACGCTGCGTTCCACAATTTGGTACGTGCCACGATCGAGTTCTCGAGGGTAGGCGCTGGCAGCGCTGCGTTGGTTCCCTTGAAGCAGGCCGTCGTTCGATTCTTCCACAAGCACCAAGAGACCGTCATTATTCTATCAACAATTAACCAATAATTTTATAAAGATTAACTTCTGAATCATAAATCACTGGCTTACTTTGTAAACATGGCCATGCCCCACGACTATGTGGGACAGTGCATTAAACTAGATATAGATAAACGGGGAAATGCATGCAATCGAGTTCAGTGATCATATGCAAAAAGGAACAAGCCAAGTACACGACAATGAGTTCATTAGCAAGCTATTGTCGAGCCAAGCTATGGTGCACATAATATCCTTCCATTCATTTTCCCATCCAACTAGAACATTAGCATTTGCTTTTATTTCATCTTTCATTAATACATAAAATGGTAACTTTCGAGCATACATTAGTGATTATTACTTTATTACTATTTTACTATATTAAATAACAAGCAACTTTTTTACTATTTTTTAGAGTCAAATCCAAGGAGTAGCACTTTTTACTATTCCTTAGAGTCACTTCCAAGGAGTAGCACTTTTGTAATTTTGCTCATCTCATTTGTAATTAATCATAAGTTTAGGGACTTTTTAGGTTATTGTAATTTTCACTATACTAATTTATTTTCTTTTCAAATGGATTCAAACTAATTCAACCCGGTTTGAACCTGGTATTTTTTTGGGTCGGTAACGAGTTTTAATTTTATTTCCTTTTATTTTGTTCAGCGAGTTGAACTTGGTGTTAACAATTGGGTTGGGTGTGCAATTTTGCGACAACAACGAGTTTAGGGACCTTTAGGGTTATAAATGAATTTTATCCACTTTTGTAATCATTAAATGGGACTTCTAGGGTTATGAATGAATTTTATACACTTTTGTAATCATTGAGTTGAGTCAAGAACGCATTATACCCGCTTTTGTAATTAGTGGATTGAGTCATTGATCAGATATTTTAACTATTTCCTCTTACGACAATTGAACCCAAAAATTTATCCACTTTTGTAATCATTGAATTGGGTCGAGAACGCATTATACCCGCCTTTTCCAACCCAGTATCGGTGTTGCCAAATTTTAGGTCGGGAATGAATTTTACGGTTATGAATGAATTTTATCCACTTGTGTAATCATTGATTGAGTCGAGAATGCAATATACCCGCCTTTTTACAACCCGGTATCGGTGTTGCCAAATTTTAGGTCGGGAACGAACTTTGCCCACTTATGTAATTAACAAATTGGGTCATTAATCAAATATTTTAAATATTTCCTCTTATGACAATTGAAACAAAATTCATGTGTTCAATCTAATTTGACTCGGTATCGGTGTTGCCGAATTTTAGTCCCGGAATGAATTTTACCCGCTTTTGTAATTAACGAATTGGATCGGTTGTGGATTTTGTTAAAAAGTCGCCCCGCTTTATCGAATTGAATCTAGTGTTGACAAATTTTAGGTCGAGTATGAGTTTTGCCCTTGACACTAGGCGTGAATGAATTTTATCCACTTTTGTAATAATTGAATTGGGTAGAGAACACATTTTACCCGCTTTTTCCATCCCGGTATCGGTGTTGCCGAATTGTAGGCCGGGACCCTGGAACGAATTTTACCCACTTTTGTAATTAATGAATTGGGTTGGGTGTGGATTTTTTAAAAAACTCGCCATGGTATATCAAGTTGAATCCAATGTTGATGATTTTGGGGTCGAGTACGAGTTTTACCCTTTGCACTTTTGGGGGCATGCATGAATTTTATCCACTTTTGTAATAATTGAATTGGATCGAGAACGCATTTTACCCGCCTTTTCAATTTAATTCAACCCGTTCAAAGCGAGTTGAACCTGTGTTGACGATTTTTGGGCCGAGAACGAATTTTATCCACTTTTGTAATTAACGGATTGGATTGAGTGTGGATTTTGTCAAACACTCTCCCCAATTTATCAAACCGGTCAAAGAGAATTAAATTCAGTGTTTACGGGTTTTGGGTCGGTTTTTATTAAAAGAACAAGTAAAAACGGTACTGTTACTTAGAGTCACATCCAACGGGTAATTATTTTATTATTTTCCACAAATTTAAGGATCAAAAGTGCAATTACGTTTGACTTTTTAATCAATAGTACTTGCTAGAAACTAGGATCATGTATTTGATGCAAGGTTGTCAAACCGGTTTATGCCAGTGTGCCGGTTTAGCAAGTGGAATGGTTCAACCGGTGGCACATACCGGTTTGTGCCGGTTCATGCCGGTCAATATTACAAATAAAATTATAAATACTCATATTTAAACATGACATTTAACGTCAATATATAAACATTTATACTTGAATCCAACAAATAACATCAATATTTAACTTTTATACTCATAAAATAAATAATAAAATAATTTTTATCAATTAAATTCTCTAAAATAAGGTCATTTTACTTAGAGATTCGTATATCGATCATGCCGGTCATACCGGTGGTGTCACGCCGGTTTTATGACCGATACCGGTTGAACCCGGTACAGCCGGTGGCACGCCGGCCGGCGTGATGTCTTGATGAGAAGCACCACTGTTACAATGACTTCAACATTTGTATTAGTTGCCCTCTGCAAACTGCAAAGTGATAATGAAGGGATTTTTGTTTTTGGCATCGGTATGTTTTTTTGTCGCCTATAATATCCAGATTTTTCATTTTCTCTAATGATGCTTATTGATTTCCCTCTTCTGTTGTTTTCAATTGGTTACTACGATTCAAATCCATGGGCGGGTCATCCGAACCCATGGATCCTTGAGTCACCCTGTAATGTCAAAAATTGTACAACACTTTCACTTTCTATGTGAGTTGCCTCTATTTCTTTCTCCTTTCCTCTAATCCACAAATCCAACTCGGATCAAGCCATTTCAGAGAGGGTCCGTTGAGCTCCCTTTTCTATAATGGCAAGCGCTGCTAGGGTAAGACGACATCACCAGTTGTTGAGAGGGCACCGACGGGTCATGGAAAAAGATGAAGTTTTTTTTACGCACTTTGCATCGATATGTTCTTTTGATCCCTATAAACTAGATTTTCATTTTCCCTAATGAAGCTAATTGCGGTTGACATTCTTCACCTATGTACTTTGTATTGTTGTGTACACTGTAGTTTGTTTTCTCATATATATTTTTTTACATTCCACCAGATTATTCTACAAATTGCATGCTTAATGTGAATTCGGATGTCGTAAATTAAAAGTCATTACGAACCATGAAGCAAACCTTGCCCTTGTTTGTCTGGCACCTAAAGAGTTTGACTCGTTGCAACAGAAGCAAAAACAATGCCTCAGAGATCGATGCGATAGAAAATTTTTGGCAAGAAATATACATTGCTAGCCCACACTATGATGAACCACACATTCGCATCTTCGTAATCTAGCACACACAAACTTTTAAATCACTGCTCTATTGTTAGTCTAAACTAGCTACCCCTTTACTCACTTTTGATCGTGAAGCCTTGCGATGTGTACCATATGGTGTTTAGACTCTCAGCTTCTACTGATGCTACATTTATCTCTATCCATCAATCTTGCCTTTTGGGTTCCAATTGTCTTCTCTATGTGCATCCCTCACATTAATGTTTAAATTATGTTGTACTTTTAATTCAAGAACGAAGAATATGTTAGCAGTTTGTCGTTTGGTCAATATTCAAGTTGCAATAATTTCACGCCCCACCGCGTAGCGCGGGCTTCCGTTCTAATATACTTAATTAACAAAGTTTGGATGTAAATAATGGATGGAATGGTATCGATACTATTGAAAATGGTAGCGCCCAAGAATATAACCCCCTTGCCAGTGTCAAATCCATCAAGCTCTATCAACAGCAGGTTAAGAGTAGTTTCCCTCTCTTGAGTGGCAGCATTATAGAGGTGGTCTGATGCGTATAGATTTATTATATATTCTTATATGGATTAATTATTATTGGTAGTTGTGTTAGGGAGATAATTATGGTAGTTAGTGGGTTAGTAGAACGTGGGTAGTGGTTCCATAGGAATAGGACTGAGTTAGTTCCATCGTTGATGTATTTAAACTAAGATTTGGATTGAATAAAGGACAGGAGAAAACTAGTAGAAGAAACCCTGGTAACCTCTCGCCAAGAAAAGAGAGAACTGGTTTAATCCCGCCAAGAAAAGGGATCTATTCACTCATACGATTTCAACTCGTATCATTTGGTATCAGAGCGGTTGATCCGTGGGTCGATCACGATGAGCTTAGAGAAACCATCAAGAGATGAACTCATCAATCGGATGATGACATCCTTGGATATAGCAATGGCAGCTTGCCGTAGAGCAATCAAGGCTTACGACAGAGTCACCGCACCACCTCCGCAAGTTGAAGCTGCCGAGTCGGAAGAGGTTGAGGAAGAAGACACAGTTGATGCCGTCGACGTAGAGGAGGATATTACCTCTCTCAATGTGCTCTCGGTGCGAGCCAGAGTTCCTGTAATGGATCTTTCCTCGCCAGAACCTGTCGTCGGTGACATAGGCATCAACGATACCATCGCTCCACCACCTAGAACCAACGTGCAGTTTCAGATTGATTGCGCCTACCAAAGGGTTTCAAGCCATTCTCAAACGATGGACCAAGGGTTGAGCGGTGTTGCTGTTCAGGTTGAAGAAACTCATCTCTTCTCGATGACTGGAGTCGTAAACCAATCCATCGTTTCAAGAGCTACCCTGCCGATCGCCGCAAACAACAACAAAATAGCATATCGGGAGGCAGGGGTGATGTTTCCTTGGGAGGCCCGATTAGAGGATGGAAAACAACGACAAATGATTCCAATCCGATTTGCCGTTTCATGGAAATTCAGAAAGAAAATGGAGTTGGAGAACGGTGGCCGAGTGCGGCTAGAGCCCACGTCCTCATTCACCATTATTGGAGTTGAGGGAGGATTGAGAGGAACAGGTTCCTACGTGCCACAACATAACGGGATGCCGCGACCATATCGGCTTGAGCATAGGCGGATTGACCGGCTGTTTGTGCCTTTGTGGTATGGGGTTGATCCGGAGAAGCCAACGAGTAGAGTTGCTGAGGAGGGGTTGATTGGTTGTGTGACAAGTGAAACCGTCGCCCGAGCTGGAGGATACATGAGAGAGGATCAATCTCCTGTGAGATGCGAGCGGAAGGTGAGGGAGGCATTGTTGAGACATGTTGATGGGGCGCCAGGTCTTGGGGGCCAACTAATTAGCCCTTGTAATTGTGAGCCTGGAGGAATGAAAAGGAAGTGGTGGACTCATTCCATGCATGGGAAAACAAGTGGAAAAGGTAAAGGGTACTTGATGGAAGCAAAGTGGGAGTTGGTGAATGAGAGGAAGCAATTGGATGGGTTAGCAGGAATGTATATAGGGTCCTCATTTGGTGAATTCGCTTCTGCTAAAACTCGGGGCTTGGATGGTAGTTTGATATACCTAGTGACAAATACGGATAGAGACAAGAAGTCTGGGTTTGCTCAAGGACTTCCAGATCCCTCTGCAAAGGAAGACCGAAGTGATAAAGTGAACCAGGACCTGTCATGGGAAGCTGGAGCTCTCGATGATAGGAGCTGTGTGGAAGGGGTCGAGCGCAGTTGGAGGTATCGCAAACAACAACCTTCTGTTACGTTGATCCGAGTTGCGTATGGGTTGAGTAATTCACTAATTAACTCGAACCTTGAGGACAAGGTTCTTTCGAAGGGGGAAGGAATGATGCGTATAGATTTATTATATATTCTTATATGGATTAATTATTATTGGTAGTTGTGTTAGGGAGATAATTATGGTAGTTAGTGGGTTAGTAGAACGTGGGTAGTGGTTCCATAGGAATAGGACTGAGTTATTTCCATCGTTGATGTATTTAAACTAAGATTTGGATTGAATAAAGGACAGGAGAAAACTAGTAGAAGAAACCCTGGTAACCTCTCGCCAAGAAAAGAGAGAACTGGTTTAATCCCGCCAAGAAAAGGGATCTATTCACTCATACGATGGAACTAACTCAGTCCTATTCCTATGGAACCACTACCCACGTTCTACTAACCCACTAACTACCATAATTATCTCCCTAACACAACTACCAATAATAATTAATCCATATAAGAATATATAATAAATCTATACGCATCATGGTCACTGGACTCCTTAAAGATCCCTCGACGCCTGAATCAGTGAACAGATGAAGCAAAAACAGAACAAAGTCACACTCTTTTCTATCAAATCCAGATTAGAGAGTGACTTGAGACCGTCCTGGGCATTTTGATGCTACCTACTCAATGTCCTCTTTTAGTAGCTTATATTAGTTTGATAAAATAATAAAAGAAAATACACTTCACTAGATGAGAAAGAATAGTCAACATCTCGAATTATCTCCATATGATATTCGATTCTATTGCTTGCAAAAATGGCTGTTGAAATCAATAGTCTAATACCAATACTGCTAATACAGAAACTGTGCGCTAAAAAATCCATCACACGACAAGGAGGTAATATGCTGAGTTGAACTTAACATGGTATTATAGTGCATATGTATGATTTCCACAGAGGTAAAATAAAACCTGCCACTTAACCAAATAAGTCAAAGAAGCACTCTTACCTAGTTGCCAAAGCATCAATTTCATCAATGAATATAACCGAGGGTTTTTTTTACCTGCAAAAGGTCCAAGAAAAAATTACTAGCAGAAATGGACCACAATCACAGACATTTTATGGAAAATAAAGATTTTGCAATTGATAAAGTAAAGCTAGTAACATGCTTCCAACAACGCAGACATGATATTTAATCGATCCCTGTGACTGTGAGGCAATAAAGCATTTGGTTCTCCCAAAGCATCAACAAGCGTAGAAACAAGAAACTCTAAGTGGAGGAAATTGGAGTCTTGGTATTCCACGTCAAACAATCTAAAGAACGAAACAGAAAATAAGAACAAGTTCTCATAGAACTTATCAGTCAAATGGGCAAAGTAATCACCTTGCTCTCTTAAAAATATCTCTGATTCGAGCAGAACCAACACCAGCTAAAACTTCAACAAATTCAGATCCAGCCATTTGGTAAAAAGGAACACCAGGTTGACCAGCAATAGCCTTGGTAACTAGAGTCTGAAATGGCATAGAATGAACTCACACTGTTAAAACTCGACATGCAGTAAAACTTCTTGTTTTGGTTGACAAATAAGACTAACCTTTCCACATCCTGGAGGACCTTCTAAAAGCACACTATCTGGAGTCTTGATGCCCATTTTATAAAAAAGTCCTGGGTTCTTCAAGTACCTTACCAACTAACAGACCAAATGAGGAAGAACCAATGAAGCTTTCATGGAGTTAGGTTTGAATCGCCCACTTAAAATTTAATAGCTTGTTACTGAGGCACTTGAACTATAATTTGGTGACTGAATGAAATTTCAAGTTCCAAATATAAGTTCTATGCCAGCATTTCTGGTGGCATAAAAATAAGGACAACAATGACATGAAATCGACCAATAGAAAAACAATTGAGGATGGCAAACCTCCCATATCCAAATATAAGTTCTATGCCAGCATTTCTGGTGGCATAAAATAAGGACAACAATGTCGTGAAATTCACCAATAGAGAAACAATTGAGGATGGAAAATCTCCCAATCCAAAGAATTGCCCTAAAGGACAGCTCCCATCAACGAAAGGCAAAGTGAAGGTTTTCGGAGCCTATGCGTGACAGGTATCTAGGTAATATGTGCCACAACACCTGCAATTGCTTCAACACTCCAGTTAGCCTTGCATTCAGAAAGTTCTCGCGCTGTGTAGATGTGAAAAACACAGCTTAGAGAAGCGCACTCATAAGCTGAACAGGTGCTTAAGAATTCCGCATACCATTCTCCTTAGAAGCAATCCCCTAAACACTAACCTGTGTACATGAGCTGCAGGGAGAGGTTAAACATTATATCTTCTATCAAACTTTCACTGATATATACCTTGTCAGTGGAAGAAACAAGTTTAATGCGGAGAAGACAAAGGGTATTCAATGTTCTTCCCTAGTTATGGTTCATATGCGTAACTATCTTCTATTTGCTCACCCACTTCAAAGTTGTCAGACAGATGCAAAGCAAGATCAGAGATACTTTTGGAGCAAGGTTTACCTAGCACCTTTTCTTCAGTTATGCTGTCTCATAGGTAGCTACCTATCGATATATTGTATAATCAAGTATAACAGAAACAAAGAATTAGGACACATGGTGGCATGATTGAAAACTTAAAAATTCTTAACCAGTAGAAAGGCAAACAATGGCGTTGAGTTGCACAGTCTTCTCCCGTTCTGAAAGAAAAGTCGAGAGAAGTGGCACCAAAGTTACCAGAGAAAGTTTCTATATTGAAAGAACATGGTTACCAAAAGAAGAGCATTCTATTTTCCTGACTCATTCGCATAGTTAGACCAATTCATAGAAAAGATTTATTTGGTAGAATAGCGGAACAAACCTTTCATCATTGCAGGAGAAAATACCATGACTATCAAATGTATATTAGGCAAAAATGACCTCCTTGTCAATACCCAAATCTTCTTTTTTTCCCCAGTAATCCTTGTTTCATATTAGGTCATCCTTGGCCAACTGTAGCCAGATCCTCGAAGAAACAGACTGCATAAGCAGTTACATCAGCAGAACTGCCATACAACTATACAGAGTAACTAAAGCTACAACTACCATTCTCAAACATTTGCATAATAGCAGCACGTATCTAGCAATGACTTTGCAAGACAAACATTCATCGTGACATATTGAAAAGTTATCCTCTATTAGCAGTTCTGGTACTACTCAAGCACCTTCCCTTGTGGGACTATATCTCCACACTAAGTCCCTTTTAACCAGCCTTGGCAAATTGCTTCAAAAATGCAGAAAGTAGAAAATGCAAAGAAACTATACTCACGTTATTTCTAGGATAACAGAGCTTCAGCCTAAGAAAAGGAAACCATCCTCCTGCCTGTTTCCTACCTCTCTCTAAACTGTTTTCAGGCTTGCTTCGTTATTCTTCTTCGCCATGCAATCTTCATAACCCCTCTTATAGTTTTCAAGTCTCTGCTGCATCTTCTTCAGAAACCCATCTGCTTCACGGGAATTTAAGGCCAGCTTGCCATGCTCTCGGATGAGATCCATGGAGCTATTTCCAGTCTTCAGCGCACAGGCCATACGAATCAACTTTGAAGTCTGGACATTCTTATCTCCTTTAAGCTTCTCAACCTTCTGTTTAAGTTTTGCAATTATCAACTCCAATGTCTTTATCCTTGAACTTCCATCAACATGCCGAATCTTCTCCTGAATCTCCTTATTTATATTGGTACTGTATGTTTTCTTCTTGGCCAAGATCTCCTCTCTAGTTGTAATCTGATTCTCCAGCCAGCTCATCTCCGATTCAATAGCGAGAAGCCTTATGCTCCATTGTGCAGGAGCATCACGGAGTTTATCCATCTCCTCCATTCTCGGACGGATTCCAACCAGCCTCATCGGTGGTGGTGGCAGCTGCTGTCCATCAGAGGAAGAGGGGAGGCCTGGTGTAGCTGATTGCCCAATTCCCTTTTGCTTCTCATGGTATGCCTTCTCATAGTTCTTCTGAGCGGATACAAGAAGTGCCTTCTTGCTACCAATAAGCTGCCGAACTTGGTCAGCTTTATCACTCAAAAGCGTATCTGCTTCTCCACCCCCGTTTGTTGCCAAATACATCTCAGTTGCCAGGGATGTGGCTTGCTTCTCAAGATCTGCAATCTCAGTTTCCAGGCTTGTTTTATACATCCCCATACCATTCACAAGTCCCTCCAATCCAAGATGAGCCGCTGGCGGGATTTCCTTCAGCAAGGCAGCAGCCTCCTTCCCCTTCACTTCCAAGAGAATTCTTCTGCTCTCTATCTCATAGAGAAGTTTGTCCGTGTCAGATTCGACGGTCAGAAGGTTATCGACCAGGGTATTGATATCTGGGCTAAGATCCAGATCAACCAACAATGAGAATTGCGGAAACTCGGTAAGAGGAGGAGGAGGGCTTGCAGTTGGGGAAGAGCCTGAGGGGAGTTCGGGCCAAGCCAATCCTAGCAGAAGGTCGACCATGCTTGGCCGCGGGTTCAATGGGCTATCTGACGCCGGAGAGGGAGCGGTCTTCACCTTCTTTGGTTGCAAACCTCCGGCGGAGAGATCCGGATTAGTCTTCCGTTTATCGCCCCCGCCAGTTTGCATTGGCAGTCTTCCGGCCGTGAGTTTCTATTCCCAGTGCTCCGGAGGAGTGATCGGAGTTCGTATTCCGCTTATTGCCGCCGCCGTCGGTTTCCATGGCCAGTCCTCCGAGAGAGTGTTCAGTTCTTGAGAAATCGAACCCTAGTTTCCTTCCTTGCCCTTTCGCGATCGATCAATAAGCAACAACTATCTTGTTTTTCTTTCTTGGAGTTGGAGTGATACGACTGTCTTGCTAGAAAAAGGTAAATAGTATTTTGTACCTTTTATTATTTTATTTTATTTTCGGTAATTTATACCTCTTATTATTGTAAACTAATAAACATCTTATCTCTTAAAATAAAATACATTGAAGCGTTTTGAGTATGGTTGTCATGCAGGTGGCATGCCATCCGGTTCAACCTGGTTCAACTTGTGTCAGTCATAAAACCGGTGTGACATCACCAGTATGATTGGTATGATCAACTTTCGCATTCTAAGAAAAATAACATCATTTTAATGAATTTAATTAATAAAAAACTAATTTATTACTCATTTTATGAAATTAATAGTTTTCACATTGGATATTAATTGTTTTCACATTTTTTAAAATACATTGGATATTAATTGTTTTCACATTTTTTTAAACCGGCATGAACCGGCACAAACTAGTTATACCACCAGTCGTATCATTCTACTTGCCAAACCGGCACAACGTTATAAACGGATTTGATAACCTTGTTTTGAGAAATCCCTATGTCCTTAAATTTTATTAGCTTCCCCGTAATTGCAGTGATTATGGAATTATTTCTTCTTTTAATTTTCATTTTTATGGCAGGTTTAACGGCAGTTCGGACCATAAATAACCAACCCGATTTTTAAGTGTGTGATTAGATTTTTTTTAAAAATTTCCGTGTTTAGGCGGGATGTACCTATTTACATATTATGTATCTATGTTCCTCTTGAGGAATTTTTCTTTTCTATGTAAAAGCCTTCTTAATTAAATTGATAAATTCCGAATCCGTTTTTCACAAAAAGGTTTGGGTATGCCTACGGTGACATGCATGTCACGGTGACTTGCACTTTCCGGTCGACCTCAGTTAGGATTAGGTCGACCTCATATAGAATTCGGTCGACCTCATATAGGATCCGGTCGACCTAATATGTTGTTTCAGTGTAAAAACAGTTCATGGTGCCTACTTTGGATATTCATATCATACAATCGGCTAGATGGAAATTGAAGACTAATGACTTGTTTTGAAGCTGAAGTGTCCCTCTACATATTGAAGTGATTGAGAGCTCGATAGGAAGTCCAGAAGACCATTTTTGAACCTCATCAAAAGGCTATGCCAGAACTGGGAAACTGCCTAGAAATGGCTAAGTCTGGAAACGTGTTTGTGAAGCCTATTCTTGAGCTCTATTCGAGAAGCATGAATGCAATTCGAGTCCAAGAGCCTCTACCACGTTAAATTAGGTATGTTTTTATACAAATTCAAGGAATTGGATGAAAGATTGGATATCTTTAAGGCTTCAAACAAAAGGGTCGAAGTTGCTACGAAGGCTGTTTTTCTGGCAGACTTCGAGCACAAGCAAGCTGCCAGAAAAACAGCCTTCGTAGCAACTTCGAGCCTTTTGTTTGAAGCCTTAAAGATATTCAATCTTTCATTCAATGCCTTGCCTTTGTATAAAAAATACGTAATTTAACGTGGTAAAGGCCCCTGGACTTGACTCGCATCCATGCTTGTCAAATTGAGCTCCAAAGTAGGCTTGACAAACACGTTGCCAGGCTTAGCCATTTTCAGGCAGTTTCCCAGTTTTGGCATAGCCTTTTGGTCAGGTTCAAAAATGATCTTCTGAACTTTCTATTGAGCTCCCAAGTACTTTAATGTGTAGAGGGACACTTCAGCTTCAAAACAAGCCTTTAATCTCCAATTTCCATCTAGCCAATTGTAAGATATGAATCTCCAAAGTAGGCACCATAAAACTGTTTGTACACTGAAACAACTGATTAGGTCGACCTGATCCTATATGAGGTCGACCGAAAAGTGCATGTCACCGTAGCAAAGTCCAAAGGTTTGAAGCCTTCTATTGCACAATCTTATATATTTTAGTTTCAATATTTTGATAGATACACATTATGTAAAAATGAGAGTTTATAAATCATATTTGGATTCCAAATATATCTTTTCCAGTGGATATCATTGCTTGTAAAAGTGCAAAAAGGAGATTGCTTACGAAAGCCATTGCGAATAAGTATATGTAAACGTGCTTATAAAAAAATCAAAAATGAAAAAAATATGTTAAGCAACCCATTTGTGAGTTCATTGAAAAGGATAAGCACAAGGGGGCAACTTGACAATAATGGTCAAGTTAAGCTATCAGGAAGACATGTCATCCCATTTCTTGGCAAGCTGAGACAAAAGCAATATTCTAGGTGTAAGCATATTTTATCACATTCCATCAAGTCAGGAGATGTTGCAATGATGGTTACCAAAAACACTTCTCAATGTTGGGATGGTGACCATGGACCAAAATCCAAAGCCAAAAAATTTGGCTTACCTCGTTGTGATCCTTTACATGACAATTTGTCAAAGTCTCCAGCAAGAGGGAAAGTTAGTAAACCAAAGTTTGGACAGGGGGATGTTACCTACCAACAAAGAAGGAATGGGGGCATGTCACACAACTTGTAGAAAGTTCAACTCCAACTACAAAAGTTGGATTGGAGGGCATGTCAAACAATATGCATTATGATCAAGACAATCATGGCTTGCATAAATTTAAGAGAGTGAAAAATAATGGACAATGTTGTAAGATGTCAACCAAAAATTGCGGACCTAGTTGCATGCATAAAAAGGCTCAATATGAACCAATAAGGTATGGTAAAGCAAAGGATCAAAAGTGGTTGTGTGCTAAGTGTAAGAGTCAACAAGAATTTGGGGTTTGGAAACAAAGGCAAGTGAGCCATGTAGGTGGCAGTGGGCCTGTAAAGTTTAAGCACCCATCCTCTCGAACTAATGTGAAGAGTAGACATGAAGCGATTTGGAGGAAACCAAGGCAAAGAGGTGCTCGTTTTGTCTCTTCTAATTCAAAACAATTGGGAATGCTTGGTGTACCTCATAGAGCAACTCACAACCACAAGGGTCGACGACAACAACCAGACGAAATGATTGACGTAACTCGAGTAGATAATCAAGAGGCCACAAGCAAGGGTGTAAGAAAACATGTTGGGAAATTGCAACCTAACATTAAGATGGAGTATGCCACTCTAGTATGTACATCTCCTTTGAGAGGAGGAAGCCACCTGATGTATGGAGTTGGCAATGGGTGTGTGCCTTTGGATTCTTAGTTACTGCTAAGGGCTATGGCGAGTGGTGATACTTACCAGCTCGTCATAAAATATAAATAAAATAATCAATTAAATAAATAAAGTAGTGAACAAGCCATCTAAGTTGGTTTTTGAATGGTGTGAATCAAGTAGAAAGACATCATCCCAGTTGATGAATGAGAGCATCAAATTTAAAGAGGAAAAAAAATAGTTGTGTCCTTATAGTAGTGAGTTTCTTTTTGTTAATAGAATATGGGTTAAGAAGAGGAGAAAGTATTACTAAAATGTGGCCTGGCTATCTAGGGATTAATTAATTTGCTAGGCTTTCTCATAGACGAATAAAAAATTGGTGTATGTGGCCGAGTATGAATTGGAAGTGACATAAATTAATGTCATGTGTGACTTGGCCATGAAGGAAGGGGACTCCTTATGTGATGGGGTGTCGTGCAAGCCACTGGGTGATTTGTGTGGTTTGGTACCTAAAGCAGTTGATGTCAACAACTTAGTTCATAATTTCTTATGAACTAAGTTGTGGGGGGCATTTGTTTACACCAAAATAAATTTATTAAATATCACATGTAGTATTATGAATAATTGGGACACCTTAAGTAGTTGGCCCGTATATGGACCCGGTGGTCCGAATTGGATGGTTGAGCCATCTGTCTGTCGGGTAGTAGCTTGTCGTAAGGTAGTCATCCAAGATGGTGATTGTACCAACTACAAAATTGTTACCATCCATCCGTCATAATGGATACCAATCTAAACCCTATTATGGATGGTACTGTCCAACATTATGGATATCATCCAAATCCTATGGATGGTGGTATTTCCAACATGAAGGTTACCATTCAAATCCTATTATGAATGATAGTGTCCAACAAAATGGATACCATCCAAACCCTACGATGGATGGTACCATCCAAGATCAAGG